>NC_047563.1:56096350-56624796 GCF_902806645.1 Magallana gigas
CACTGCGATAATTTGGATCGCGTTCGGTCGCGTCTGAATAGTGTGCATGTCCACTATTCAGAGGAGACTTGATACGACAAGTAAAACGTATGCAACGAATGCGGAGAGTTGATGCAACGTATGCGAAAGCTCGTGCGAAGCTCACAAATTGCGTCGCAAATGTGTGTAAAGTGCTCGCGCGCCAATTGTGAAAGGGCTTTAAGATACATTGTAAGCCAGTTTTTTTTCAAAAATTTCGTTAAATTCCAAACTCACTAGTATCTCGATCATGTAAATTCTTTTCAATATTGTCACAGATTTAAACTTTTAAGTAAACGTAAAACCTCATTCCCTTTTTCACCTGGTGGGATCGCCTTGAACGTATTAGAACGCCATGCGACGGCGCGCTCTTTAAACATGCACAAAGTAGGCGCCGTGGTCCTGCGTTCTGGTAAACACGCCCTAGAAGTGTTGTGAGGTCGCCGTGACAGCGCTGTAAGATCTCCAACAGCGCTACGAGAGCTCCGTGGGCGCGCTCAAGAAACGCAGCTAATCGCAGTGTAGACGCAGTGATAAGTCAATTGCGCTTGCACGGAGACCTCACGGAGTCCTTTGGGATCTCACTGCGTCTCTATCGCGCTCTCACTGCGCTCTCACTGCGCATCCACAGCGTTTGAACAAGTTGTTTTTCATTTGGCTGCATTCACACAGCGATCCCAAAGAGCTGTTGCTGCGTTCATCGCGCTCTCGTGACGTTTCTTCTGCGTTTATACCGCGCTCCCACGGCGTTTCTTGTGCGTTGTTGAAATCTGTGACTGTTGTACAATAGCAAGCGATGTAATAATTATCAAACTGGATGTAGATGACTATGTAAAAAAGAGCATTTGCTAATATTCCAAGACCTATCAATGAACGTAGATGGAATTCATGCCATTTGGTTCTGATGTTTTCACATCTTTTCTATGTTTTCTAACAACTAATTACGGATCTTTTTTGTAGACCTGACTACTAAGAGTTTTGTCATAGTCCTTCACAAATTGGTTAGAAGTAGTTATGTTTCAATTACAATGTACCTTCTTATAAAATCAAAACAATTTTTAAATCATTTATTTACTAATTGTAAATTCTTGTTTGTTTCCAATACAATAGTACAAATCAATATTAACCTATTAAGAAGTAATGAACGTCTTGTGCACACAGTTAGCGCGCAGAACACGCCGTGGACGCGCGGTAAATACTCCTAGAACGTCATGAGCGCTCGGCGGAAAGTCAGCGAGAGCGCTAGCGCAGTAAATCGCCAAGTAGAACTCCGTGGAAACGCATTTACACGCAGTGGGAGCTCCGTAAGAACGCCTCGGTCGCCGTCAGGACGCCGTAAATAAACTGTACATTTTTTCTCAATTTTCCTTGCGATCCTACGGCGATTCCATGAATTTTACAACGCCGTGAACACGCCGTGGGGACGCAGCTTGGTGTGACAGGGCCTTAAGAAGTCCTAATGATTTGTGTTTTCTTGTATTTTCGTTCAACTTTAATGTGCATGTAATTCATTTCAATACCAAATAAACAGTCACCATATTGAATTTGTTCCTAAGACATCGATTTAGCTGTCTTAAAGTTAAGACATACATGTAATTTAGGAATTTCATAAGATAAGACAAGAATAGTGAAACGGATAAGTAATGAACTTAGGAAAAAGTACTAAGATATTACTTAGTCCTAAGTATGCTTTGTGAAACACCCCCCCCCCCCCTGCTTTCGACTATTGATTGAATACCCGAATTGTCCATGGATATTTCTCCGTTTTTCCGATCATGATATTTTCCCCAAATTACGACATTTTTCCCGATAATGACATTTTTACCGATATAATATTGGGCGCACTGCGGGTTTGACCGGTCAGCAGTGGATGCTTACTCCTCCTAGGCACACAAAGATTTCCTTAGATGTTTCCTAAGATAGAACTTAAGATATGCCTAAGTTATAACTTAAGAAGTTCCTAAGATTTGTCATAGCTGTTTCACAAAACTTTCTTAGCGTATCGCAGTTGACTTATCTTAAGAAACAATGTAAGCCACTTTCATATTATATTCGTAATCCTAAATTGATACCGTCAATCTAAATTCTTTAAATTTCAATATACACAAATGTAAACTTTTTCAATGAATGTAAAAATTCATTCCCTTATTCACCTAGAAACATCTTAGAAAAAAAGTAAAACGTGTAAATAGAGTGTAAATAGTGTAATGTCTAAGTACATGTACTAAATAATGTATAATATTTTTACACTCACATGCATACAAGAGTAGATTAAAATTACCTAATAAATTCGTATAGTTTATTTTCTTTAATTTGAGAGAATGGATAGATCATCCTTTATTTTTTCAGCTATATATATTTCGTTATTTATATTTAATATTATTTTTTTGGACCGCATAAATTAATGGAAAATATTGGTCACTGCTATAATTTCTGTTATTTTTATGAATGTTCGAGTGTTTTTTTTTTGTCTACTTGGTCCATTTTTAATAGCATGTGTTAACGTATACTAATATGCTTATTCCGAAATCTAAAAAACGATCGTTGAAATATCCAGATGATTTTACTGTTTCATACGGTATGTTCCAAATGGAATACAATAATTATATGCAGTGACAAGTAGGATTTTGAATGGACAGATGTGGAACTTTTAAACTAAGTTTTTATAACGCTAGTTTCTTGTAATGATTGATATAAAATGGTGTGTTTTATTTTGTTTTTACAAAATGAAAAATCGAAATTCACAAATATATGCATCTCGGCCGATAGAAAAAACGAGGATATAAGGCAAGATTTTCAGTGACTGTATAAAACAGCATTCCTATGGAGGATTTAGCGTCGACATTCCTAAAACACTTCCCGGTTATTCCTACCCCCATCCCCCAACAAAAAAATCAATTAACATCCCACCAAAAAACCACACACACACACACCTAGCACCTAAATTTTCTCCCGTAAAAAAGGTTTATTTCTTGGAGGGATAGGACAATTCATCCAGTCAATCTGTAATTGAATATTTATTTAGTATTTATTCTTGATTTTATCAAACTATTTAAGAGATCAGTGATTCCCAGGCGTGAATAATTTAATTAACATCAGTGCACTAGCTATAACGATACCCGCTATCAATCTGCGTGTGCGATTAGATAATCTAAAAAAAATGTAAAAATTTGAAGTTAACACCAACAAATTAACTGATCATGAAGAAATATAGGTATATTTTGACAATTTTTTAGTTTTCAGTTTAGAGTAATGTATCTATCGACGGAGCTTTGAAATGAATAATTTGGACTATATAAACCTCGCATTTTTATGGCCAGTCATTAATTTTTAAATTATAAGGAACATATATTGCGTCTTTTTGAAAAGATTAAAAATCTTGATAATAGCCCTTTAATGATACGTGTATTCTAGTATATTTGTTCAAATTAAATATGCGTATAATTCATTAAGATAGACAGTCGCCATGTTAAGTTTGTTCCTAAGACATCGATTTACCCATCTTTTTTTTCAAATTTTATTGTCATTTTCAAAATTAATACAAGAAATCAAAAAAACAAAGTAAATTTTTATTGGCAATCACACACCCTTTCATACACTTGCACACATAACTATCAGAAACATTCTAATTGTTTACATGAAAATTACAGTTTAAAATATTTTTCCAGTTTGACCATTGTTGTCAAATTTTACATTTCACATGATTTAATTGATATGTTACATGTATCTTTCAACTTATATTGAATTAGATATGTTGTAGTAGTCCCTTTAAGTGAAGATCTTTTTTTGTTTCCACAGTTTAAAATATACCTGTTTGGTATACAAAATTATAAAGTTTACAACTTTGTTACCCCGATTTAGAGGTATTTCACCCAACTATTACATTAGTAATATTAAATTCAATTTATTTTTTTACCCATCTTTATATACCCATCTTAAAGTTAAGACATAACTTAGGAAAATTCATAAGATAAAATTGGAATAGTGAAACGGGTAAGTAATGAACTAGGAAAAAGATCATTTCCTAAGATACAACTTAGTCCTAAGTATGCTTTGTGAAACGGGCCCCTGATATTGGAGGTCCGTGTTGCTCTGCTTTGAACTTGTATTTCGTTTTATGGATTTTTGAGATAGTTCAAGGTTTGTTATATTTATTGTTTGTTATTGTGTTTTACCACTTTACAACCAACAGATCAACCGAATGCTCCGAGACAACGACTTTACTCATTTTAGACATATAACTGGAAACAGCAGACCAGACTGGATATGGAAAATTCATAGCGACGTTCAGGAAGTTACTCTTTGTAAATTTATTGTTAAACTTTTGATTCTCCAAGACCTTCCCCGCACATCTGCAGTTTATGTCAAAAACTGTTCACAAATATTTTTGAACATGTTTCTACTACTTGTGATTTATTTAGAGAAGCCTGGTGGCAAACTGTTATAGAAAATTTGGATGCAGTAAAGATCGTGTTATCAAAATCAAGAGGGATGTAAACCCCCTCATATGAGTCCGAACCCCTTATCAACGCGTTTAGAAACAATCCCTATTATGATAATCAATCAGTGCTTATTATTAAAGTATTATATAAATTTTACTATTGTCAAGTACTCTTCACACATTTGCCCTAAAAGAAGAAAGTCACTATTCAGATCATAAAATACAACATTACAACACATGTTTAGAATATCGATGTACATGTATTACGTAGAAGAAACCAAACTCACGTAAAATGATTTTTTTAATAATAAAAATCACTTTTCCCCAGAAATACGTTACCTACGTTACCTGCCTCCTTGGTCTTTTCCATAAAAATCAGGCACGTAGAATCGGGGGGGGGGGTGTGGGGTGGGGGCAGGGGGCCTGCCCACCACCTACTTTTTTGCGCAACAAAGATTTCTTAAATTTAAATTGATGAACATTGAGTCCCCCCCCCCCGCACTTTAATGGGACAATGTAAAAGATTGAATCGAAAATAAGGAAATAATCAGTGAAATTGAAGTTAAAGGTAACCTTCCCCCCCCCCCCCCCGTACAAGTAATTTCAAAGTCGTTTTTTGGATCGGTAACCAAAATGTATTCTTGTTTACAGCGGGGTCATTTTTCTACGGGGTCATTTTTCGTCATGTACGTTTTACATGAAGAAAAATAACCTCTGGGTCTTTTTTCTTCAGAAAAATCAAATTATTCTTCAGCAAGGGGGGTCATTATTCTACGTCGAAAAATGACCCCCGGTCATTATTATACGGGGGTCATTATTTTTCATTACACCGGCATTTCTAATATCACAAAAGGGACAGTAATTTCAAGAATTACATACACAATTTTTATAACAAATTTTGTATGTGAAGAATATGTGCCTAAATTCATTACGCATAAAGAAGATGGGTGTTAAAGGCGTGTACAGTACCTATATAAAGACAGATAAGATACTGTAAAATTAAAATATCAACAAATCTTAATTTTTTTCAATATTTAAACAATGTATATATAATATTACATCGATTTGTAACCCTTAAATATGTTAAATACTTGGAATATTTTGCTTTGAAATAGCGTATGCGTATCAAAACTTCGATATA
This sequence comes from Magallana gigas, assembly GCF_902806645.1. NCBI lineage: Eukaryota > Metazoa > Mollusca > Bivalvia > Ostreida > Ostreidae > Magallana > Magallana gigas. The sequence goes on from NC_047563.1 coordinate 56,101,951, forward strand.
GTGGCATTTCTGGAACTTATATGCCTTTTGATCTAAAGAGTAGGTCTGAGCTTTGTATTTTGTCATGGTCTAGATAAGGTCTGATGGAAATTAAATCGATTTCAATCAAAAATACATGGAGAAATGACCCACTGTACTATGAAAATATTATTTGTATCACAACAGTTGAGTGATTAGGAAAAATCACTTTTGGAAATTGGGATACTCCAAATTAGAACTGAAAAAGGACGATATAAGGGAAAACCTCTATCTCGATGAAAGAATACATGTGTATAATTTTTTAAAATTGTATTAAGTGTTTTCGTTTTTAGAATGGAATTATTAAAAAATATCGAATACAATCAAACATTAGTAATGTTTTACTTAGGACTGTATCATTTCCCTATTTTTAAAATTTTCCTAGACATACATCTAAATACTTACTTAAAACAAACCTGTATAGACAATCTTTATTGTCCACAAACGCAATGTGTAATTTCTGTCAATACATATATGTTATGATTGTATTTCAGTGGCAGATAGGCCCAATGGGCCGGGTGTTTCAATATTCATTTTGTTTTACAGTCATCTAATTTGTTATAGCACATGTCACTATAATAAATTATTCACTTTATTGCTTTTTTACTTAATATGAGTCCGTAAATTCGTGGCCAAAGTCGCATATTGCATTTAAACAATGTACTTTTTGCGACTGAAATGGCTCTATGATGAGAGCATCAGATGAAACGTAACCTTTTAGAACTAGGCTTTTTAGGTTGTGGGTTCGTTGACACCCACACTTTCTAAGTTTTTTCTTATCGTTTGTTAGAATCTCCAAAACTGAATATAGTTCGACATTATCCTTTTGTAAACTTGTATTATAATATTACATGTATCAAATACATTTATAATTCATTAGAAATTGCATTTACGACTAAACCAAATGGACATTTTTACTATCGTTGTCACTCATTTTCTTGAGTAATTTTTGTGAAATCTAGAACAAGCAACCACCGTTTCTCTATGGGGGTTGTTCGCTGGAGTAATTTACAACCTCACGAAAGAATTACAAATTGTGGAATAATATTCAAATATGAGACGAGTTTATATACCTGTTAAAATATATCGTATTTTCTTTGATTAAAAAAATATCAGATATATAATGTCCAACCGAATACTCTAATGTTCTGTACTTAATTGTCAAATACTAACTGCGTACTTAAAAAGCCCTCTGCATATTCATGACTAAAATTTATGAGGTTTGTTCTTCACGAGCAAATTGAGCCAGCTCTGCTCATCCAAGCTGTTTGTACATGTATATCTATGTGTTGTGCATCTTGTACCTTTTATGGTTTAAAAAAAATATAAATTTAAAAAGAAGAATTTATAACAACGATGCGATAAAATTAAAGAGATTGCCCTCAAACGTTATATGCAGAATCATACTAACTGTTGTTGTTGTTTCTTTTTATCAATTAAAAGACTCAATGATATTCTTGCTAAATAATTTGATTATTGGTTATTTTCTTAATTTCTTAATACAAGTTTTCATTCTACAATTTTTTTCTCCATTTTTAAAAAATCAAATATACTGTAAAACATGTCAGATTGACGGACGATTAAGGTAATGTAATCTGGAAACAGGAAGAGGATGTTATACCGTCCGGGAGGGGAGGGGGATATATCTAATGTTTGACGAAATAATATGCTAGGGCGCCTCCTTTCCACCCGGAGGGATATTGCACACCAGACCCATTTTTCTGTGGGAAAGACTGTGCAGGAATGAGAGTTTGGGCGGGGGGGGGGGGGGGGGGGGGGGGGGCTATGCTTATCACTGGTACCAACAAGTTTTTCTGGAAAAATCTTTTTATTCCCAATGGAAAACTTAACGTCATTTAAATACTGTGGAATCATTAGATTTCGTGGTTGCTCAATGATTTTTGTGGAATACGTGAGTATCTCTCATCCACGAATTAACGTCCTCCACTAATTAATAAATTAGTGTTATAAAGTCATATTTCCTATATAGAAGAATACACGAAATTACGTTCCCATGAACCAATGAAATTTAAGCAATCCACAAAAATTGGCCCCCACAAATTTTAATCAAATGGCAATACATGTAACTATAAGAATGAAAATCTTAAAATAATATTCTAGTTATCATTCAAAGTAAGTGTGTTAGATAAAGATATTTCGTTTTCCTTTTCATATTTTTATGACTGGGATTAGTTTTTCACAATACTTCTATTTCATTTTTCCGCAGGTCAAAGAGGAGATAACTCGTTGGGGTAATGTAGTGCATGCGTTGGAATGTAAACAATGAGAGAGAGAGAGAGAGAGAGAGAGAGAGAGAGAGAGAGAGAGATTCATTCATTATTAATAATTAAATTAATTATTGTGGATTTAATCGAAAAGTTGTTCGAGCAGTAGTCTAAATCACCTAAAATGAAGTTATGAAATTTCATTTTGATTAATCCTCCTGATATTTTCATAATAATGACGTGGTATTAATTTTTTTCAAAGACAAAGTCCAGTATAGAAGTTTACGAATGGTGCTGACAACAAAGTGCGCTATAATTAAAGACATTCTACTTAAATGGCAGTTGTCTAACTATATAAAAACCATTGTATTTAAAAATGTATTGGTTTATAAAATTAACGTTTCTTGATAAATACATGTAGCTTGATTACTTTTCATTTTAAGAAATCAATTACACAGTAAAACACACTGACAGACGATTTCGGCTTGAATACTCCATCCGTGGTTCAAAGAGAAGATAACTCAAAATAACTCACTGGGTAGACGTTGGAATGTAAACAAGAGAGAGAGAGAGAGAGAGAGAGAGAGAGAGAGAGAGAGAGAGAGAGAGAGAGAGAGAGAGAGAGAGAGAGAGAGAATATGAATTATTGATTGCATGTTTACATGGAGCAAATGATAAAAAATTGCATGACTATTAATTATATGTAATTTCAATTTTATGACAGATCATGAACATAATTTAATCAAGGCTTGAAGGACAATTCGCAGACAATACAAAAATGATCGAGTTGTGCGAGTTTAGGAGCAATGAATTCCAGATCTTGAGTTCACTTATTAGGTAAATTTTGTCAATGTTGAAAAATGAGTAATTACCTGGTGTTAAGTCTCTCATTCATACAATCCAGACTAGGATTTGAACCTAGATACCCCATAAAAATATGGTTGCTTTTCATTAAGCTACCTGGATTTGAAATGAGAAGGAACTTTACCATCAGATAAATTTAAAGCAAATCGAGACTTATGTCTACCACAAACTTTTGAAATCAAAATTAAAAAAAAAGATCTAACGGATTATAGTGTTGAAGATCTTACTGTATATGATATTGTAAAGATTTGTTTTAAAACAACCAAAGGTTCTTGTGTATAGTGGCTTCAAATTTGAACTTTACACAAAATTCTTCCAGTTGGATACTACCTTAAAAAATCAATATCAAAACTACTGACTGATGTGTTTTGTAAAAAAAATAAAGTGGAAACGATAATTTATGTTTTTAAAATACATACCCTGTGGAAAGAACTAAGTTTATAAATTTATAGAAAGACCTCTGAAAGAATTGGATTTAATATGTCTAATATTATAATTGGCAAACTTTCATCGTCGTTTCATAACGAAATCGTTAATTTTATAATTCTTCATATGAAACAATATATATTTTGTTGTCTTATGTAAAATAAATCTCCATGCTTGGTTTCCTTTGTCACTTAAAACTAAATTACAATATTGAAAGATATGGTGCAATGCAAACTTGTATATTCAATATTTTGCTGCTTATATCTGTTTTATTGTTATTATGACCATTTTTTCATTTTCTTATTTTTTTGTTATTTTTTCTCCACGTAGGCAAGTAAACACAAAGTAATATGGTTAGGTGTTTATTCATAAGTGTGCGTAGTCTGCTTTTTCAAAAAGAAAGAAATTATAAAAATAAAACCAAAATAAAAACCACTTCATGTACCTGTAATGTTGATTGTTGATCTAAAATCTTTATCGTTATGAATTTAGTCGGCATTCCCCAATTCTGATTGTCTGTGTTTTCCATATGTTTAATGACATCTGGTTTTTCTCCGTTATCAGTAACACAGCCGCTGAGAGAAGCTAACATGACCTTGGCTGTAAAATGTAAACAAAGCTCTTCGCGAAATTGATATGATCAAGAAATTAACCACAGTCTGTATCTGTACTGATATTAATTAGACGAAACAAAGTAGTTTGATTAAAATATGTATCTTGATAAACTATGTCGTGCCAATACACGAGATATTTTAATAAACCTAATTACATTTATTATATTAATACGTCTTTTATATAAAAGGATATAGACGTATGTAGTATTACAAGAACAATTTTGATTATTTTGTATTTATCTCTCAGATTTAAGAATGTGCATGGGCTAATCATCTTTTAAGAGAATATAACAAAAACATCAAACTGAGATAAGACATGGTACTATTCTCATCTTTTTGTGTTTTAAAACAAGCTTGGTTAGATTTGTTCAGATCTTGCGGCGTATATTTCAAATATTCTAAGTACCCACATTTTTAGTCTGTTAATTCTTTTTTTACACCTTTTTCACGTTGACAAACAATGAGCAAGTTTTCTTACCACATATCCACACGCGACGTTTTCGTTTAGTCCAACACAAAATGAAAACCGACAAAAATATAATCCGTTAATCTAAAGTACAGCTCTCTTGTATTCACTTTCTTCACTGACACATCTTTATAACAAGCCGTAATCGTGTACAGATCGGTAAAACCATACTTAGCCGAACATATCGATCGCCATTTCTTTCTCCTTCTCGTTCACATTATTGGGTCAAGCATGCGTAGAAGCTTAAAATTATATACAAAAACAATACAGCTGAAAATGAGCACTAAAATTTCTGTCGACGGCAATATCTTTTGAAAACTAGATACATATGCATAGCGCAGTACCTCAAAAAAATAAGTCATAATATTAGCGATTTGCTCTGAGCTTTTTGTTGACATATGTATCAAATTTTAGAAAGAAATCTTCAAAAAACCGACGTTTGCTCCTAAATGACATCTCAGACGGAATCGCTCGGCCGGAGATATATACTTCCTGAATGGGTACCCTCAAAAACTTTACTGGCTTTAAGTTATTATGTATCAAATAATTATTTCAAAACTAAAATTTAACGTCTGAAAGAACTCTCCTTATCATGATTAAAGTTTACCTGGTGTCAGTTCGCGATTCGCCGAGTTAGAGCGATTTAAAAAACCCGATCGGACATAGGTGCAAACCGATTTTTCGCCCCAAGTCCCGTTGGCACCTAAATGACACGTCAGACGGTTTCGTTTGCAGCTATGTGATAACATTCGGTTATATATATATATATATATATATATATAAAGCACAGAGAATTTCAGTTTTGTATGGAGCTCTATCTTCCGCCCCGACCGAGGCTTGAACTCACGACCTCTGGAACCCATTCTCCTAGCAGTGAGCGGCCACCGCGCTCCCCACTCGGCTATCAAGGCAAGACAAAATCTTGCTTTCGATAACGAACGGAACCTAGCGCGCTGGCCGCGCACTACACAGTCGCTTGAGATACAGCCTCTTTACTATAGCCTCTGTACTATAATATTGGACAACACATTTCTAAATTCCTTACTAAGTGAACTACGCTACCTACTACAACAAAGGAAATATTTCAAATCAACAGTTGAATATGCCACGATAGAAGGCAGCTATAGATAAAAAATATAGCGGATTTTTATTTTATTTCATACGTCTCAACACCATCCCGAAAATTCAAGGAGTTTTTTCCAAATTATGAAAAGCAACCTTCTACTTTTAGAATGTGATCAGGAAATGAATGACGTCTTAAAATAATTTCAGATCATTAAATATAAGCGACAAAGCCCGTTTCTGAAAAAAAAATTAACCCGTGCCAAATTTGAAAATATCGAAGAAACGTAAATGCCAGAAGCCAAGATGTGCAACCTATCCTTACCTACAAGAAGGCCAACAATTCAAATTCAAAAACGGCAGACATTTCAACATATAGTCCTCTATTACATGTAAAAGTTCCAATTTAATTTACGCTATAACATGTGCTAGATGTGGGGAACACTATTTTGGTCAAACCGGGGATACCCTCAGACATCGAATGACCGTCCATCGACAACAAATTCGTTAAACAAAATATACGTGCACGGCTGTTAGCGGATACCTCAAAAACTTTACAGTGTGTCGTATCTATATATTTTATAAAACAACAATATCAGGCTTGGGGTAATGCTAAATGTAATGGTAATGCATTGCAATGCATTACATGTTTTCAAAGTAATGTGTTATGCCACAAAATTAGCATTACAAGTAATGGTAATGTTATTAAATACTTTTTAAAAAATCTAGTGTAATGCTGGCATTACATGGCATTACTTTGCATTACTATGCTTATTTATGCATGTTCACTTATAAAGATCATCAAACAGTACTTTTCAGTCCAAGCTTCGACTGCTCCTGTGAAACATTTATTTAGTATAGCTGGGAAGATTTTCAAACTAACAGGATGCAGTTAAAAGATGAACCCTTTGAAACTTCGATCATAAAGTGCAAAAGCAATCTTCTGTCTTAAAGTGTCCTCAGTAGAAAGAAATACGATTAAAACACCGTATCTTAAGAAATATAACTGGGAAAACCATCTGTTAATGATTTAATACAATTAAGTGTCCAACATTATAAAGATTTGTGTAATGTCTATATATAAATATCTTTACTTAGCTTTTAATAACCGCTACATTATTCCATGAATTGTTTTTTGTTATGCATGTAATTCTGTGTCTCTATATCGAATCCTACATTGCATCTTGCCGAATGTCTATAAATGTCATTTTACTTATGCAATACGTATGTTGTTCACAATGCTACAAGATGATCATATAATGAGCAAATAAAGAATGACTCTTGTATATATAGGCATTGGATTTGAACCTGATACTGAGCATGAACCTGTAGATTTGTTAAGGAGTGTTTTGTATTTGAAACATTTGCAAAACCTCCTTTTTAGCTTTGCTTTTTTAAAACAAAGTAATGGTAATGGTAATGCATTACTTTACTCATGTAATGGTAATGTAATGCATTACTTCAAAAAATCAAGTAATGGTTATGGTAATTTAATGCCCAAACTCATGAAGTAATGGTAATGCAATGTATTACTTAACAATGTAATTCGCCTCAAGCCTGATATACCGGTGTATATATATATATATATATATATATATATATATATATATATATATATATATATATATATATATATATACATCTTCCAAGTATTATTCCCTCTATTTCTTACGGAAACTTATAGATAATTCATAACTCTATAGAAACAGCCAGATTGAAATATACACGCCCCGTTTATTGATTGGTCGAAATCTACAGCGGCTGAACTGACAATAAATTAAAGTGACAGGACCAAATTTGACACGCCCAGTTTATCGATTGGTCGAGACCTACAACTACCTAGGAAAAATCACCGACTGCACGAAATAATCATGACGACGTCAGACTCAAAGTCTCACTGGAGACGATTTGGCTGTTTCTTTTAGTTAACGTACCTACGTACATTAACAGTAATTTAGTGAATTTTACTTACTTTTCATTATCAATTTTTCAATTGGCTAAAAAGAAAGATGTTAATATAAACAATAAAATGGCGGACGTAACGATTAAGTAACTAAATGTTGACTAAAAAGTTCCATCTTTTCTATGATTTTAAATTCTTAAAATATTTAAAGTATCGCCAGTTTGCATGTGACGTAACAACGTTTTATATTATCAGCGAAATTGGTTTTTGCTATCCAGCAGTGGAATCTGTGGCTTGTACAATTGTTACATCGGTCTTGACATTTTGAGAGTCATATTTTTTAAAAAAAATTTCATCGACAAAACAAAACTTATTGTATATGACTGCATACGACATTTGTTTTTTGATGTTAATGTGAAGGTTGGCTTTTGCTTTATTTTTGTGGACAGTCAAAACACCGTATAAGAAGGAATGTTTACTTTTTGGATATAATTTAGTCTGTATTCACCAGCATCATCAGGGCCCACGTTTACTAGAAGACGATAATATAATTTGTTGTCAAATGTTGTTTTGGGTATTACAACAAATATTTTATGGAAATAGGTAAATTATTAAAAATAATATGCACCACAACCATATCATCTTAAAAAAAATATTATATGATTTGGCATTCCATGATTGATTATAATTGAATGATATGATGTAAAATGTTTAATGCTATGGCAGGAGATTTCAATGCTTTGCTATAGTATGAGAATTTAATGATTTGTTATGCTATAATGTATGTAGTAAAATATATGCTTGAATTGACTATATTTATCTAATATGTTGAAACCATACCTGTTTCTGTTGGGTTGTTTTCATTGAGTGGTTTTACATTTAAAAAGGGTTCAAGTTCTATTTCTGAAGCTTGTTCTTCATCATTCCTTCTTTTGCAGACTGACCATTCTATTGAACATGAATTTAACAAGAAATGTTTTAATTCAACTCATGTTTTTTTTTTAAAGAAAACGATTTTCTACGAGCCTTGTTTGTATAATCATTTCTTTGTAAAAGTGACAACTTTTAAATAATCTACGCCACAGTGAAAGGTTCATTCTTAAAAAAGTTAAGTAAGACAAAATAAAAGATATACATTTCTTAAACTCACTTTTTTTAATAATGAACAGCACCATGATGATAATTAAAATCAGGATCGATACTGGAATAATCGCTAAAACCCAGTTACCGGTATATGTATCATTGCTAGGAACATCCCCTGTGGGTATCTGTTCTGTAGGTTTTTGGAGGATAGTTGAGGTTGGTCTGTTAAATAAAATTTTCAGAGTCAAAGTGTTGGCCATTCAACCTAAAAATATGTTTATATTAGATAATATCTCTCGCAAGTGCAGGAAATACATGTAACAATTTACTCATTAATGTGCTCTGTATTTTGAACCAGGTTTGTTTTCATTTTACTTATTATTTTAGATCTTTTCACCTTTCATATGAACGACCTTTTCTTTTCAAAATGTTTTAGCTATTAATATCACTTTGTTTAAGCCTTTTGATACTGTTCTTTTTATTTTCATTTTAATTAATGTTTTTATTATAAGGTCTTTCAACTTTTCAGTCGAAAGACATTTTGTATTTCTTATGTTTATTATAAGGTCTTTATACCACAGTGTAAAGACCTATTGACATTGTTCTGTTTACTTCTTTCCACCTTTCAAGTGAAAGACTTTATGTATTTCTTTTGGGCTTTTCTATTATAATAAGGTCTTCCAACCTTTAAAGTGAAAAACCTTTTTTATTTTTTATGTTTTTTGAATTTTTTTCTACTCTTTTTTCTCGGGACATCTTTTTTCATTATAAGGGGTATTGAAACAATTTTTTTCTTTATGTAATTGGTCAGTAAAAGTTATGGCATCAAATGACTCTTTGCCTAATAACTCCCAGAACTTTCAAAGTTATTGCCATTTGTGTATCATTTAATATTTACAAGACTTTGACACGTGCGTGCCCGGGTTGACATTGCATATCGTACATTTACGAAATAGATACATCGGCACACCGTATTCTTGACATTTACATAACAGAGCTATAAGCCTACAATAATGTTAATAATTTCACTACACTTTCCTTATTTAGAATATTCTAACTGTCTCAGGAAAGGCCCTCACAACAGTAAGAATGCCTCCCATATACCCGTAATGTAACAGAAAATTGAAGTTGCATTGAAAATAACAGTCAATTAATCATAATAAACCTTTGTGAGGCTGTAAATACCTATAATCTAAAATTTAAATACATATAATGGAAGAATTTAACACCTTTTTACCAACGTACACGTATTTTCTGTGCTACAGAGACAATACACGGAACGCATTATCGTAAAACGGGTCCATAGGACTTTTATCATTTTAACGATAAAACAATCTATCTTCACTCTCCTGAGAAATATACTTTTTTGCATGGAAGTAAATGTTTTATGCCATCACGAAGACAAAAGTAGGTACTAAATTGATATGTATAATTTTTATGTTATAGTTTTTACCATAAGAAATCATATATATATATATATATTTATATATATATATATATATATATATATATATATATATATATATATATATATATATATATATATATATATATGAAAAGAACATAAAGGAAATTTCCTATGAAAATGTACACGTATTCTGAGTTTATTCATGGAAATATGATATTGTAGAAACATAAACATAAGATCTCGTTAGCATGAATGTATTGTGCATGCGCAAGATTGTAAAATCCGAAAAATCCAGATGAATTCCGGGATTTTTGAGTAATTTACGGTGAATTTTAATTAGCGGAGCTTAATTGAGAAAAAATAAAAACAAATTGGTAATCTTCCTGTACTAATGATGTTAAAAGTATATAGAACAAAAGACAGTATTCTTCCAATTTCTCTGTACTGAAGCCGAAAAATATGAGTCTATTATTTTAACATAGTAGCATAGATAGCTTGATGCGATATTGGCGTTTCTGATTGGTCGAAAAATTACTTTGATACCAGCATCAATAAAATTTTGCGGGATCCACTTTTCTCCTCAGTTCGGATTTAACACTATTTATAGAACTGGAATTTCCAAGATAAACACTGGCAACAAAATGTAAAGTTGAGCCTTTTTTAATTGTCAGCAAACAAAATACAACTTTATGAATATAAAAAATTTAAAGTTTAACCTTCAAAAATAAACAATACACATTATTTAATTCACTAAATAGAAAATTAAGCGTCTTCTATCGATTTCGTCCGTTTCTGTTTGAGATCAATGATCAACATTTACGGAGAGTCTGGCTGTTCCTTTTCCTGGAATAAATCATAACAAACATATAGGCACACATACTTTCATGGTAACACTGCTGTTCAAATTTGGTAACGATGAATTTTAAATCAACACACGTTCAAGACCGATCATCAGAATAAGCATGGTAAAGCAAAGCTATGAGTAATGCATCAACTCCTCCGGCGTATTCCAAACGGCAGATAATCAGTACCTCACTAAATATCTAGATACCACAACATTTTCAAAAGTCGCATATCTATTATTTGTCGATATATTCAACTTTTTCCGTCCACGATCGCGTCTCCTTGCATGGTTATGCCGAGGTGCATATTCCAGCAATCAAACTCGCATTGAAACCAGTTTTAACGAATCTTGCTTTACAGTGAATAACATCACACGCCATCGCATGTATTCCCCTTTCGTTTTCAATACCGTCAGTTCAGGTTTTAACTCTCCTCTTGTGTTTAATTCATTCATTTCAGCTCAATAGCTCTGCGTCAACTAAAGGCGCATCCATTTTGAATATTGTTGCTGTTGTTGTTTTGTATTCATACGCGCCGCTTCGTTTAAATTATTTACATTTTTGATCAATGACAAACTTGTAGACTTTACATTTTTCAATTTGTATTATGTCAGATGTGCTATTGCCGAGCCCGAAGTTACAAACGCAGAAACTACGGATTGAAAGTGTGCAAAGTTGAAGGTTTAATTAACTAATGTAAACAATAAAGTTGCAAAATGTGCATCATGCGAAGGAACTGAGTCAAATCTTACACGTGTTTATGCCCGAGTTTTATAGGTTACACGATCAGAATTACACATGTTCATGCTCAGGCTAACACATCAACACGATTGCATATTCGGATTTACAAGTTTACATGTCTGGATTTTTGAACACGATTACCCTCCATAGAGTTATGGTGCGTTTGTGTGACAAGCGTGGTTTGCTAGTTTATTTGTGAGTTTATATTTTGTAGTCTTATATGGCGTTATTGGTCATACATTGGCTGTTTGGAATGTTTACGGGTCTAATACACGTAACTATATTGCATGTCAATAGGTCTTATACACTTAAATGTGACGGTTTTTGATACGTTAAGGGGTCCAATACACTTAACGGTTTTGTAGAGCGAGAATTGTTCGGTGTGATTGTATGGCGTGATTGTATGGCGTGCATTTACGGTAATTAGGTAAATAAGTATACTGTAAAAGTGAAACGTTTAATTGAAAATATTGTTATTTATATATAATTAAAAGGTTCCAGCAAGGTTCCAGCAATGTCCCAGTAATGGTCCAGCAATAGTCACCAGTGTTCCGGTATTTAATATCTTACCACACGCGTAACCTCCTTCGAGTATTCACTTACTACGCTGGAAGCCGGTGGACGGAAGCCGGCCGTCATCTCAGGACGTGGTACCGAAGGAGAAAACATTCATTTGGAGGAACACTGGAGGGACACTGCAGACAAACGTACCACCATAGGAGGCCATAATGGATCTGATATCACAAACATTTTTTTGGTCAATATTGTTGTGTGTGTGAATATGTATACATGTATTTTTAAATTTATTAGTTTTATTTATTGATAAAGATTGTAAATACTTATTGATGTTTTTATTGCTTGACTGATTAGACACACGATGGCTGTCATGACAGTTACTCAAGTGTAAATTGTTTTACAGTCAACCAATTCATATTGTACAAAGACAGCTTAATAACCAATCGGACGTCAGCTTTCTGTTGAATGACGACTTTGTCTATTTTTAACCCAAATTTTCAAACAATTTTCGTCAATGATTTTTTAACAACGATTTATTGCAGATACTTGAAATTTTAACACATTCTTTGTATTAGCATGCCATACGTAAGGGTGTTTTTTGTTTTGATCGGACGTCAATTTCCTTTTAAATGACGACTTTGTCTATTTTTAGCCAAAATTTCCAAACAATTTTTTGTCAAAGATTTCTCAGCAACCTGTCTTTGCAGATGCTATAAATTTTAAAATATTCTTTTGTTCAGGCATGCAATACATTGGGATCAATTTTTGTACTAATCGGACGTCAACTTCCTGTTAAATGTTGGATTTGCTTAATTTGTATATTCACATTAGAGCGTGGGTATTACTAGTGAGCATTGGATCACCGATGTCTTGTTGGTGTTGGAATACCATCATTACCAAAGAGTTATCAGTTTGGATTAAAACAAATATAAACTCATGTAGCTGGAATATTTACTGGAGGAACTTAATCGCCTAAGCGGAGTGTGATCTGAATTTCGATCATTCACCTTGAAAAGGGTACATAACTCGCGTGTCTTACTAAATGTTTATAAAAAAAACAATAACTAGTCACGTGTGTGTGTTAATTTGATATATTTCTTCCAAAACATTTTATCCAAAGTATAATATATGTAGTTGTCACAAAACAAACGTCAAAAAATTCATTTGACCCCCTTCCCATGCATCTATGCCAGTATATTATTCATATAAACCATCGGATTGAGATCTCAGTCGATAAGTGGACGAGTCTAATTTAGAATCATGAGAATACTCCATAGCTCACCAAGTGTACACTTCAATTTACTTAGGCGTAACTTTTCAAAATTGCGTCTCCGCCCCAATACGCCAGGAATTTGCAGATTCCTGCCAGAATCCACCTAAATTCCAAGCGAATTCCACCTCAAAAATGTGAACAGGAACTAACGGGGGTCAAACAATGGGAAGGGGTGGCATTTGGCGAGTGGTGTGTCCTTAGTTTAAGTTTAGATCTTGATAGAAGTACCATGAAGAAGGGGAAAAACGTGACCTGTGAGGTAGAAGGTCATGAAAGCAATTGCAATAGCGGCCTACATGTACGCATAAAAAAGTTCAAGATAAGGCAGTATAAGTGTTACATGTATGCGATAGAATCGGTCAAGGTAAGAATAATCGATGGATTTTTTAACAACTTTGGTTTAGATTCAGGCAGTAATAGAATAGCGATGGTTTAACCTCTTCTGATTGATTGTGCAATTCACAAAAAAAAAATCATTACTCATTTCATTCTTTCATTTTATTTAATTACATTTTTCAGTTACTGATTATGGGAGAATTTGTGAGTTTTAGAAAAGTTTGTGTATATTCGGTGAGTAAAAGTTTTGTTTTGATTCGGACAAAAGAAGAGCGGGTAGAGGACACATAATTGAAAATACAACTTTGTAGATGATGGAGACTTTCGAATCGACTGGACTATTGCATATGCGTTGCACGCGCACTTGAATAGTTCATTAATATCATATTTTTTAAAAACGTCCTTAATTCGTATTTGTGTTTGCTTCTGGGCTGTTCTTCTTTCAAATAAACGCACGGCGATCGCCTATTGAACGTTCTGTATAGTACAACACCTGATTGGAGTACATGCTTATACATATCTTTTTTCAATTCTTAACTTTTAACGAAGCAAAATCGTAGAGGTCTTGAAGTCAGAAAGCAAATAACACTGTATTTGCCGATAAGACAATATTAGTTCTCCAATGTTAAATAAATTTGAATTTCCAAGCTCCCCCTCCCCCGCCCCTTAGGTAAGGGCTTCCTTTTCCAAGAGAAGACTAATTTTTTCTTTGTTTCCATTACATCTATTCATTCTCTCCTCTTCTAGGATCTATTCTGAACCATTTTCATGCACCTGATATCTTGGCAGTGGCTGGTATTTAAACGGCTCAATAAGAAGATAAAAGGATGGTCCCATAAAATTTCCTTCCCAAAAGTTCAAGAACGATCACAAATTTCAAACACTGGTTGAATAACATTATATGTACAACTCATTTTGTGCATGAATAATACCATGAAATGACAAATACAACTTACAAAGTAATAAGTATGAACTTTGCAAAATTTATATTTAATAAAATACATCAAACTCTCAATTTGTGTTACAATTAATCATTTTAGACGGCCCATAAGTGAATATTGCTATTCGACCTTTTTGTTTAACAGCGCATCGATTGTAAAAAAAATTTAGCGTGGCTATCAATACAAGGGTAAAAGAACACGAATTTCGACCGATTTGGCTATAACAGGATTAGAGGAGATGGAGACAAAATACAGGTGCGACAATATCTTGTAAAAGATAAAAAATATAATAATTATACGTTTGTCATAACCACTTAATTTTATTAAGACCGCAAAGCGTTAACTGGCAAGATTGAAAAAATATAGCTTACATCATTTCACCTGTTACAGACAAAACATTTGAAATGGGCGGGGACTAAATGATACGGACGTCTAAGAAAACATTGGATTGAAACTGTAATAAAGAACCGACTATATAAAAGTATTGGTAAATACGAAGAAATGTTTTAAAACTTCAGATAGCAGTGCAATGTTAGTTATTTTTCTTAAAATCTTCGGTCGTCGAGCTAAAGAACAATTTATTTTTCATGTAAGTTGTTCTTTAAGAATAATTATATTTCACTTATTATTATACTATAATATATTTATTATATCTAAAGTTGAGAGAAGTTAACGTTAAAAACTACATTGTACAATGTTCCCCGGTTTTAATATTAGTTAGGCAATTTTCATAAATATTCACGTACCTCAAAAATCTTCAACAAGTCGATATAGTGTATAATTAGATAAACAATTAACGTGTATATCTATTCGTATACATTAACTTAGAAAGAAAAAAGAACATTTTTATCTGGGTATAATTTTAATTTATTGAATCGTAATTTTAATCATTGCCCTCTGGGAATAAACCCTGTTTGAACAATAGCCCCACTTGATTTCAGACTTTTACGACTGGTTCTTTGAAGCCATTAGACAATGCTTTGCTTTGCGTATAATCTCACTCGAAATCGGGTCTTCTCATATTTGCTGATTATATATTTATTGATGAAATTAAATGTTTTTCAATCGCGTCGCTAATACTAAGTCAATGTTTTTTTGATTGCTTTAACTTATATAGCAAGTTAGAAACGCTAATGTTGATTGAAAATGCACTTCCTATAGCTACAGTTTCAATCTAATGTTTTTCTCAGACGCCGCGTAAATTTGTCCCCCGCCCTTTTTAAATGTTTTGACTGTAACAGGTGAAATTAACGTAGCCTGTATATTTTTAATCTTGCCAGTTAATGTTCTGCAGTCTTATTACAATATTTTCACATCTAGATCCGCCGAGTATATCCATTTACCACTATTGTCTGGATGTTCATTTGAAATTACGTTTCCAGGTCGTTCCAGGTACAGAAATTTCATAACATTAAGAGGTAAAACACTCTATTTGTCCTGTGCATGATCCTGAGCATGAATTACTTTAACTACCTGTTCTAATTCAAAATCATGTTGGAGTAGATATGATGAAAATGTTGAATTCCGGATCGTCTTTAACACACAACTGCGAGCATATTATTGCAGTAAAAAATTCAAACTTTCAGAACATGCACAACTCCTATTCTTTTATTGAACATTGATTAAAAAAACGAAATATCCAAGATGATGAAATAAGCGGTTGAGTCTCTTTAGAATTAAAAGACCTTTTATTTAATAGCAGGTAGAAAGCATCAAATTAGAGCCTGACGTGGTTTAAAGTTTAATTCCATATCTATACAATATAGTAATATTAATGTGTTACGTTATTATGGGTTTTAAAAGTATAACCATATATTTATAACTTCGTCACTGGAAACTTGAGCTCTTTACGCAAAGGCTCTCTGCAGACTAGGTTTGAGCAACATTAGATCAAAAGAATGGAATACAAGTGTTGTCGGACGGATATGTTTATTCTTCCAATCTTGTATTAATATATAATATAAAAGAATACCTTAAATGCATGGAAATATTACATTTGAAAATCGTAATTTACGATTTAATCAATAAGCATTTGTTTATGTATGAGCATTGAATGATATTTCAAACATCTTACCTTTCACATGAAGGTTCAGCAAGAAAACACCCATTTCCAATCGATAGGCAAGCTTGGTCTGTATTAGAATAGTATGTATTAGAAAAGCCATTTTTTTTTTAATTTACATGATGTCAAAATGTGTTACTCATAACAAATTATCAACATTTGTATTATCATAACAAAACTCTGCTCTATCTATCTGTCTGTCCGTCCGTTTATTTGTCCGTCCGCCCGTCTGTCTATGCGTCTGTCTATGTTCGTCCATCCATCTATCTATCACTTCATCGACAAATGCTAATAGTGTACTTAAACGAGGGCTGATCAGACATTTTATTGAGACATTTACTCCCTATTTCCATTAGGGGGAAATGATAACCATTGAAATTTCACCTAAACGCACACCAGGATAGAGTTTTTCAATGTGAAACGTTTCTTGTCCATGGCATGATTAGACCATTCCTGGTAAACTGACCAACTTTTATACAAATATAACATCTGCGGTTAATCAAGGTGTCAATCTCTCTGAATGTTTTAATATTCAGAGAGGGTGTAGAAAAAGGAGATCCATTATCCCCTTATATATTCCTGATTTGTGCAGAAATTTTGGCAATACAAATTAGAAAAAATGAAAAAATTGAAGGTATAGCAGTGGGTAATATAGAAAAAAAAAAAAGATTTCGCAACTTGCACCTCGATGACACCTCGATTATCCTGAATGTAAGTGAAGAAAGTTTATTAGAAACAATTTCTACATGACATAGATTCTCGGAAATGTCCGGCTTGTGTATTAATTATTCAAAAATTCATACTGTATAGATAGGTTCCAAAAATATGGTATTGATGATCTTATTCCAAATAGCAGGTTGAAATGTGGATCTACTAAATTCACCATGCTTGGAATAAATTTTGATGTTGATTTGCTAAATATGCCTAGTATTAAATATGATCCAAAATTGGTTAAAATTACGTCCGTCCTTAAACAATGGGAGAGAATACATTTAACTCCCATTGGCAAGGTCACAGTTATTAAGACATTAGTGCTACCTTTGTTGAATCATATACTAATTCTATCCCAAACCCGTCCGTCCTTTATTGTAAAGAATTTGAAAAGATAATCTTTTCATTTATATATATGTAATGGCTTACCTCGCAGAATAAAGAGGGATGTTCTTGTTCAAAAATATGAAGAAGGGGGTCTTAAGATGATAAATATCAAAGCATTTATATTCTCCATGAAATTATTTTTACTGGGACAGCTCATCATTACGAACAGGAGGTTGAGCTAATCCATATCTAATTTTAATCAAAATACAAATTTACAACATGGGGTATTGAATACATTAATATACTTTTGAAATCATTAAAAACAAGTTCTGGATAGATGTATTTAAAGCATGGGTTGACCTGCATAACACATTAGAGTCTGGTGTACCTGCAGACTCACCTTTATTTTATTACCCTTTGATCCATATATATTGGAGGGAAATCTTTTTTTACTAAAAAACTATTGGATAATAATATTAGACACATTAATGATATCATTGAAGGAGATAGTACTTTTCTTAGTTTTGATAAGTTTTGTGATATGTATACAAATGTAAAGGTCAACTTTCTAGAAAATGCATGCTGTAAAGACATACATCAGAACGTTTGGTGAAAACCAAACTTTAAAAAAATTACCAAACCCGCTTATTAGAAAAAACATATATTTAAACAATAAAATGCTTTCTTTGGTGATTCATTCAGGATATGAAGGTAGCGACATTGCAGAAAAAATACATAACCCGAAACGCGGATTATGTAATTTTTTTCTGCATTGATCGCTATCTTCATAACCCGAATGAATCATCAAAGAAAGCATTTTATTGTTTATATTAACATCTTTCTTTTAGCTAATTGATAAATTGATTATGAAAAGTTAGTAAAATTCACTGAATTACTGTCAATGTACGTACATGTAAGTACGTTAGCTAAAAGAAACAGCCAAATCGCCTCCTGTGAGACTTTGAGTCTGGCATCGTCATGATTATTTCGTGCAGTCCGTGATTTTTTCTAGGTCGCTGTAGGTTTGGACTAATCGATAAACAGGGCGTGTCTATATCATATATGTCCTGTCACTTTCTTATCAGTTTCAGCCGCTGTAGATTTTGACTAATCGATAAACGGCGCGTGTAGATTTCAGTCTGGCTGTTTCTATAGAGCTATAAATTAACTATAGGTTTCCGTAAGAAATAGAGGGAATAATACTTCGTAGATGTAAATATAAAGTTATGAAATGTAAAAAGTCAAAGTTCTTTTATGATATTTTAAACATTAATACCTCTGTATAACAGGTAAAAGAAGGTGGAATAAATTATCAAATATAGAGGACACGGAGTGGAAATAAATCCATAAACTACCTTTCATAATAACAAAAGACTGTAACTTCATTGGTTCCAATACAGAATAATTAACAAAATTATAGCAACAAACACTTTTTTTAATTCAAAATTAACAAAGTAAACTCTAAAATGTGTACCTTTTGTCACAGAGAATAGGAAACTATAGAACATGTATTGTGGGATTGTGATTGTGTTCAGTCTTTTTTTTTTTTTAAATTAAACATTATTGAAGAAAAATTTATATTTCAGGTTACATTTACCAAAAGAACTTTCATTTTAGGCATCCTTGGTAAAAGCAAAGATATCTCAATATCATTTTTCTGTTAAAGTACTGTATTTACACAGCAAGGTGTACTTAGAAACAGCTGAGTGTTTCTTATGCAATGTCGTTATTAAAGCTCTTCTTTGAAACACAGAAATTTATTTCTTATAAAAATGAGATTTTTGATCCTCATTGGAACATCTGGAATCCAATTTTTACTTGAATTTTCCTTCCTTCTCTCTCTCTATATCAAATAAAATTTTCGCTTCGGCATTATTATATTTAAAGCATCTTAATTATGCATTGTATGCTTGCAGACTGTGTGAAATAAACAAGAGGCCCATGGGGCCACATCGCTTACCTGAGCAACAATGGCTTTATATGGGTGTTCAAAGGATATTGTGCCAAAGGCCCCTCGGTAGAAAAACAAAACAAGATTACCATAAAAAAAACTGTATCCAAATTTTACACTTATTTTCCTACACTTAATCTTTGATATGGTACCCTTATGAAATTACATTTTTACCAAAAATAAGATCCTATGCAAGAAATAAAACTAAATTTTTGGTAGGGGTACACTCATAAATTCCAATTCACTTTATTTTAGTTCTACCCCTTCACTTTATAAAACGATCAAATCATGAGAATGAGAATATGCATATAAGTACATATTCATCTTGAACTACATTGTACTACATGAAGCTAGTTATTGATTTTATTTTTAAAAAATTCCTATGTGTGAAAGAGGAAAATTTTACCTCAAGACGCTCAAATTAAAAACATTCAAAAATTGAATTAGTCTTCCGCATTATAAACGATTGTTGTTTACCAGGCGAAAACTCGTGCTACGTTTTATAACCTTACTCACTTGATCGATGAATAATCAAATGCATAGGCGTCGGAACTGGGTGGAGGGGGGGGGGGGGGTCGCCCCCTCCCCCCCCCCCACTTTTTTTGCAAAGTTAGACATAGCCGTACTCAAAATCTTTCTTCTTTTGCTTGTCAAGAATTCAAATAAGGTCTCCCCCCCCCCCCCTCTCAATGCGCCTCAGACTGCAATGCATTGACAGGCATATCGCTCTATTTTACTAAGGCCCACCCTTTATCTTCATCTTTATTCAAAATCAAGGTTAACAATCGGCTACAAATCAAGATGATTTTCCGCTGTAATTTTTTCTTAAGAATAGCGATAATACATTTATCCCGGTAACAGTAATGTTTTAAGCTGTTTTAAAGAGGTCGTTTATATTTAATTGTGGCTGAAAAATCAACAAAGTTGGTGTAAATTCATCGTTTTAGGAGGAGGCCCCAATAAGTAGTTAGAGCATATCATCCATTATTTTTTTCTGTACAAGTATTTATCGTTAAGTGAGACATTTCTAGTGATAAATCAAAATTTCAGCGTCAATCGTAAAATTACAAGCAAGATACAAAACTCACAATTCTGCTTGGTTTGAGGCAATTTTTTGTTCACAAGAGTTAATTACATTCAACCTTTAGATTTTTAAACTTGTTGTTTCCTATTCAGAATGAACAAAAGTGTGAGCAAAGCTTGCTTATCTTGCTTATGATTCGAAACTTGACACAGCTGAATATGGTTAGTAAAGAGAAAATTGTAAACAATTAAAACAGAACAAACATGTAAAATATATATACCTATATTTTCCTAGCAGAAAAAACAATCTCCGTTTAGACTGAAAATGCAGAGCATCTTAACAAAACACGTTGCATTATAATCAACTATAACGTAGACATAATACCGAATTACCAATAGCATGTATAGTATTTATGATATAATATGTTGTTAGTGCATTAGATTTTGCTCTTTTTGCGCAGGTAAACAATTAACTGTCTGGTGTACCGAAGTCTATATCTGATTCGATATGTAAAAATTCCAAAATACAGGCGATATTTCCCCTTAAGTTAAAAAGCATAAACGAAATTCAAAACAACGTAATTGAACTTAATCCACGGTCACGAGTGAAAATGTCAACGCATTGAAAGATTTAACCTTAATTCACTTCAAGAAATCGGCTCAAATATATTTAGCATGTTTCAGGTATCCCTTCGCACGTAAACAGTTGCACAACAAGCAAAATCATCTTTGTCAGTTTGACCCGTTTGTCATGCGTCAACATTCAAACATGGCTGCCTTATACAATGAACTTTCGTTTTCGATATGGAATACCGAACCCAAAGTTATAAACTGATTGACAGCGATTATCTCTTCATTTTTTTTTTCGTAAATTACTCAAATTTGAAACAGAATTCGCCGATAATTTTTGCAATTTATATTTTCCTTTCCTTAAGGATTATTTATGCAAAATTACGTTGAATCTGACTCAGTAGTTCTTAAGAAGATTTTTTTAAATGCACCCCCCTTTTTTTACAGTTTCGAGATTTTCTCCGTTTTAAATAAAGATCGGTCTTTCATTTTTGCAATTAATAATTGCCTTTCTTTAGGGATGCTTTGTGCCAAATTTGGTTGCAATTGGAAAAGTGGTTATAGAGAAGAAGCTTAAAATGTGAAAAGTTTACAGACGGACAGACGGACGGACGGACGACGGACAAAAGGTGATCAGAAAAGCTCACTTGAGCTTTCAGCCCAGATGAGCTAAACAAAAGTAAACTGACCAACTTGTCTTCGCCCTGTGACCCAGAACAACTGCACACTTATCACAACGCCATTTTAAAGCTTCCCATTGCTCCTGTGTTTTAAACACCTTACACACGAACGTAAATTAGAATCATTTATTTCTTATTTTTGTTTACATATCAAGATGTCAACTTTTGCTTATTCTCTCCATTCTTGATTTTTGAGTGAAAATCAAGTTATTTCTAACCGGAAGTCATATTACTGTAAAATGTCTTCAATAGTCATTCTGTGTACATAATAAAAACTCTTGACATCAGTAAGCGCGAAAGGTACTTGACAATTTGTCCGTTTGTCTTAATTCTAGTTAAACAATCAACGAAAAAAAAAAACAATTTACTGAATCTCTTTATCCCTTGCCATCATATAGTTTTTGTTTAAGCAATTGGGTGGCATGAAAAGGTCTTTTTCCGAGATTTCCTCACATTAAATGAATATTGGCTGCGCCGTCTTGGCGTCAAAATTCAATATACCGCCGTTGTCAGATTTCTATTGCTTGATAAATATATTTGTAACATATCCGTATTTCAACTCGATTATTTCTAAATTTGATAAAAAGTTAGTCACAATAAATAGCAAAATGAACATATGATATATAATTTTATTTCTTTTATCATAAACCGTTAGTATACGGACACTTAATAAGGAGATATTTTATTTTGTTTATTTTTCGAGTTTATACCAGCGCCGGATACTCCGACCACTGATTTGTTGTCTCAGTATTCTCAGAACAACCCTCGTATATATTCATTAATGCCGTCCGCTCTTATTAAAAACAATACGCTTAATAATATTGATGAGATAATAGTAGAG
Organism: Magallana gigas; assembly: GCF_902806645.1. Lineage (NCBI taxonomy): Eukaryota > Metazoa > Mollusca > Bivalvia > Ostreida > Ostreidae > Magallana > Magallana gigas. The sequence goes on from NC_047563.1 coordinate 56,124,834, forward strand.
AGACTGTGAGAGAAACCCAGTTCGTATTTTATTTTTAAAACACCAAGAGAGTTGCAAAAAGACTTTATAAACAGGGGTTAAAAATTATCTACAATACTTGTTCTGCTATGAGAATTCAAAACTGAAATCGTGGTAGATTAAATATAAATGAAACTGGAAAACAAATTGCTGTCACCACATACACTAACAACAAATACGTCTTTAAAATGCTAATCTATGTTATTTTAAATGTTGTTTTTAATTTTCAAGAGTTAAACTCAACAAGTTAAATTCTCACTTTTTCTGAATTTTCATGAGCGTTAAGTGCAATAAAAATAAACAAAGTTATAGCTTTTTAAAAAGTTTTGCAGAATTGAAAATTATATATTCACTAGCGAATTCAAAATTGACATAGTTGTTTGCACGTAAAAATAAATAAAAGCGTTTCGGTATCTCTAAGAAGTAGAGGTGGTGCTGTAACTCGTAGTCTTTTTAAATGTAACTGAGTAATAAGAAATTGACCTTTGATTCCTCTCTTTTTAATCGGAAGCATGAAAAAATAACAACGAACCAGTTTACGCAATCCTTAAAAATGGCGGCAAACTTTTTTTCAAACAAAAATTTCAAAATATACTAGACTTTTAAAAAAGCATCATCACGTTATTGCATTACATGAACATTCCTTAAAGGACTATATGATTTGAGCCTAAATGACCCCTAAAATGAACATTGTCATTTTACTGTAATTCTTTGTTTTATTTGTACACATATACATTTGAAGTTTTTTCATAATTTTCATTTTGAATTTAGTGCCCACATCTTAAAAATATGACATCATAAAGTTTACCTTTCCCCGCCTTTTTTTCATTTGTAGCGTAAAACAGCTTGTTTTCAAGCAGTTTTTCCTTCCGAAAACATAGAGCGACTGCTTGAACAAACGAAATATTTTCACCAAAGATGTATCTTTCCAATACTTATAAGTGACAAAAAGTTCGTTCTTGTTCAAAGAGTCGCTCTATATTTCCCATTCGAAAAAAGATAAGAAAAATGTCAATTTTTGGCTGATTTTGATTGAATTATAAAAATAGCGTCACTTCTGACGTCAGATACTGCCAGTGAGTGCATATAAATCAATTAAATAGGTGAAAAACATATTTCATGTCAACTCTTTTATAAAATAACACAACAAATTAATGTACCTGAATCATTTTAAAAACAGCAGATTTTGGGGGCCAACTTTGACTAATATCATATATAGTTCTTTATATATTTAAAACAAAGTTGTGTCCGCAAAAACTTTATTTTTATAAAATACTAATGTCATCTTTGCGTGTATAATTAGGAATCTAAAATCGAAATGAATGATAATTTTAATTACTTCTTTACGAACTGATTCGACATTGATACTGAAGTGTCTTTCTTGTTTTATGAATTAAACGGGTATATAAAATAAAATGATATGCGTTATTACACCACAACCATGCTAACAGCGCAAAAGCCGTGTACAAAGCATTGTTAAAGGTTGTGAAAAACTGCAACTTAGCTATTGTTTCCTTGCAAAAAAAAATGCATGTACAGTTGAAACCAGTGAAAGATAAATAACAAAAATAATTTTCATTTACGTGCACATCATCATTTTTTTTTACCCATAAAAATCCTAGAAAACTTGACATCGTTATACACCCGAAAATAACTTGAAATACCTCTTACATTTTATAACATTAAAATCCGGGTACTTTCATTGTCTATTGCACTGCAAAGTCACCCTATATTTATTTCTAGCTATAGATTGAAGTCTGACAATCCTAAGAGGGGGGGGGGGGGAGGGGGCGTTTCATAGGAAAAATCTTTGGATTCTTGTCCAAAGAGAACATCGTTTAAAATTTGAGGTAGTTATCAACAATATCAAGAATTTAATCAAAATCTGCGAGAATATTTTTGAACAGAATATAAAATTATAAGGGTGGATGGTCGTGGTCATTGTTAGACTGTATTCATTTCCTTTGATAGAAGAGTTCTGTATAATGATATAGGAAAATGATAATTGAAAGGCTTACCAATATATAGTTTTTTCTTTACAGGATAATAGTTTATAACCAAGCTAAACAAATCATACCTTAAAATTTAAGGTATGTCTGTTTACAACCGAGTCTCATTAAAAATTCAAATAAATTTTTGTTCTTGTCAATATATCAGGAAAATGCATGGTACCAATTAAAACCAGTGTGAAAGAAGAAAATACAACACATGTCACATGTAAGAAAGTAAAACATTTCTCCAACTTAATCTAACAGACAAAAAGACCTGTTCCAAGTAAAATATCGGGATACGGACAAGGTATGAAAAAGCAAATGTGTCTGATATACATAGAAAAACTAGCCAATGAAGCAAAAACAAGCCACTTCTAAACAAGAAATACAGAACTTCTATTGAATAATAAAAGCATTAGCAGGTAAACTCTAATCATAAGATTTACAAATGCGAGATAAAACAGGAAATATCTTAACAAAAGAAGAAGGAGACATTCTAAAACTCTGCTGTGGTCATATTGAAGAAGAGTTTGATATGAAAAATTCATAAAACGAAACAGAGCAAACACACTAATACTTTAGATATTAATAATTATTCACAAAGTGTAGACGAGGTAGAAAAAAGCAATAACAAAGATAAACAGTGGCCCATGGGCCACATTGCTCACTTGAGCAACACCAGCCATAATAAAATCAACTTTATGAAGTCATATCCAAAATATCGGGTCAAGAATGAGTATTATTACCTAATGAACTGGATTTTCTTGTTTTATTACAAATGAAATATTTTCGTCTATTTTGTATGTGTATTTAGTTTTTCTTAACTATTGAAACGATCTATTGAACTGCCGGTCAATAGACTGTGATCTATTAGACCGCCGGTCAATAGACTGCGATCTATTGGACCGCCGGTCAATAGACTGCGCGATCTGATGTATTTCGGAAAAAACCGATCCAGGTTTCGAATTTATATTAGTAAAAGTAAAGTAAGCAGACGTAAGACGGTTAGTTGTAAACAATGGAGGCAGCGAGATTCCCCGAGTTAAATGTAGAAGACTTGAGTGAGCTATTGGATAACAAAGATTCCAAAAATACGAAAAATACCATTAAAATGGCTGTGAATGTGCTGATTTCTTATTGCGCGAGTAAAAACATTATTTTTTCGGATTTTGAGAAGCTTCCATTGGACTCTTTGTGTGAGCATTTTAAAACATTTTATGCATCTGCGAGAAACCAAAAGGGAGGATTTTACTAGAAAAAGTCTATGATAAGTTTACGATACGGAATTCAACGCCATTTTCTCAAAATTAGAGACATAGACATTGTTAATAACGATGCATTTAAGCCAGCAAATCTTGTGTTCCAAGCAATGATGGTAAAACTGAAACAAGTAGGAATGGGGTCCAGTGAACATAAACCCCCTATTGAAGCTGACGACCTGGCTGTACTTTACACATCATTCGATCAGGAAAACCCTAGTGATCTTCAAAACAAGGTATTCCTTGATTTCATGATATATTTCTGCAACCGAGGCAGAGAGAACTTGAGGGAACTTCAAAGACAGGACTTTAAATTCCATGGTTCTGGTCCAAATAAGTATGTGACTTTAAGGGACCACTCTACAAAAAACCACCAAGGAGATTCTACAGATACTGATGAAAGTCAGGGTGGGCGGTTGTACACTGTACCAAACAATGTTTTGTGCCCAGTGAAATCTATTGAGAAGTATTTAGCTGTGCTCAACCCTAATTGTGATTCATTTTGGCAACGTCCTAAAATAAAAGAAAAGAAAACAGAGGTTGTCTGGTATGAAAATACTCCTGTTGGTAAAAACACATTGGGAAATAAAATGAAAGTTTTAAGTGAGAAGTACAAGTTAAGCAAATCTTACACAAACCATTCTTTGCGCGCCACTACAATTACTCTGTTGGATGAGGAAGGGTTTGAGGCAAGGCATATCATGTCAATTTCTGGACACAAATCTGAGACAAGTATAAAACATTACAGCAGAACAGGAGAATCCAAAAAGAGGATGATAGCAGAAACAATTAGTAACAAAATTCTAGGTAAGATCATTTTCATCCACCATTACTTTAAGATTGAGATGCTCCTGCTTATAGATTTATAAAAACCCTTATAATAATGATAATATTGATATGTAATGTAATGCATCTTTTCTTTATGTTTATTACCAACATGAATCTTGATTTGATTTATAATTTTGATTCAAATTGTATTCCTTTATAATTTTAGGGAACCCAACAGCAAAAAAGAGCAAGGAAGAGCCAAAAGGAAAAACAGGTAATCAATCTACATATGAACATATGTTTATTTATAGTGCTCATTTCAGGTGATCTTTTGGTTATTTGAGAATGTAAGATTTAAATGGTGGAAAACTTTATTTAGAGAGTCTCGCTACTTTATTTATATTACAGATGCACCACAGAAGAGTAAAAAATCTTCCCCAACAGATGAGGGAGGCAACAATTTTCTAGACAGTGCAGGTATTGTTTTATTTTCCAAATGGTGAAATTATCTAATATAAAGACATTTTATAACAGAACTAATATGATTAATATGTATGATTTTGCTTTCCAATGCAGGTCAGGATGAAGAGAATTTTCAATCGTTTCCAGATAACATGGATTTGTTAGAACTCAGTCTTTCCCAAGAACACGCTTTACTCCAAACTATCCTTCCAGAATCTGATTCACCAAACCCGTCACTTGTTGCCACTAGTACCAGCAGCTCCACCTATGTTCAGAAAGTACTAACAGAGCGTGCTGCAAATACCAACTATGGACCAAATATGGTGTTTAATCATGTTAAAGAGGTTCATATGCATTATCACTATAACACGCCTCATGATCATTCAAACTGATGTAATGTATGATAATAAACATACACAGTTACAAACCTAAAAACCTGTTTGTTTAATTCTTCAGTTAGAAATGTTATCAATTAATTGCTACAATATTAAAAGATCACTGTATTAAGTTTGTTTTACTATCATTCTTAATATTTAATGTTTAGGTCATATAGGTATTGATTTACAATGATCTGAACGCATAATGTTTGAAAATCTTTTATAACATACAATTATGAACACTAAATACTCAAAATAGAATTAGGTAATAAAACAATTATTTAATGCCTGGGCAGTCAATAGACCAGAAAATTTTTCCCTTGGTGCAGGGAGCAGCTAAGTGTGTTCTATTGCCCTCGGCCGTTGGCCTCGGGCAATAGAACACACTGAGCTGCTCCCTGCACCTCGGGAAAAATATTCTGGTCTATTGACTGCCTAGGCATTAAATAATTGTATAATATTGATCCTATTTTAAAATATTTACAAAAATTTGCTAAAGATGTTTATACATGTATGTTGAATTATTGTTTAACTAGATGATTTCAAAGTTATATCAAATATTGACCAATGTCGTTCTCAAAATAATCTAATACAGCTGTTCATATAAATATAAACCTATATCAAATTTTGAACCAATTGTGTGGCCCAAGACTTTTTAGGTCCACAATCTAAACAACTGAGAATCAACAAATGTCAATATGATAAAATGATTTCCAAAAAGAAAATATTTCTATGTAAAAATTTCCCCCCCCCCCTACCCAATAGTGAGCCCATCCTACCTTCCACACAACTTACAGCTTTTTCTGGCCATTTGGTTCTTGAGAAAAAGGTTTTAAAGCTTTTTCCCTATATATATATATATATATATATATATATATATATATATATATATATATATATATATATATATATATATATATAATAAAAAACTTTAAAACACTGTTTTAAAACAGTGTTCTAAAGTTTGTTATTATTTATTGAAAAAGAGACTTTGTATATATATATATATATATATATATATATATATATATATATATATATATATATATATATATATATATATATAATAAAAAACTTTAAAACACTGTTTTAAAACAGTGTTCTAAAGTTTGTTATTATTTATTGAAAAAGAGACTTTGTATATATATATATATATATATATATATATATATATATATATATATATATATATATATATATATATATATATATATATATATATTTATATATATATATATTTATATATATATATACATATATTCTTGTATAAAACCGACAAACCCCCCCCCCCCCCCTAGGTGGCACCACTGTACCCCCGGGATTATGATTTAAACATCTGGCATCTACACAACTTCAACACAAGTTACAGCTTTTCTGGCCAATTGGTTCTAGAGAAGAAGTTTTTCAAAGCTTTTTCTCTATATACATGTTTTCTTATATAACAATCAACCCCCCTCTTCCTTGTGGCATCACTGTACCCCCCCTGGGATTATGATTTAAACATCTGACATCTACACTAACTGAGGATGCTTTCACACAATCTTCTCTAGCCGATTGGTTCTTGAGACGAAGATTTTTAAAGAATTTTCTCTATACATTTCTATGTAAAAATTCGACCCCCAATTGTGGCCCCAACGTACCCCCGAGGATCATGTTTTGAACAGACTTGAATCTACACTACTTGATCAAGCTTCAACACAAGTTAAAACTTTTCTGGCCGATTGGTTCTTGTGAATTAGATTTTTAAAGAATTTTCTTTATATATTCCTATGTATACAAATTCGACCCCCAAGTGTGCCACATCGTACCCCCGGGGAGCATGATTTGAACAAACTTGAATCTACACTACCTGAGGATGCTTCCACACAAGTTACAGCTTTTCTGGCCAAATGGTTTTAGAGAAGAAGATTTCTTTAAAATACCAATAAATTGTTAATAACTCTTAATTATCTCCATTGGAAAGAGGGCGTGGCCCTTCAATTTAACAAACGTGAATCCTCTTTATCTAAGGATGCTTTGTGCCAAGTCTGGAGATGAAATCAAAAATGTAAAAAGTTTACAGACGGACAGACAGACAGACGGACGGACGCCGGACAATAAGTGATCAGAAAAGCTCACGTGAGCTTTGAGCTCAGGTGAGCTAAAATGAAGAAAAAACCTGAAGACTTTCATCAGGTAAATGCAGAGCTTCTAAGGACCGAGGAGTAATGGGCACATACCATCTTGACAATCATTATGCTGCAAATAGTGGAATCAAAAAAGACACCAACACTCTGGAAAACAGGTCTTATACATGTCGTTAAACAACTAAAAAAGTAAACCTCTTAAACTGCAACAATCCATAAAGGAAAAAAAGCTGCTTTCAGTCACCATGAAAGTCTTAAGCCGAGTGATACTTAACAGAATTACTTTTAAAAAAACACAGAATCATTACATCAACAAGCAGATGAACAAGCAGATGTTAAGAGGAGAAGAATATGTGCTGAATAGGCTCTCTCTCTCTCTCTCTCTCTCTCTCTCTCTCTCTCAGACAAAATACTACAGCATAGCACTTTTCCAACGCTTTCGAAAATTTTACAAGATCAGCCTACGAAAGAAGTCATTATAAAATCCCATATCAAATAGTCATTATCACCGAGAGTCCTTACACAGACATAAATGCCAGAGTTATCTGTAGAAAAAAAACATAACAAATGAGTTTTGATTCAAAACAAGAATATAAAACATAAAACAAAAAGGAACAAAAATGATGACTGCTCTCTCCTTTTGTCTTTACAATCTGCATCGACTGGAGCATGAAAAAAACCATCTAAATAAAGATCAGTTAAATTATGTCAGAAATGATGGAAGATAAGATTTTGCAGACAAAACAGCACTGTTATCACACATACACCTTGCGATGCGAGAGAAAATAAATCAGCTTGCAAACACATCAGAAAAGCTTAGCCTGAAAATCAGCAACACCCGAACGAATATAACTACTAGACTAATTGTTCTCGAACAATTGGAGATCTTAACACCATTTTTTTGTAAATAGATTGCTAGATTGCTCAATAAGGTATACAAAAAATAAATATACCTTTGATATATGTTGTACTAGAAAATAGGAAAAATACAAAAGGATATATGATATTTAAGGATTTTTTTTTATTTCAAGCAATTGCTTTAAGAATTCCATGTTGTTTGTCGTAAATATCTTTGAGTTACTTTTCTGATTCTTTTTTCAGTTTACTTCGAACAAATCTGAGCCTAGTGAATATTCTTTACACAAGTATATAAACAGAAAACCTAACAAAAGAAGAGCGTATTCTAGAGGCTAGCTGTCTTTGAACAAAATGAATGGGTTGACTGTAAAAACAAGTTCCACTTGAGTAACCACATGACTTGATGTGATACCTGACTGACCCGATTGATTACCTTATTGCGCAATCCATCAAGCTTTTGAAACCCTTAGTATAATTCTATATTTCAAAAGATATGAAAATTCATTAATCAACAGATCTCCAGATGACCTTGACCTTTGAAATTTTGTTTGACCAAGGTAGACGCTTCTATCCCAAGTAGTCCGGAGTCTCTATAATAAATGATAAAAAAAAATTGGAAGTGATTTTATGGAAATCTTAACATTTTCAGGTGAAATAACTATGAGAAGGGTTCCTCAGATCCTTTCGGTATGACCAAAGTGAAGAACCCTCTCGGTGTACTGAAGACATTGGCTAAAGTTCCAAGTCTCTATCTCTTATTGTTTCGGAGGAGTAACGATGACAAGCTTTTTGTACACAATGGCAATAACTTCTGTTAGTTCTGAGAGTTATCAAGCAAAGGGTCATTTGGTTCCATAACTTTTAATGCTCAATAACAAGAAAGAAATGTTTCAATGTGTCTAAAATTTAAAGAAAAGCTGTCCCTGGAATAAAAGAGAAAAAAAGAAATACAAAAGGTCTTTAACATGAAAGGTGGAAAGGCCTAAAAACATAAAGAATACGAAAGGTCGTTCACCTGAAACTTGAAAAAAACCTAAAAACATGGTATTTCACTTGACCTAATGAAGATCAACACAAAATCTGAAGAACCCATCAACCTAGGTGGTAAAAATTTAAAAATCGAAGAATTCTTGGTTCATGTTAACAAAATCACAATACTTCTTAGAACGAATTAACAAACATCTTGTCAATTTCACGAACGACTTAGCAAATAAAAATATGTTTAAGTGCAATTTAACAATTATCGAATTATTTTAGGTACGAGTTTTATTCAACTTTGAACGTAACACTATTTTTTAGGAGCCATCCCCTATATCTTGATATGAAATGAAAGGTCTCGTAAATATAAACATATTTTGTTCAAGAAGAGGTCCAGAAAATGTTGACCGTTCTGAAGATATCTTACAAATATTATTTAGGGGCCGACCCTTAAAACCCTTAAAAGGTCCATCAACAATAATATTTAAAAATGCATATTGTTGAAAACATTATTTTGAGCAACTTGTGTTCTATATTGCTTTCAAAATATTTCCCCTTTTTCAGATATTATTGATCAAAGTTTAGAACTTCTGGCCCCTTGAAACCCCTAATTACGATATATATGATTTAGGTATGGTTCTGTATAGATAAACAGCCGCACAATGAACATTTTTGCTCTTATAATTAATAACAAATTATTGTTCAGTAAAGAGTTATTGGATGAAAACTTTAGAGCCCTCTTGGTCCCTAATTTGAGGAGCCATCTTTTATTTCTTGATATCAAATGAAAGTCCGTGCAAATTAAAACACTTTTTGCATAATATGTTTTAACAAAATATACATCGAAAAATATTACAGAAAATGGGCAAACATTTCGTGAAAAAATTGGCTACAAATTTTTGGGCTTCAGCGCTTTGCAAAATTTTTAAATCATCAAATAAATAGCATCATCTACAGACATTCATCTACTATCCCTGAACGTTTCACGTTTTCATCTCAATTAGTTTTGGAGGAGCTGATTCCTGATCTCCTTCTATTGGGACAATTTAACGAAATTTTGATGCTTATTCATTGTTCAGTAGATCTTTTTAAGCATCATTCCTTCTACACTGCTTATCAAAATTTTTTTCCTTTTTCCTGAGATATAGGTGATCAAAGTTTTGATATTCTGACCCCTAAAAACCCTTAATTACGTTCCTCACGAAAAAAATAATATATTGCATTGGTACATGACAGTAAGGCCCCTTTTTCTTGGTATTAAATGAAAATGAATTTAAAACTAAACACATTTTGTTCAACAAGTGTTTAGAAACTATATACCATTCTCGAGGTATCTGGTAAACATTATTTTAGGGGCCGACCCTATTACTCTTTTCAGGGACCGGTTAGTCAAAATATGGTGGTGGCATATTGTTAAGAACATTATTTTGAGCGTTTTTGAAGATTAACAAGTTTGCTTCTTAAACATATCACAAAATATTTCTCAGTAAAGTGCTATGGAAGAAAGATCCCAGAGCTGGTTTGGCCCCTAAATTGAGGGGTAAGCCCCCTTTTTCTTGATGTCAAATAAAAGGTATTTGTTATTAAACATATTTTGTTCAACAAGTGTTTAGAAATTCGTTACCGTTTTTGAGCTATCTGGAAAAGAACGATTTAAGGACTGGCCCCTTATCTCCTTTTTGGGGCCACAAAACAAAATTATAGTAGCTGAGTATTGTTTGCAACATCATTTAAAGAATATTTTATTCTATACTGCTTTTCAAAATATTTGTCCTTTTCGTGATATAAGTGATCGAAATTTTGGACTTCTGACCCCTAAAAAACCATAATTACATAACGCATGAATTTTTTTCTATAATGTATAGTTAATGAATATTTTTTTCTTCTTAAACATATAACAAAATATTTCTCAGGAAAGTGCGTTGGTAGAAAGATTTCAGAGAAGTTGTGGCCCTTAATTTGAGGGGCCAGCCCATTTTCTTGATGTCAAATAAAAGCTTTTGTAAAAATAAGTTTTAATTGTTCTACATGTTTTAACAAAATATTTTCGATAAAAAAGATAAATAAAGAAAAACAAGAAAAATCACTACATTTTTTTTATCTCAATTTTTGGGTCCAGGCGAGATTCGGCGCCTTCTGCGCCAGAAATAAATGATTCATTTTAGACAAAACTACGATTATTTGTCTACAATTCCTTAAGATTTGAATTTGATATCTTTTATAGTTTAGGAGGAGTTCGATGGACAGGCTGACCCTCTAAAAATTGCTAAAACGTCAATATCTTTGAAACGGAAATTACTTCATTAGAATAAAAGATCTGAAAGGTTTTTGAAAACTAGCAGAGCCATTTCCGAGAACTCGCGTGCACAAATTTTGTGAGAGAAAAAAAATAAATAGAGCAATGCTCGTTGCAAAGCAAAGAGTGGGTCTTCCGTTAATGTTGAAATAAAAGCTAGAAGTTCCTTTAAGAAGCAGAGTTCTTAAAGCAATAAACATAAGTAACTAAAACAAAAAGAAAAAATCGAAGAAATCTTAGTACGAGTTAACAAAATCTGATTGATTTTTTCGTACGAATTAAAAAAAAAACCTTATCAATTTTAAGAACGACTTAGCAAATACAAATCTGAATGTGTTCAAGTACGACAGTACAATTATTTAAGGTAAGAGTAAATTTCATTTTGAACATAACACTATTTTCTTAACCATAAATGCAGAATCAAAATTTCCGGAAAAATCCATTTTTAAACCCCTATATCTCTACAATGTATCCTCCGAATTAAAACAGATTTCAGTTTTAAATAAAGCTTACTAAGGTCTTATTTTTGCTTTTATGATTCATTAAATATTATTGCTCAAAACGTCATTATTAATAGACTTTGCAGCCATCCTGGCCCCTAATTTAAGGGGCCAGACCCTTTTTTCTTGATATCAAATGAAAGGTCTGGCAAATATAAACGAATTTTAAGCCGTTCTAGAGATATCTGAACAACTGTGTTTTAGGGGTCGGCCCTTCAGCTCCCTACCGGTGCCACCAACAAAAAGTTTTAAGGTGTAATATTGTTAAGGACATTATTTGAGCGTTTCTTCTACAATGCTTTTCAAAATGAAACGTGGCTGGACTACAATACTGACTCCAAGGATTTGATAATTCAGGGTTTTCAAGAACCAATGAGGCGCGATAGAGGTGACAATAGATACGGGGGCGTGATGATATACGTCAATAGTAATATCGTGTGCAAGCGCAGAACCGACTTAGAAGTTACCCAGGTAGAATACATATGGGTGGAATGTATTATGTATAAAAAGAAATTTCTTATTGGAACGTTCTACCGCCCACCTAATTCTGAAACAGAAAAATGGAACTTAATAGCGTATTCTATGGAGAAGGCTAAAGGTACAAACATATCAAATATTATTATTACAGGGGATTTTAATGACAACCTTAACAATTTAAGAACTTCCAAAATCAATGATATCATTAAAGATCTAGGAATGACACAACTTATCACAGACCCTACGCATTTTACGGGAAACTCTGAAACATTACTAGATTTGTTAATAGTAAACAATATAGAAAACATGGATTTTTCTGGGGTGGGCGACAACATTCTTCCAAGTAACACACTCTACCACTGTCCCATCTACTGCATCCTAAAATTGCCCAATTATACGCTCGAACTTTCACTAAAAAAGTTTGGTCATTTTCGGAAACAAACTGTTAGGATTGTAAAATTTGCCTACGTAAACAAAATCTGGATATGCAAATCTCTAATGAAATCAATCAAGCTTGTAACGAAATTACAAGTAAAATATTAGAGGCTGCCACAAAAAATATACCAAACAAGGTCATTACTTCTCGACCTAATAACCCCCTTGGATGCATAATGCTGTCCGCCGAGCTATAAGACACACAAACGTCTGCACTCGAAGGCTAAAAAATCCCAATCCTCAGTGGACTGGGCTAATTATCGAAAGGCAAGAAATGAATGCGTAAATAAAGTAAGGAATGCAAAGCAAAAGTACTACTTAAAACTAGCTAATCAACTTAATTCAAACAATTTATCACAAAAAAATGGTGGTCATTGTTGAAAAAAGTTACAAATTTTAAAAAAATGTAATAAATCTACTTATCCCCCAATTAAATTAAATGATAACAGAACACTTGTGAACGAAAACTTTGAGAAAGCAAATATATTCAATGACTACTTCTGTCAACAATCGCAAGTAGATGATGACAATATCGATTTACCCGTAAACTACAATAATAATGACCCGTATTGTAACCTAGACAATATTATTATTTCTGTTCAAGATGTAAAAGACAACTTGCAAATCCTAAATACTAATAAAGCTACTGGTCCTGATAATTTAAATCCAAGCTTCATCAGAACTTGCTTACCCTCTAACAAAACTATTCAATCTTTCTCTGCAAAGTTCTACTGTTCCTAATCAATGGAAAATCGCGAATGTAACTCCTGTATACAAGAAAGGCTCAGCAAACACAGTGAGCAACTATAGACCAATATCCCTGCTTAGTGTCCTTGGGAAGTGTATGAAAAGATGTATTTTTAAATACCTATACAATTTTCTCCACTCAAACAACATATTAACTCCATCTCAATCCGGCTTCCGTCCTAATAATTCTACTGTCAATCAACTGCTTAGTATATCTAGTGATTTTTATCGATCTATTGATCAAGGCAAATAGATAAGAGTTGTGTTTTTTTTATATAAGCAAAGCGTTCGACAAGGTATGACACAAAGGTCTCCTATATAAACTTAGTAATTTGGGAATACGTGGCAATTTATTAAAATGGTTTCATAGTTACCTTCATAATAGAAAACAATGTGTCGTTATTAACGGTACCAAATCATACCTGAAAAACGTGCAAGCTGGTGTTCCGCAAGGAAGTATTTTAGGTCCACTCCTTTTTCTTATCTACATAAACGACCTAGTGGTCAATATCGATTGTAATATTTAACTGTTTGCTGATGATACGTCAATTTACATAACAGCTGAAAACCCGTTCAGCTCTGCAGCTCTACTTAACTCCGATCTTGAAAAATTAATGACTGGTCGAAAAAATGGCTTGTATCCGTCAACCCTTCCAAAACTGAATGCATGACCATTTCCAATAAAATTAAGAAGCCTTTTCATCCCTCACTCATATTTGATGATGTCCATCTCAAAGAAGTTGAATCGCACAAACACCTTGGTTTAATTTTTAGTAGTAACTTATCGTGGAACCAACATATAGATGAAATGATATCCAAGGCTTATGCAAGATTGGGACAAATGCGCAAAGTTAAATTTTTATTAGAGAGAAACTGCTTACAAAAAATATACTTCTCCTTTATTAGACCAGCCTTAGAATATGATGATATAATATGGGATAATTTACCAGAGTATCTTAGTCGAAAAATAGAAAATATTCAGTTAGAAGCGGCACGAATAGTGACGGGGGGTAATAGAATGGCGTCCATTGCATTTTTATACAGAGAAACAGGCTGGGTGTTACTTTCAAAGCGTAGGGAAAACCATCGACTCGTTCAGTTCTTTAAAATGTTCCATGGCAAGACTCCAGAATATCTTTCTAATATTTTAGAAACACAAACTTCTAAAGATGGAACACAAAATACCAGAAGTAATAATTCCATACGAGAAAGTTTCGCACGAACAAAGCTATATTATGAGTCATTCTTTCCAAGTACAATAAGGCTCTGGAATACACTACCTAATGAAATACAAAACAACCCTTCTTTAAACAATTTCAAAAAATTATTTAAACCGTAGCAATATAAACATTCCCGATTATAATAACTTTGGATCCAGAAAAGGACAAATTCTACATTCCCAGTTAAGATTAGAGTGCAGCGCCCTGAAACTTTATATGTTCCGCAGAAACCTCTGCCCCTCCCCCTTATGCACATGTGGTTCAATTGAAAGTAATGACCACTATCTTTTATATTGCCCAAATTATAATGTAATACGTAGTGAAACAATTAACAAACTTTGAGATTCAACAAATGTCAACCTATTACTCTTTGGGTCTCCCAATCTTAGCAATAATGATAATAAATACATTTCTCATATGGTTCAAAAATTTATCATCGACAGTAAACGATTTCAGGGTACCTAGTGGGGTGAGAAAATTTGGTGCTCATTTTCAAGTTCATGCGAGCTTCGATGCCTTTTGCTTTTTCTCATTTGGAATCATGGAGGGACATCTACAAACATTCATCTACAATCAATGAAAAATTTCAAACTACGATTTTAATTAGTTTCGGAGGTGGTGCGTGGAGATGCGTGGACAAAATGACCCTTAAAAATTTCATAAACAAAGTTGTTTTATGAAAATCTATACCAAAAAAAAGGAAACTATAGAAAGATATAATTTAGCTGAAAAACTTAAACATTACAAAGTAAAAAAATTAACAGATCAAGAATCAAATAATTAGAAGGTCCGGTCACTATAGCAGAAATTTTAAAAACTCTAAAGCAAATGAAAAATGATAAAAGCCCAGGTGCATATGGATTTACAGTAGAATTCTTCAAATTTTTCTGGGCGGATTTAGGTGAATATATTACAAGATCAATAATTGATTCTTACAATAAAGGAGAATTTACAAATACACAAAAATTAAGGATAATAACTTGTATACCAAAACCTGATAAAAATAGGCAACTTTTAAAGAACTGGAGACCTATTACACTCCATTGCTTCAGGTTGTATCGCAGAAAGGTTAAAAACAAAACTGCTTACAATAATAAATGATGATCAAACCGGTTTTTTAAAGGGAAGATTTATTGGAGAAAATATTAGAATTGTATATGATATTATGAGTTACACTTAATTCAATGATAATCCAGGCCTTTTGATGTTAATAGATTTTGAAAAAGCATTTGATACAGCTTCATGGGACTTTATATACCAAACTTTAACTTTCTTTAATTTTGGAGTATCAATCAAAACGTGGATCAAGTGTTTTATCAGAATATATGCTCTTGTGATATTCAAAATGGTATACTCTCCCAATATTTTAACCCTCAAAGAGGCTGTAGACAAGGAGACCCAGTATCTCCATACTTATTTATTCTTTGCGCAGAAATTTGAGGTATTTTAATTCAAAATAAAAAAGATATTAAAGGAATTGAGATTAACGGAGAAGAATATAAGATATCACAATATGCTTATGATACATCATTGATATCAGATGGGTCAGCATCATCTCTAGATGGTATACTACAAACATTAGACTATTTTGCAGAAATAACAGGCCTAAAAATTAATTTCAGTAAAACAAAACTGATATGGATAGGTAGCAAAAAATTCTCACCACACAAGATGGAAATTTAATTGGGATGAAACAACGTTCGATTTACTTGGAATAAAGTTTTCTGTTAACTTAGATGAAATGATAGATCTAAATTATTACAACAAGATGGAACAAATAGTAAAGTTAATAAAACAGTGGAAAAAAAGAAAGCTTACCCCTCTTGAAAAACTACCAATCATTAAAACCCTTTTTATTCCAAAGATAAATCATTTGATATTAACTTTACCAAATCCCCCAAGCCACTATATAAAAAATTTTGAGATTAAACTGTATGAATGTTTGTGGGATGGTAAACTGAACAAAATTAAAAAAGCTAAAAAAGTCAATGTGGCTGCAGAATAAAAGTTCAGTTTGGAGAGTATTTACGGAATTTTATCGGAATTTAAGGATGTAAGTAGCGTGCGTTTGATGTGAGATTTCAAAAGATTAGTGGGAATGTTTCTCGACTTGTTGCAATACTGCTGTTGTCAGAGGCAAAATCCCATCGTGAGCCCTGGACCGGTAAATGTCCTAGTAAAAATAAACTGGCGAATTCGAGAGAATAATGACGTATATCTTCGCTATTTTAAGACCCATCAACTTGAAATTCGGCATGAATGTATCCTAGACATTATTTTTCTGAAAAATACACGCATATTGCAAGTGTTGTAAAAAATAATTGATTTATTAGGCTTTTGAAGCGAGCTGGTAGTTTTTTATCTGGGTCAGAGTTCGACCCCTTTCTTTATTTATGGTTACATTGAAATTAATGTTTAAACGGGCTTGGCCCCTGTGCTCTGCGTCAACAAGCAGCTTACATGGGCCTCAGAAAAGAGAGGAGCAAATTCCTATATGGCAAACATTGTGAGAAAGATTTTAAATTACGGACCTTTCGTTTTCTTATTTACTATTGACAGACGACCGAGGAAGGGGGGGGGGGGGTCAGACCTACCGCAACATCTTTAAGATATTGACGAGCAAAATAAAAAGAAGATGTGAACCACACATTGATTAACTCCGATACTCTTAAATATTATAAATATTATGTAAATATTATGTAAATATTATATACACATAAACTATTCATAGCTGCTTTATTTTGTGGACAATGAGATTTTTTCTACTCTTTAACAAAAGACAGTAGACCGAGAGTCTAAATTCATTCATTTTCATACCTAATGTTTTGATATTATAGTACAATACACACATATAGGCCCTACATGTATATGCATGAAATATTATATACACATAAACTATTCATAGCTAAATTCATTCATTTTCATACCTAATGCTTTGATATTATAGTACAATACACACATATAGGCCCTACATGTATATGCATGAAATATTATATACACATAAACTATTCATAGCTGCTTTATTTTGTGGACAATGAGATTTTTTCTACTCTTTAACAAAAGACAGTAGACCGAGAGTCTAAATTCATTCATTTTCATACCTAATGTTTTGATATTATAGTATAATACACACATATAGGCCCTACATGTATATGCATGAAATATTATATACACATAAACTATTCATAGCTAAATTCATTCATTTTCATACCTAATGCTTTGATATTATAGTACAATACACACATATAGGCCCTACATGTATATGCATGAAATATTATATACACATAAACTATTCATAGCTGCTTTATTTTGTGGACAATGAGATTATTTCTAAATTAAACTGACCTCATTTCTAAGTCAGAATTATCCATGACTCACATTTCAATTATTAATTTGTACAAGAGACATTTAAGACAATAAATAATAAGTTACTTTCGCTCTCTTAGAGCACGCCTAAAGGCAAACTAGGAATTCAAAAATATTAGAACCTTCTTCTTTCTTGATACCTCAAAGATAAGTACCGGTATAGATAATTGTTAATGATCTTTATTATTTACTGTGTGTGTGAACGGTGACAAAATCAAGGACGGTAACTCTTGAATAGGAAAGAGCAAATTGAGGTTCACACTTTTCTGAAAATATTCGCCCTATATTTCATTATCAGTAAGTTATCATATAAAATCGATTTACAATAACATGTATCATTTAATTAATAATCACATATATATTACTCATCAAAAAATTGCTCCTTTCAAATATTAATTATTGCGATTTGTTCCTTGAATTACATTGAACCAATGTTGAATGCGAAATTCATATTTTTGGAAATATTGTTTTAATAAGGATGGAAAGAGGGGTCTCTAGTGTCTGTTGTTGTCTATATAGACACATATAAAATCATTTAAGAATTCATGAAAAATTTTGTCCAGAAACCAGAACGTTGCCAATGCCCTTAATCTTGATAGTAAAACAATATATATATGCCTGTAAATTTAGTTTCTCTAAACAATTAAACGTAGAGGCACTGAAACATACCATTATTAACGGACTTTATGTTGAAAAATATATTCTTCTAAAAAACTGTAAATACCAAGAGTATAATAATTATTGGTCAAACATCTTCCAAAAGCTAGAATCATAAATAATTGCTTTCATCTGCTTTCTATTTTTGTACCTTTCTCCCACCCCCTGCTTTATTATTTTTTTTTCTATTCTTTCCCTCCTCCCCATGGGTGATTGAATCAAAATCATATGCTGGTAAATCCTGATTTATGGAAACACACTTTGTTATATACGCATATGTATTATGTTTGTGTCTATGCCAATGTACGGGTCATACATGCATGTATTTAAGTATGTACAAGAGCAAGATTAATTTATAGTAAGTCGGTGAATTTCCTTTTTAAACTTATAGATAAATCACCCGATTTCTACCCCTCCCTTATCCCCTCGCCCCCATTATATACCCCCAAAAAATAACAACTTTCATTACAATACTAAAATTATATTGCTGATAAGGTACATTTGTGTATATACATCTGTATAATCATATTATATTAGAGAAATGTATCAACAAAATTTATTGTAAGTTTATATATCGTATATCACTTGTATCTGTTCTTTCTTTAGTGAAAGTTGTATTTAAATTTAAAAAAATGTATAAAATCGTTATTTTTTAAAACTGGAAGTGACGTCATCATTTTCAAGTTTAAGAATCTGTAGCGACCATAAGGCGCTATAAGTCCTAAAAATTTGTTTCAAATCGGTCGAATAGTTTCTGAGAAATAATGCTCCAAAAAAGTCAGAAAAAGAAAAAAAAACAATAATAAAGAAAAAAACCGTAGAATAACAAGAGGGTCTTCCGTTGGAAACGGAAAACCCTAATAATAATAGGGAGGAACAAACTGAACAAAAACAATCAGGTCTTCCGTTGGAAACGGAAGACCTGAATTAGGTAAATAGTTAGATGCGAGACAGATGCTTTTATAATAATATATTATACATTGTATTGTATTATATATTATACACTGTATACAGGATTATTTTCGCCCCTTTAAAATTGCAAATGGTTTCCTCCGTCTTGAATTCGCCCAGATGCAGTTGTGTTAACAACGATATTATTTGCAGTATAACATTCGCCCAATCGAGAATAAATTGGGGGCGAATATTTCCCTGTATACAGTATGTGCTTTTCCAGTGTTTTTAGATCAAAACATGCCTTGTTAAATGTTTATGTACCTATGATGAAGTTAGGCAATGAATGAATACTTACGTTCAAAACTTTTATCGCTGAGATAAAAGGAGATGGGGCATCCATCATTAAATTTACAGCAGTCGTATGAATCCACTTTAGAAACCCCTTTGACCAAAAATAAACACACACCTGAAAACGAATCAAAACTATAGGCATCAATTTATTAAGTTACAATAGGAGACAGTTACGTGATAGTTTTAAGGATATTGTGATAACAAAAATTAATATTAGGAAATATGCCTAGATACATTTTACATTTAGGTCTTATTGCTTTAAAATTTCAAACCTTACACTATTTGTGCTTACCTTTCTGAATCCTGACTTTTGGCTCTGTGTAACAGAATTCTAACAGCTCTGTGAAGTCTTGGTTTGGTAAACACATGTATCCATTATGCTCGGTGCAGTTTAAATCAGATGATCTCTTGATCCATTCTGTTTCATTTTTGGGACATAGTTGCGTTGAATAAACAGGAAACTTATAACCATCAATCTTTTCCTTAAGTTAACAAAAGAGTTCTTATGTTACAGTTTTTAAACAACTTTGATGGAAAGGTGCTATAGTGAATTAGCATCTTGTTCTGTATTCTTTTGTCTCCATCTGTCATGTCATATACATCAATATAAAAGAAGAAACAGAATGATGCATCCATTATTGAAGTACAACCAATATTGAAATAATTATTTTAATAGTGGTTGGGGATGCTATAGTAACCTTTATTGAAATACAACCACTTTTGAAATAAAATATTTCAATAGTGGTTGGGCATGTTAAGACTCACTTTGCAATCGCTATTGATACTAGTATACAACCGATATTAAAATATTTCAATAGTAGTGAAATTCATTTTAAACACACTTTGTTACTTTTTTGAAACACAACAACTATTGAAATAAATTATTTCAGCAGTAAAATTTTTAACATTAGTTTCTTAATTTAAGTTCCATTAGCCTTTAGCATAAAATGCGAGTCATGATACATCATTATACATTCTTTTTTCACACGTTTTACACCGTCTTAGATATTTTCTATACATCAAAGCAACTGTTGTGAGCCACACAACACAGAATTTAAGGCCACAGCAAGTCTTTTATTCTTTTTTTGCTCAAACTTTTGAATATGAATCATACTCATATGAATATAAAAATAAGTCAGCCAAGATAGGAGAACAATTTGTGCCAATGTGAATTCCGACTGATTGTTGGAAGACCTGGTCTCCAAAAACTACATAGATGTTGTCTATTAGACATTTAAGCAATTCTTAAAATTAATTCTTAATTCTTTTTAATGTCAACTTCAGAGTACTTGTGTGTACAATCAATATGTTTTAACAAATCAATTTTGTAAAAAAAAAAAAAAAAGATAGAAAAATGAATAAGTTGAAAGATTAATACATTTTCACTATGTAATCATATTGGCCCTGCCTTCGGGTGGTAATCTGTGACCCAAATGGCTATTAATTATACAATATAGGAAAAGAGTTTCATTGCATCATAACCATTTATTCAGTGTATCCCACTCTGCAGATGTAGTAGAGAATATTTATGTTTAGGTTTAAACACTATATTGCTAAAATGGTCCGGTCCAAGGAACTTAACCCTTGACCTAGGAGCCCTGAATTTCACAATTGTGGTTAAGTGATTTATGAACATTATAACCATGCATTCAGTTTTGTCGTCATATAAAAAACAAGCTGACCTATTAGTAGCTTCTTTCATGGTCTATTGCAGTTTTCTTGGCATAAAACCACTTCTTAAAATCTTCAAGCCAGGTAAATTACGGTATTTTGATATACAATGAACGATAGTAACATTTACAGCTGTTAAAGCAATAATGAATATCAATATAAAAATAGGTATTAAAGCATGAGCTTCTATTTATTTTAGAAAGAGAACATACTAGTATGTGATATATTTCGTCACCCTGTTTATATATTAAAATGATGCAAATCTCAATAAATTCTTGTATTGTTGTTCTTCATATGTAAATGCTAAAAACCTCCTTGTTCCTGTGGTTAATGTCTCATCAAGCTCAACTGAACTTGATTTTTTTTTCATAGCGATTTGTCTTGGTCCAAAATTTAATGCAGTGAAAAGAATTCAAAGTGCGTTGTAACAGGGCTGCGGTAAATGTTTATTGATTGGAATAATATCCTTGCCTGTAATATGCGTAATTTGGTTGGTAAGTCTGTTTATCAGTACAACTAAATTGTAAGAGAATTCTTTTTGATGTGTTTTTTAAATTAAAAATACATAGTATTGACGTCACATGGCGTAAGAACACAATGTGTAAAATTTACGCAGGACAGATAAGGCAACACATCGTTTTGATATGCTAATGAAGGGATAATGAGTTATGACGTCACAATATACGCCCCGCCTCTGTATTACCATATATAGAACATATACCGAAAACGGCAGTTTAAGCATAAAATACGGCTGATTTAATACTTCATAAGCAAAATATAACTACGAATCACTCATGTGTGTTTTTATAAGTTTACAACAATCAGAATATACGAAGAATTTCCATAACGCATCTGTCGTATGGGTGTGAATCGCGCTCGTCAGACGATGTAAACACGTTTAGCTGGTATTCCCGATGATGGCGATCTTTTGATGATTTATCAGGTATGTAGAATAGATATACAGTGTATTTGTAATATACCAGATAGCTCAATAACTATTTTATTGTGATTTTATACTGTTTATGCATTTCTGATCGACTTAATGTGTTGTTTCGTTCAAAACATGAGGAGAGACTGCATTGTTTACATTTAGGCCTATATACAATGTACATTGTACATGTAGCTTTATTGCCAGTCCGTTAAATTGTTGATCATTTTCACCAATCGACACGAATTAGTTCATAGTACTTGTACTGACAATTTTTAGCTTTACACAGCTGTTTGTTTTTATTTCAATTTGTAAGTAAACAATACAAAGACTGTGTGAAAACAGCTGATTTGATTTTCTGAAAATCAGTACAGTGCAGGCTAAAAGATGCTGATTTCATTTCCTGGAAATTGATGAACAGCTGATCAATAACACCTTTCTAATGTGTTCAAAATTCTTCCATGACAGTTCATTTATATTTTTTACACATTCATCCAGTTGATATTAAAGATGTTTATGCACATTAATTCTTAATTATTACTAGTTTGTTTTTAGAACTCAGTATATTACTACCATAACACTGTTTGAAATCTTGTCATCTGGGTTCATACTTATGATGCTGTACTATTGGTAATAAAAAAAAAACCAAATGATAATAAACAAAAGACTGCATGTCTCCATCTGATTTTCTCTAAATGAGGAATCTACATTCATGGTCATATATGGTATTGTTTGTGTAGAATGTGCATATGTAACTTCAGGCACGTAGCATCAGGGGGGGCCAGGGGGGGCCTGCCCCCCCCCCCCCACTTTTTCTCACAGCAACAAATTTTTTAAAATTTACATATAAAAAATTGAATTATCATGGAGTTGCCCCCCCCCCCCCCACTTTTTTGGAGGATGTAAAAAATTGATATGAAAAAAGGGAAATTAGGATTGAAGTAGAAGTTATATACTACTATACTATGCCAGCCCCCCCCCCCCCCCCCCCCCCCCCCCCCCCCGGATTAGGATTTTGAAGATTTTTGGAAATTTTTTTTTTTTTTTTTTTTTGCTTGTCAAGATTTTTTGGATGAGTCTGGCCCCCCCACTTTCAAAAACGATGCTACTTGCCTGAACTTTCAAATAAAATTTGAAGTGTTGGTCATTTTACCCATCCATGCATAATATATGTAGACCTTTCACAAAAATGTTCAAATAACTGTTGACATGTCCTTATATGCATGTAAATTAAATTGTATGACGTCTCATAATTATATTTTGTTATTTGCAGAGTAATTTGAAAAGCGTCACACTGATTTGAAAAAAAAAGGCTGGAAGAAAATGTAAGTAAATAACATACATGTATAAGTTCAATAATTTATCATTGAAGTAATGACCAATCTGATTATTCTATGAGACAATTCAACTAGAAAAAGTATTTTCAAGTACGAATGGTTTCATTTAATGTTTTAAAATGATTGATATAAACCTATGTTATTTATAAATCTACAATTTTGAATATTGCTCATCAACAAATCAACAATACATGGTATGTTTTAATTCACACTGACTGCACCAGCATTATATAATATCAATCAATCAAATCAGTTGTGTGAGAGAGAGAGAGAGAGAGAGAGAGAGAGAGAGAGAGAGAGAGAGAGAGAGGGGTGCATTTTTAAGGTCAGGCCGGGTAAAATAAAGGGGTGCAATTAGGCTAATATCATGCACATATCAGGGGTGAGGATGCGAATAATTTCAAATCGATCAAACTGAAAAGCTGTATTTGAATTTGTGCAAAATTAAATGCACATCTAAACATAATGAAATGTTTATTAAGATAAATAAATTCCATTGACTATCAAATTGTAGAAAATCCTCCATTTCAGTCTTTCAGCCATTTTGATAACAAGGTAAACTTACTGAAATATATATAATTTTCATTTTAGCTGGTACCTGCTTTGTCTTAAGATTTACATAAATGATGTTCTTATTGGTGATCATTTACCCGCACCCTTATCCTGGTGTCATATACAAGATGAAATGATGGAAAGAAAAACATGAACTTTAGGAACAGGAAGACTGTGTTTTTGAAGAGAGAAGAGGACCAGAACTAAGAAGTCATACAATAAATACATTGACATCATAAAAAGAAATTGCAATTTTGAGTTTGCATGCATATGTCAGGTTAAAATGTTGTCACAGAATTTTTTTTCAGAAAGTCCCTTTATCTTCTTGAATTAATAAAACAAATGAACCAAATATAATTGTTTCTATATATATAATTTTGTTTGAGAAGTGGAAAGGGGATGGTATGTAAATGGGCGGGAGAGAGAGTCTCTCACATAGGATAATTCAGACTTATTTAAATTCAATATATTGATGTGAACCAAAAATGGCTTTTGATCGCATTGTTGCAGGATTTACACACTCTCTTTCCTTTCTCGGTAATGAGAAATGAGCGTTTAGAATTTATTTTGTGAATGAATAGATATGCTAACCCTCCCCCCTCTCCTTAATCTTAATCATTCTGCATGTGTTGAATAAAAAGAAAAGTCAATTCTAATGAGTGTTTAAATTACAAGTGTAACATGTGCAATACAAAGGTGAATACTGTTGATTGCTTATGGGGGATGGGAAAAGGCCTCATACATGGGCAGATGTACATGTATAGTCCCCGTGGCAAATTCTATTTTAATTCGCAATTACCATAGTAAAACACCATGGTACCTGGCCCCTGGCAAACAGAATAAAGTTACCCCTTTGAACCCCCTCCCCAGAATAATATTAACAGACCCAAGCAGTGCTATAGAATATGCAGTCATTGGGCAAAGGCTGCACATAAATAATGAAAAAATACTCTATATCTTATTTTTTAATATATATTATGAAAACAATTTAATATCAGGGGCTTCATTTGTCTCTGTTGACAACTAATCCCTCAAATAATTGTTTACAATTAGCTCTTATATATTTTTCTCCCATTACTAAAAAAATATTAAGAAACCAATAACTCCGCGAATGCGGTTAACCAAGAGAACTGATACACAACGGTTTTTTGTTCACATCCATGATACAACAGAGGAAATGCGGACGATTCATCGTAACCATCTTGTCTCTTTTAAAATAAATAAAACAGAAGCACTATGTTTAAATAACCATTTACATAATGTTCTGTTGAAACATATCTTAAAATTAATTCGGATTATGTGATAAAATGACATCGCGCCTATATCAAAAGAGTTATCGCTCAAAGAGTTACCTCCCCTTTTGGGATCACTTGTGCGTTTGAAATGTGTATTGATTTGAGAGGACTTCTAGATTGAGAAATTAAATACAAAAGTTCAAGTGCAAGACGGCTATAGATATTATTAAACTTGTTATGATTTTCTTCCCTTTTACGAGTTCTTTATAAAAACTGATGCTCATTTGTTGAGAGATGAATGCTTACTTTGTAATTTTAATGAAAATATACAAAAATGCACTATTATAGGAACAAGAAGCCAGTTTTTAAAGAAATATACATAACTAGACTCTTGTTGCTATAGCAACAAAAAGGTCTTCCGTTCCTCATGTATTAATCTGCACAAATCTCCAGTTATCTTGTAAACAGGAAATGGATATTATATATACATTTTGTCTTTCCTCAAAGTTTGGATGTTCAAGTTTTTGTTTCCGGGTAGTTGTAATATCTCGTTGAAAAAAAGGTTTTTGTCTCGGGACCGGAAACGAACAAACGGAAGTGATTTAAGAAACGGAAAGTAGATATTTTAGAACATTAACCTACGGTACGTTACTATTCATCACATTAAGTAAAATGGTCAAAAAAAATTAAGAATTTAATAAAAAAGTTCTATTGCTTGAACGTTTCGAGTAAAACCGGAAGTGACGTACGACCAAATGAAACCCGTTAAACACATGTTCAATCAAATGTCCATCATTCATTTAAGCTTCGTGCCTTTATCTCTCACAGTTTCTGAGATCTTGCGGTTACTTTGTTTTTTATAAAAGAAGGCTACCTGAGATATTTGAGATGTCTCACCGGAAGTAGAGGTTTTGTTTTACCATATGTAGATGACCTTTTGTATTTCTATGGCTAAATTGTTACTTCAATGCTAAATAACCAAATATTTCTAAAAATTCAAAATTTGGTGTACTTCCTGTGACGACCGGAAATTACGCCGGATAAAACAAAATAATGTTAACACATGTACATACATAGGTCTATCATCCTACAAAGTTTTGTTGTTCAAGTCGTCACCGTTTTTGAGATCTCGTCGAAATAAGGTTTTTGGTCTCTGGACAGGAAACGGACAAACGGAAACGCTCAATGTAAATTGTATCATATATTTCTTGTATACATACCTTTTGTACATTATTGTTCATTTATCTAACTAAAATATCAACGGAAAACAGTTAAACTGATAAACAGCTCGATTTTTTGGAACTCTTCCGGTGTGGACCGGAAGTGACGGAATACAAAATGAAACCAATTAAACATAACTTCGATCAAATGTCTATCATCCATGAAAGTTTCGTGTCTTAATCACTTATAGTTTCTGAGATCTCGCGGGTACAAAATGTGTTTTAAAAAAGCTACCTCAGATGATAGAGATATCTCACCGGAAGTAGAATTTTTTTGTTGATTTGACATCGCATACATAACTAATGTATAGATTTATACTTATATATTTAATTTGTGGAAAATGAATTTATTGCGTGAAATAACCATTTTTGAAGTGCTTCCGGTGACGACCGGAAGTCACGACGAACAAAACAAAAGAGTTTAAACACATCTACATACACAGGTCTATTATCGTACAAAGTTTTGTTTTTCATGTCTTTACCATTTTTGAGATCTCGAGGTGACAAGCTTTTATGTTGCGGGACAGGAAACGGACGACCGGAAATGAATTTTGAAAAAATGAAAAAAACCACTCTAGAAAATATTATTATCTATCAATCCTGAAATTTTCAGGGAAATATATCCAGTCATCTCTGAGAAAATCGGGGAAAAAAATAATAATAATAATAATAATAAAAAGAAACATTACAATCACTATAAGGTCTTCCGTTGGAAACGGAAGACCTTAACTAGTAAACTTTACAACTGAATGAGCATTGATTTCTATGATGTATGGATAATTTTGAATATGTTGCCATATTACTTACTCTTAAATTTCTTTGCCTTGCCCTTGAACTTTTTGTCTCATTTTAGCATTGACGATTTTTGTCTAAAAGACGCCCACGTGACCCTAAAAAGTCATGTGACCGACAAATTTAGACATGGTCAAGTTAAAGCTGACATGAATTCATAAAAGCATTTGGTCGCCATATTAGTTTCGGTCGCTCCTCTACTGCCACTTGGGTATATATACTGGTTGAGAAAGTTACGGTCGGTTGCTTTCCGACCGAGGCATTCACGTTGCACGGACTTCTAAATGCATGAACTACACATTGTAGTAAAATGTAGTAATAAAGAATAAAGAAAACAACAATCAATGAAATACAAAATATATTTATTCTTTGAAAGGATGTCCAAGGTGTCCGTATTATTTTTGCACAGACAGTGCTGCCTTACTTCGCATGCACATCGAACACGTGTGTCGTTCATACAGAGTGCATAACGTCTGCATCTTCTTGAAAACCCCGGCGACACTACATCCAACACAGTAGATAAATGATCATAGTAAATCCAAGAAAGTAACAACGTTTCCATTCGTTCCTACAAAAACACTCCGTTTATAAAATCCATGCGATAATTGACATTGCTCGATCTGCCATAGTGTGGTTTGCGCATGTGCGATGTTATAACATACATAGGGAAACGGTCCAAACTAAATTATCGAGGAATTTTTGAAGTATCTGCGCCTGGATTTCAGTCTGTCTTGTTTCGTCGTTTATTTGATATATCTTGCCAGTGAAGTGGTTGTCATATTATTTTTGTTCAAAACGCGTTTTTACAAGTCTTTTCGTCCAAGGTAACGTGTTCGGGTGTATGAAATTCCTTAATGCGTTGAAGCAAGACGAGGGCTCTCGGCCTTATATAGGGGGTGTGTAGCGATGAGCAGAACAATAGAAATCGACAACTAATATGGCGGTAGTCGGAGATAAAAGGGAAATAATGCGTATTTATGAATTCATGTCAGCTTTAAGGTGACCCATATCTTTACAATAACACCCAAACTAGTTTAGAACTATTCATTATGCAGAAATGAATAGACAAAAGCAAAACAACCTCCTTTTACTGCTGTTTAAAAGCAAAATGTTGCCTTAACTGTCCTGCGTATTGCGAATAACATCCATTGTTTATTAAGCTAAAGCTGTGATAAATAGTAACAGACTATAAATATTGTGGATATCAAGCTGTTGAATCGGGTCTATAATATATAGATATAATATATAGATATATATAGATATATTCATGATATATTTACCTGAGCAAAAAAAAAACGAGACACTACTTTCGTTTCTGATTATAATTGTCAAGCATAAAAAGCACCGGCCATTGTAGCCTTTGCTTCAATAAGTTTTGTTTTGTTTTTGTAGATTTGCAAACTTTCCACCTACAGAAAATATATAATGATCTTGATCTTAAATTGCAATAAGAATCCTATATCGAGAACTTTGTGGCACAATTTGCCCGAGAACAGGAAAAAAAACCTTCTTTCGTTTCTAAATTTTATCATGAGACAAGCCATCCAGCCATTCTAAGTCCTAATATATTTTTGAATGCTGCATAAGACAATTAAAGTTTGTTTTCTGTCTTAACAGTGGTTTATTAATGAAAGCATCTTTCCCGTTATTCAAAAAATAAAATAATACCTATCACCTAATGCACAAATAGTAATACATGTTTTACTATTTGTAAAAGAAAAAAAAAACAACTCTTTGCTGGCGAATCAGTACACCGTCGTCAGGTACTCAGCTAAACACCAGTCAAATTTTCGTTTTTGCATTTCAATAAAGAACTTTTGACATAGCTAGTTATGTTACCTAGTGTAAGATGATACTTACAGTTTCGTAAAGCCGTACTAGATAGTAAAGAAATGTTCCAAACAACAAATGACTCCCTCTTCTTTGCTGTTCCATGGTCTTCTAATATACCTTGTAAACAGTAGAATTGAACATTAAATCTAAAATTTCCACAAATTCAATTCAGGTAGTCACGTGTGAAGACGCACAAGATCGCTTTAACCGAAATTAAATGTCCTTCCCACAATACTGTTCGCGCACGCTTATCAAAACCCAGGTATTAGCCAAAGAAATATTCACTGAAGTAAGCTTGGCGAAACAGACAGTATTCTTATTCATGAAAGGGTTGTCTGGCCTAAGTTTATGAAGTTATATTATAAATATACTTCGCTACAGAGTTTGCCCCTTTATACACTGGGTAGATTTAAACGTTAAGGTGGTTTATCTGGTTTTACTTTCAGTTTCGTATATTGGTGGTCTCTGCTGTCTGTGGTTTCTTCTGTTACTACATAGCAGGCCTCGTTGTCAAACGATTGCTGTTTCATTCCAGTATACTCATGATCTTTATCTTCCGATTGGTGAAATCCTTCTTCATAGTTGACATTTTCCTTCTGTTTACAAGGTCACCACCATGAATGTTATGTGATTTTTGCTCTAAATTCATTTCAACACATTTCAGAAGAAGTACAACATTTAAGAAATGATAATTCTTTCCAGCTTCTTGATGACAAATATTGAGTGATGATGTTTTGAACTATCACACGTAAATGTACATTATTTACGTACATGTACCTTGCGATTATGATGAAAAAACAAAGGCACACCCAGTCAAAACGGCGCCAGTGAGGTACTGATAATCATGAGTGTCTTAAGCTCGATTCACTTAAGAAGAGAATAAAAATACTTGGTAATACAATAAAGTATGTACATGCATTATAAACAACTGAAAATATAAATAATGCTCCATTTTGCCTACTGACAATGGTATAACATGATTAAATAACCGTTTCGAAATGGTTAAAAACACGAAATTTCTATGCTTTTATATCAACGCCTCCAAAAGACCGCTATTAAATTACATACACATCATATAAGAAAAGAAGGCACATCGGTGCCATACAGCAATAAGTCAAAAACTGCTTTAGCTTTAAATAGAATTCGTTTTTAAATTTTATAAATTGTTGTGTTTAAGTATGTCACTATATTATATTGTATTTAATGATCCTTAATGCAATAAACCTTCATCACCTGCATATGGTGTTTTTGTATTTCCGTTATTTCGATACGTAAGGGCATGCTCTTCGTATTAACAGTTTCTAAGGCGAAGAAAGCTACTGACAAACAAGTTGAAAAACAGGACTATCAACAGTCTCGTTTGAAGTCATCTTCGTAAGTTCTATGGTGGATACAACGACCTTGTCAGCAAATACAATCTTCCACTGGGTCGCATGCTGACTGACGTTTTTCATACTTATTGCTAGACCATAATTAATCACCTAACTGTCTACGGACTTTTCCGTTTGTTCCCCGATTATGGCAAAGAGCACACGGTTTGTTAATTGTCAATTTTTCACTGTACCTGTACAATAATACATAATCCGGTTCATCTAAAAAAACATATTATACAACACCAAACACTTATTTGCATAGAAAAGGTGCATCGCCCTTTTGAAAAAAAAATGATCAATAGGTACTATTCTGAACCATCAATTATTTGAGCCCTAGTTGTGCTCTGCACATGCCTCGGGAATTGTATAGTTATTCAAAAGCTCACTCTAGTTATGGTGCCTATTAACAATCATTATCATTTACTGATCTTTTAATGATGATTGTCTTAGTAAATAAATTAAATGTGCTGATTTTGATCAGCTCTGATAACTACTCTTCAACGTAACAAGTACTTTGATTCATTTTGAAGGTTATCACATGCCAATACGTATACATTGATCATTTTTTTCAAAAGGGCGATGCACCTTTTCTATGCAAATAAGTGTTTGGTGTTCAGTGTTTTATATTATTTTTTTAGGTGAACCGGATCATGAAACAATCAATGAACATTTTATATAGATATACTCAAGCTATTAAATAAAACAACATGTATATGTATTACACCAATTCCTGTGGTTCAAATATAACAAAATTGGAGTGGTTTTTATGTCAATGGTTCACATAATTTAAGTACTGAAATTAATGGTATGCATTATATCAGAACGCCGTGCCTAGGCCTTATTAAAGAGACCGTACGGCGCATCTTATAAAAAACCGACTTGAAAAAAAATTTCCGATCGGGTTCGGTATTTTTGTACTACTCATGAATGTATAAACTTTCAGAAAATTACAAACTTTTCCATTAAATAAATCTAATTATTTCATTGAAATTAATAATTACGTATAACCTATACATATTACATCACAATGTGTTACGGGGTTCAGCCTTATATAATATTGCGCATGCGTATTTACTACAAACAAAACACATGCTCTCGCGAAGATTCTCCTGGACATGTTTGTTGATAAAAGTATGTCTTTTCTACTTCTCCCAGGTAATAATTGTTCAAAGTTTTTAAACTAACCACAATTATTATTTTGTAAGCATGTATTTTGCGTGTTTATCATAGGAGTTGCTACAACCTTTAATTCATTTCTGTAAATGAGGCCCCTTGAGGGGTTACTTGACATATTTATGTCTGTTCATTTTAAAATGAACCAAAATTGGTAAACCATTATTAAATTATCAAGAAAATGATGATGTGTTCCATTTAGTGAGTCCCTTTAAAAACCTCGTATACCATGATGACCGTAGTCGGATGAAGATCTTGTAGTTTTCAGCACGTGTTAATTACTGTCAATCAAAGTCCACGTTGTACAAATAAATGATCTGAGGTTATTCCGGTTTGTACGACCTTTGATTTTCCTGAAGCTCATAATAAGTTAATTAGGTATGTGAAAGAGATTTTTATGTATTTAAACTATTACAATCAACGTTATTTCTTATTTCCTAATGATACAATAGGTATATCTGAAGTTATTCACACATGTGTTTTCAGCTGTACTGTTTCTTTAAATATGCCTTTCAAAAAAGGATATACATTATTTTAAAAACATCGTTTAGTTGAATTTGAAAACGACAATTAATGAATTATATTGTAATGAAGTAAGAATAATGGAACCCTTTTTTGCCGTTATAGCCTATTAAGTACAATTCAAAGATATATAGAGAGATAGCCAACAAGTATAACTTTTCAAATATTTAATGTGAAGAATTATTACGTCTGTAACTTGATAGTAATTCAAAACATACAAAAGTTCTATTTCATTGATATACTTTCCTTTTTACATAAAGCATGAAGCATGAACATAAATGTATACAAGTTACTGAAAAATGTTTCATTTGTTTGTTCCGACTATATATAACTATATTATTTATTGTAAGATCCTCCAAAAAAACATTTGTACTTTACAATTTGTCGAATACCGTAGTGTTAAACTTTATCTTAATATATTTTTGACAGCTTTATCAACTTACCTGATAAACAATAGTGATTTGTGAGGACGATAACAATAATCGTCTTCCAACGATCAATGCTAACAAGACGATGAGCCATTTTGAAGATGTGCTGAAGGAAATAAAATTCTACCGTTTACTGAATCTGTATTAGTCACAACTTCGGAAAACAATTACGCCCTTAATTAAGGTTTTAAACAGAATTCGTTGGTAATATTTCCGTCGTTAATGCGATACACCAATATACCGAGGTATCTTTGATGCGTCTTTCATTATATCTTTGTCTTCAAATTATGATCTTACACTTAAATAAGAAATAGACACTACCTTTTTTCTTTTTTTTTTTTTCTTTTTGATGTATCAGAAATACTACAACAACAAAAATTCAATAATATAAATTAAATCAAGAGCTAATATCTGTAACTTATTTGTAAAATCATGTTTCAAAAAGGATACTTTATACCTTTAGATAATACATTTATGTGCCAAGCAACCTTAACCCTCTCACATATTGGACTTTGTAATAATTTCCAGTTGGAAAACGAGTTGTAAATTAATTGATGCATAACATTTGAAAACCTTAAGGGGGATGTACTGCCATCTTGTACATTGTTGAACCAAAATTGACTGTGTAAACATTTTTAACTGATTCATCTATGCAAAACACTGACCAAAATTTGTGTAAAAAGATAAAAAGCAATGAATATAAGGCTTTATATGATTTTTTGCACGCAAATTACAAACACAAGTGCTGCATAAATACCCTTTCTAATTACTTATAACACAAATTTTGAAGATTTAAAAATCTGAAAACATATAAAAGGGTTTCATCGGTGTCCACTCTACAACCATTTGTTTAGAGAAAAATTAAATCTTGCACATTTATGTTGTAGCTGTGTCTCAAAATAGAGTATTCTGTCAGTTGACATGGAATTTAATTTTAAAACATGAAGAAATTCAGTCACTACTTAGACCTCTCGTCTCTGTGGAGGCACATTGACGTTATGTTTTCATAGAAAAAGTTAATGTCAATCTGAGTTGAATTTAACAGACATCTCTATAACAGGCCCAAGTTTGGTTATTTTTCAGTTCTATTTGTATAAATTCTTTGGAATAAGGTTCCAAAAATTAAATTTTTTTTAAAAATTGTATTCATATTTTTTAAATAAAAATTCAGCTTCAATGTATCTTCATAGACTGACAAATATAGCTCGTGCCGACTGATAGTTTTTGAGACCCATTTTAAAGATAGGGAACCCTATTTTGAGACAAAGTTACAACTGAACTAGGCAATCTTCGATCTTTTTCTCAACAAATGTTTGTAGAGTGGACACTATTGACCTTCTTCCATATATTTTTTAACTTTTTTAATCTTCAAGATGAGTCTGAAGTGGCATAGTTCTAACTGTGTAAAAAAAACCACTGTTCTGTTCTTGTATGCAAAATTTGATTACAAAAATTTGATTACAAAACAACATGTAGAACCTCATTTTTTTTTTGGAGGGGGGGGGGGGGTTATCTTTGGACGACAGGTTTGGTCGGTTTTGAGCAGAAACAAGCCAGTTCAAAAAATATTTATATTTTGGTCCTCAAATGTACA
The DNA here is from genome assembly GCF_902806645.1 of Magallana gigas. Classification (NCBI taxonomy): domain Eukaryota; kingdom Metazoa; phylum Mollusca; class Bivalvia; order Ostreida; family Ostreidae; genus Magallana; species Magallana gigas. The sequence continues at coordinate 56,159,272 of NC_047563.1, forward strand.
AAATGGCCGCACATCATCCTTAATACAGGAGTAGTTTGCATATATGTCAAGCTTATGTGCATTATCTTTACTTTTAGTAAAAAAGGGCATGTCTCCGGTACACAATTTTTACCATTCCAAACATGTATTACATTAAAGCAATATAAGCTGTAATTTTTATAATTTTATTTTGGTGCAAAAACCTGTTAGTATAAGAATTTGAACAAATCATTAAGTTTTATCAAAAGAAAGATTTCTCTCTTAAAGAATATATAGCAAATCAATTTTGTACAGGACGACAGTTATTCAATTTTGTACAAATTAAGGCTTCTTGACGGCTTTTCCTACAAAAATATGGCTTACAGAAATTTAAAAGCCATAGCATGTTTGTCATTTTTGCAGAAAATAACATTTTCATTAAAAAAAAAATCAACATGAAAATTGCAGCTCATATTGCTTTAAAACACAAATGCCCGAATATTTGCACCACAGAGCATTTTCAGTTTGTTTCGGAGTTTCCCCGAGTCTAACTCTGTTATGAGCGTCACTATTTTTAGTCAATTTCACTGAGGACTCTGTCTTTAATATTAACAGACTTCGGTCAACAAAACAATACATCCTGTCATAATTTGGTACATGCATTATCATTAAATCACCCAATTTAATATTAATTCACATTATACATTTATTGCATGATGGTGAGGGAAATATGAAGATTTATTCCCCTAAAATCTAGAGAAATCATATATCCCGAGGGCTTTTGCCGAGGGAAATATAATTTTTCTGGGGGGATAAATCTTCATATTTCCCGAACATTCATGCAATAAAAGTTTTATTATACCGAACAACAAATGATTATACAACATACGCTGATTTTTAATAATTGTTCCACTTGTCAAAATCAATAACGTCGTGATTTTTGGGGGTTTTCTGATTCTCTTTCTTTGTTTTCATAAATTCGAATCAAATATAATAAAATTGATTTTTGTATCATAAAGAGAATTTAAATGATTAAATATTTTTGATTTCATCATATTTGTCAACATCGTATGCTCATATTGTCTTTTTCATACCTTTGGGATGAAAAACCCGAGATTTCCAAAGAGGTGAGACATGATATTTATCCCCCGGTCAAACGATTGCCAAGAACCAATCAGATGTCGCGTTATATAGAATAATCATATTGAGGTATAATAATTTATATTGTTTCATTCCTTATTTTTGGAAATATGTCATTTGACATCATAAGGATTGTTTTTACCTGTTCCGTGACATCAATTTTGCAGTCTATTTTTTTTTAAATCATTGCTAAACTATACCTTTTTAGACGGAGGCTCTATGAGCCTCCTCTATTGCTACCGGTCAGCTCACATGTGACGTCGATAGTGGATTTGACGGACACCACCTAGCGGCAAAACTTGCAATATTCGTTTGGGATTCATATTTCAACATTATTATTGAAATAAATATCTTATTTGCAATTACAATAAATAGAACTATACATATTGCGATCAATAAACATAATTTCTTTTGAAAATTTTAGTCCATATGTCAAATTCCAAGTAAGTATGAATATGCATGAGTTTAAGAATAGCAGTGGTGTTATTGTTTAGTGGCTATTTATACTTTTTATACAGCGTCCTGTCCGTGAAGTCAAATAATGAGGATTCCTCAAGAACCATCTTCTGTTGACCAAAATATTGAATAATTATGAGATTCAATGGATAAACACGGCGTGGTTCTTCGTCTGTATCGTATATTACTTGCGCATTATCAATTAATCTCCCGCGGAGATGTATAGCTACACTCCCGCCCCCGGCATCGATCCAATAAAATGATTATTCAACAAGTTGAACCACTGCTATGTGAACTTGAGTATTCCCCCAATTAAGTACAGACAACCGTGATCGTAGCATGCCACATTTAGTTTATTTTACTTGGCATGCATGCTAAACCAACTATAAGGATAGTGAAACAAATAAATTAAACATTCAGATTACATCCTTTAACGCACCCCCCCCCCCCCCCACACACACACATACACACATTCAGTGTGTGCATAGGTAGAGTACCCAGGCCACGTGCTGTGAAGCTTGATTTATCCTGCATTGTCTGGCCAGCACTGTCGATTTCAAAGTAAGTTGGGAAGTCAATGTGTTTTTGCAAGCTGATAAGAGAATTTCGCGTGAAAAAAGTGTAAAAACATTTGACAGAATGTACATATTTTCTTTTAAAGGTGAAGTACGGGGTATTACAAGAACTACCGCGGTATATTTTTTTAAATTTAGCTTGAAAGTGATATTACAGCGAATTCTCTTCATCTTGGATATTTCCCTTTTTAAACATAGTTAGATAAAAGAAAAGAAGTCGTGCATATACTGAAAGATTGAATCTTTTTACAGCAAGAAAAGCTCGCGATTGCGTGTTAAATATTTTTCCGAAATTCTAAATTTATATCTCTAAAATTTGTTTACACCACAAGTAAAATCTGTATAAATTCGTAATATTTTCATCCCTTGCAGAAAGTCACGATGAAATGTTTACAGTTGATGCGCTAAGCTGTTGATCAAAAGGCTGAGCTAACAATATTTACTTTTTGGACCGCCTGAAATGATAAAATCAACGGTAATTTTGAGAAAAATTGAGCAAAATGAGCTGTAGCATCTCTTATATATAAATATTTTATCTCCATAATTTCTTGAAACGCTTAGAAATATATTTGATCACTATCTACAATCGAATCGTACATTCTGCAAAAGAAAACGAACAAAAACTATGCGAGATTGAGATCATGCATGTATTACCTACATGTAACATTAGGGGTTTTTAAGCATGAGCGATTTTTTTCATATGAAAAAAGTTCACTGTTCAAAAGTTTTTATTGATTATATATCATACATTTAAGTATATTTTGTGAATCATTAGGTATAGTACTAACTAACAAAATATTTTTTGTTTGTAATTTGTTTTTGCATATTCCATAAAAGAGCATGAATATGTTAGCAAAGTAGTTTCTGTCCTGTAGTATTTAGTATTGCAAACTCTTAATTGATACTCTTAACCTTCTATACCTTAAAATTTGAAGAAGAAAAAACCATTATTATTTTTGGGAGTTGATTTTTATCAACTCTCCTATGCAGTTACTCTGGCAAACCGGAAGTGAAACTGTGTTTGGACCTAACCACAGATCATCGCCGCTGACAAGACCTTGTTCTCGAAAATAATATATAAATTCGATGTAATGCATTCTGAAGCATTAAATATTATAAAGTTAAATATTGCTTGGATCCATTAATTTTCCAGAAATATTTACATTACTGATACATAGTTTGATGGAATTTATTCTATCTTAAAATATTACCCAACATGATTCATATGATGTTTTCTTAGAATTCTTAAAATTGTCGGAAAAGCCCGAAAATTCATATTATGAAAATATGCGTTATTCAATTAAAGATAAGAAACTACTTGGCATACGAAATTACATATCGTTGATTTTAAGATAAATATCAATCGATGAAATCAACTCCCGTCGGTACTTTAATACTTGGAATTATTAGATTAATCTCCTCCGCAATGATGCCTCCGTCTCTCAGTACTTTCAGTACTTTGATTATCTTTGCCATGCAGTTTAAGTTACTCCGATCCTCGGCCTCAAAGTATTTTTTTTATCATAAGAATGATATTTTTCTTTCAACCTTTATAAATAAAATGATTTAAACTTTGATATAATTTTTTTTTTTAGAGAGTATCAATGCATCTTACAACAGGTTGGGACCAATCTCCCAAATGGGATATAATAGCCCAGATGGGCTATTATTACCCAAATGAGCTATATGTAAATACCCTAAGTGGGATATATAAAATTTGGCGGTAATACTTGCACGGAAATTTCTTGATTTCGCTTAATCTTGAGGGATCTCGTTTACAAACAAAGTCCCAAGGATATAAAAGGCGCCCAATTTTCAATGAGTTAAACTCTCATATGCTGCGGAACTGAAAGGACAGTAACCTCTCGGTAAGTACCTTCATCAATAATACCGATGTTAACCAAGATAATGCTATTTTTTCAATCTTATATGCTAAAATAAATTTACCTGCTAAATATTTCTGCCACCGACAGCCATCTTTGAAAAAGTTTATTATCATGTGATCACACGTTAACCAATGAAACATTGTTTTACAAATAAGTTTAGTCTTTAAGGATATTTTGTACGGTGCGCTATTATAGTTAAAAATCATGGTTTTTAAAGGCATTTATTAAACTCACAGTAGTGTATACATATCAATTATTAAATTTAAATTTAAATTTTTACATAGCCTATACATAAAGCCACAAATTTAGTTAAATATTCATGGATATAAATGAAAATGCATATAGAAGTGAAGGGGTGCAGAGGGGTGGGGGGGGGGGGGGTAGTATGCAAAAAGGCATTTCATGATAAAAAGTGATATATCGACCGTAGTGTATATCTATGAATTATTAATATTAAATTAAATATGTCACATTTACATAGAGCCACAAATTAAGTTATATAATCATAGATTTAAATGAAAATGCATATAAAAGTGAATTGCGGAGGGGGGGGGGGGTGTTACGCAAAATGGCATTTCATGATAAAGTGATAATTATATTAATTTTTTATATAGAAATGCCTCCAAAGCGTAAATGCAGCAGCAAACATCACGATTACTGTTGTTCCCTATATCCTGGTGAGGAGGAATCAATTAGACGGATTTCTGACAAAAAAATTAAGAAGTCCGTAATTGATTTCTTGATTAGAAGGAATCATATTTTTCCGCATTCGACCTTTTTGTGCAACCTATGTGCCAAATTTGGGGAACAGGGAATCGAGTACGAGAGCAGGGCAGACGAAGCTGCATTCAAACGGACCATTACAATAACGGATTATTTTGATGAGTTTTTAATAGCAATTCAGGAAAACAAACTGTCATTAGAACAGTTATCGTCTTTAGTTCATGCGATAGGCAAGTGTTACAAAATTTTACATTTACGTTTATATATGGTGAATAAAGCATAAAATTTACACACTTGTATTACATAGCATCACACGGGTATATCTCATGATCAAAAATATATGTCTGCTTTAAACAGGGAAAAGTCAATATAAAGATATCCAGGATGACACAGTAAAATGTGGGAACATGTACAGAGACATTGAATTTTTGCAAACATTTAACATCAAAGGTACTACAATTTTTTAAATATTAAACCGATGTATTATAAAACATTTATGCTTTCATAATTTAAATTAATAATTTGTAATTTCCTTGAAGATTGGTTAGAAGAAAGGAATAAAGTTGTCCTAAGCTTTATAAGGGGTTGCTGTGGAGACAACTGCAGTGAGGTTTCAATGGCTAAAACTCTGGAGTCGTTGTATGGGTGCAGGAACAACCGATTTGTATCCCCAATTTCATTTGCTCAAAGTTTAATTGGGTATGTAATAAATATTTTGTAATATTGGCAGCTGTAAAGAAATATATGAAAAAATAAACTTTATGGTGCAATTACACATTTTAGATTTTACATAACTGGCAGCAAGTCCGCCTTGATGCTTTCAACCAAAGGCAGTCCATCTGGATCCTACTCCACCGTCCAGAACTGGATTGCGGACCAAGGGAAACAATATATTCAGTGTCCCCAACATGCTGATGTTGTTACTTTTTTTGACAATAACCAGGTACACAAATGTTATATGTATTAATAATTATTTATTTTTTATTTCCACAGAAATTATTTTATCTATTTTTTGCACATCATAGGTTCTCGAAAAAAAGTGGAAAGTTGAGGTAAATTATAAGTCCTCAACCAGTGTAATCACCACAACCATTCACATTGTGCCTGATGACCAACAACAACTACAAGAAATTCCAGAGCTGTCCCCAAAACACTGGATGGATTTTTCGGAGGAGGGAAAGAGGCAAACTGTTACGTACTTTATAATGAAGAATTTAAAAAATTCCGGTGTGTGTATATATATATATATATATATATATATATATATATATATATATATATATATATATATATATATATAACATTTTAATTGCATTTATACATGAACATTCTTTCCACATCCATGCACCTGTACTTTTTTTTTATTTAAAAGAAATCAATATATTGAATGTCTGCTGAAGAAGATAGGGAGACAGATGGATGCCCACGGAAAGGATCACATTGACAATAATATGTTCAATATTTCAAAATCTTCTGCAAGTGAAAGGTGTGGTTGGTTTATACTTTTAAATGCTTTAAATTGAAAAGTCATCTCATCTTTGTTGGATTTTTATTCTTAATTTTGCTTTCGTAGATATAATTTCGTGAAGTCTGGGCATACTTCTGACGTTGAGGTGATAATGGGAGAACCTTGTTTTGAAAATCCTTGCTCCTATGAAGCTGTAGAAAAGGTCAAATCAATAAGAATTAAAAAAAAAATTCCAAAATAAATCACTGAATATATATAGCACTGTACATACCAGTATATAGCACTTAGCATCACTACCCCAACTTGCACCCACAAACGTTTTATTAAAAAATAAATTGTCAACACAGGTCCTTGGGCACATATTGCAACAAACGGATGTTGGAGATATGAGAGAGTGGACAGTGATCGGTTGCGATGGTCTGCCTTTTACCCTTGCATCTAGAATCATTGGTAATTTTATGATGAAAGGTGGAGGGTGTTTAAAGAATGATTTTAATACAAATGAATTGAAAATATACATATTTCTTTCTGTTAATGAAATCGTTTTACATGTTAGATAATGAAAAAATATGTATATATATTGGCAGAGAATACATTTGTCTGCCCAGACTGTACAATGGAATTTTTGGATGAGGCAGATTTTGAGGAACATAGAATTAATTACGGTCATGCTAACAAGGAAGCAACAAACAAATGCAGAAAATACAACAATATTGTGATGATACCTGGTAATCACCAAAGTTTTTGATTTAAAAGTATATCTATTAAGTAATAATTAGTCGTATTAACGTATGTCTAATTATGAATTGTTTTGAAGGACTAGGTCATTACGAAATAAATATGACTAAGGCTCTTTTCCGCCTGCTATGGGACATTGCTCTTGTGGATCTTGCTAAACTCCTTGGTTTCAATAGTCCAAAGGCACAGGCCTCCTGCAAGAGCGCCACTGGTAATTAGTTTTCCAAATACAAATACCATAAGATAAGAAAGAAATATATCATTGCCATACTTTACATAAATAAATTATGATTATTTCTATAATTATAATTCCTATTATTATTCATTATATAGATCATCATAAAAGCTGGCAAATTCTTTCCATTTTCATGGAAGCTATGGCATCAGAATTATTAGTGTCATATGTAAAGGCCACTAGAGAATCATCCCCTCCCTCATTACTTGGCTTTTACCAGTGGTACTTGGGTGTCCGTAACCCTAACTACAAATTTATGGCTGAGGTAGTTTTTACTTATTGCCTCGCCCTCCATGTATTCAGAGCTGGGGTCAGGCGAAACAATTCACGTGCTATCAATGCCGCCAAAACAAAGTTTTCGCCTCTTTTCTTTGGCCTTAACATGCCGATATACATGGAGACATACATTAGAGACTCGTTTCTTCGTATCCAATGTCCCGACAAACTTAGAAAGTTTCTTGAAGACAATGAGTCTTACAGTGTGTCTGGTAACGAGTCAAAGGGGGAAGGGGGTGATTTCATTTTAGAGGCAAAGAACAGAAGAACCAAAATGTGGATACCGAGTGGGGTTCCAGACAACAACAAGTGGCTTAATGTCTGTAGGTGTATAGACAAACTGGAAAAGGTAAATAAAAAAAAAGTGGAAAAAAAAATAAAGATTTCATTTTTTATTTTTTGATGTACTTGTTTTCAAACTGGCTATGTGGAAGGGGCACTTCCAACCAATCCTGCTGAGGGGGGCCTTGGACGTCACCGTAATCCCAATACATAATGCATGGACCCAGTACTCACATGTCTGCTTCACTCTCCCAAGATTGCAGACATGTGAGCACCCCACCCACATAGCCTTTGTCTCTTGTCTTCCTTCTCCACATACTCTACAAAGGGTAGAATCAGAAACTGTTGAAAAGGACGACTCTGTTGTCTGTGTTTCCACAGAGGTCTTCTTCTTTGGGGAGAAAGAAAAGGAGGGCCCTGGTAAGGTGTCATCATCCTCATGGGTTGCCGCTTCCTCTTCTTTTTCCTGGCGACGCAAATTTTCCTAAAATGTACATTAATTTTGATAAAATATGCTATCCAAATTTATTTCACCTTAACTTTATTGTTTGCAATTAGAAACATAATTTTTCATTAAATTTACCAGATCAAACTCTACTGATGGGGATTTGTACACATATTCTGTCCCCCCAGCACTCTTCAGGTATAGCAGGCAGTCTGCTCCAGTAACCTGCGAAATTTCCCTGGCCTACAAGAAAAAAAAAACATTTGTAATACATAAATACATAACTCAAACGATTATGAGCATCTTACTGGGATGGGTGAATGAAAGATGATATTCAACCAATTTAATTAAGAAGTAAAATTTAAGCCTATAACATTTTTATATGTTAAGAGAAGATCCAGGTATATTTAAGAAGATAGTAATTGTGAGCATTCAAATATACTATTACTTTCAACGTTATTCATATTGGAAAGCAGGCATGTAGTATTGTTGATGAATGTATTTATAACTTTAACGTTTGTTGCGAAAAAAAAAATTAAGGAAGGGGCAGCCGCCTTCCTACCCCCCCCCCCCCCCCCCAAATGCTGCAAGCCTGGAAAGTGACCTCTAATTACTTATTTGTCTTGATATAATTTTACATTATGATTTTTAGGTTAGAAGTAATGTTTGTGCAGCTCTCTGTATGTGTGAACTGGATCCAGACTATTCGTACACCTACGACACCGACTTTGAAATTTTCAGTTTTCGTCAGCTGATAAGACGATCAGGCTATTTGGCGGATTCACATGAGTCAAAGAAACACACAACATTACAGGGGAAAGTTTTAGAGGAATCGGTGATTCACTTTGACGAGATGTGTAATCAAAACAAATCGGAGTTTTTAGCATTTTGTACAACACATAAATTGCAGGAACGAAAGAAATTCCTTCCTATTTTCATATTTCCTGAAGACAAAGACAATTTTTATTCCATAGAAAAAAAACCAAAATCCGAATTAATTAAACTTATTACTGATAAATTGGACCAGTTAGATGACGAAGGTTTTAATGCAAAATGGATGTCTGTGAAAAATAAGAAAAAATCTGAAATCGTTAAATTTTACAAAGATTTGCATGTACAAAATGACTAACTGTTCTTGTACTTAATTTATGTTCAAGCAAACCAACTGACAATGCTACAGGATGAAAAAATGACAATAACAAACTGACGTTGTATCGACCATTCAAGTGAGACTGTTGATATTCCTGTTTTATTAACTTGTTAAACTTTGTCAATAGCTTAATTGCTTCGCATTAGAAAATGTTAATACGAAGAGCTTGCTCTTGCGTATCGAATCAACTGAGAGACAAAACATCAAAAGTTTAATCATTGAACTGTGATATATTAAACTATTCTTTTTTACATCTGTGATACATAATTGTAATTTATTAAATTGATATACTTTTTCCAGCAGTGTATTTTTCCTCTTGAAAAATGACTGGCAAATTTTATGGCTTCCGACATGTGCCTTCACCTCCTTTCTGTGTTTTCCCAAAGCAACGCTTGTCACTTTGCTTGTTTTGCCGTTTCTTTTCTATTAAGACAACGATTAAAAAAATTAATTGATATGAGAGAGAGAGAGAGAGAGAGAGAGAGAGAGAGAGAGAGAGAGAGAGAGAGAGAGAGAGAGAGGGGGGGGGGTGAGGGGCTGACTGACCACCAAAAGTGTCACTAATAAAGTAAACGTGAGGACATAGAATTTCGTGCAATTTACATTGTTTAAAAACTGCCGAAAATCGCCCCCCATTCCCAGCATTTCTTTAATCAAGCGACCAGTTATCGTTCTTTACTAATGAGTTGTCGGTCTTTGCCAACGAGTTACCGTTCTTTCATTATGAGTTATCGTTCTTTGATATTCTGCTATAAAACATATTATATTACTCTTCTTTAATTTCATTTTAACTCCATAGGTATATAATATAGAATATTAATTCATAAATAACATTTTAAACATTGTTTTTACGGTGTATGTTGAAATTGTGACAAAAAGCAAAAGAGATAAAAAAAAATGTTTTATTTCACTGTTACGGCGTTCCATACATATTTTGCTACGACCACAAAACCAAAGATTAAACCTATCTTCTGATTGGATGGTTTGATCTCGCGAGAAATAGATGCTTTAAAGATGGCTACTGTAGAATGCTTGTCGATCATGTAATGGAAAAAATATGATAGTTTCCTAATTACCAAGAAAACACATCATATTTGTAAAGGTATTTCATTTATGCATGGTGGTTCTGTCATATATTCTTAATTATTTTCTCAGTTAGGGATGAAATACTAGTATGCAAAGTCAAAAAACAGTCAGAGTAAAACAGGCAACGTACCACTACAGCAGACATCGTGCGCAAAGTCGAACTGTCTTCACTGTTAGGAAAAAAGCGTGCGGTATATCCCGCGCAGGATATTTACATATAGCTCATTTGGATAATAATAGCCCACCTGGGCTATTATATCCCATTTGGGAGATTGGTCCCAACCTGTACAAAGTTATTGTAAATTTGCCTACGATGGATATAATGGAATAAAGAAAAGTTGAGTTAAAGCTGACATGAATTCATAAATACGCATTATTTCCCTTTTATCTCCGACTACCGCCATATTAGTTCTATTGTTCTGCTCATCGCTACACACACCCTATATAAGGCCGAGAGCACAATTCATGCTTCATCGCATTCCGAAATTTTATAGACCCGAACACGTTCACCCATGCGAATGTTATTGTCATTCAAATTTTAGACCATGTGGTTTTATTTGACCCTTTCAGTTTCGCAGTAAAAATCGTACCTCGTGTATAAAGTCTATTTCACAGTATATAGGTTCTTATAGTCAAATATAAAATCTAGAGGTTTATTGATTTTAAACTTTGTCTTCATTAATTGGTGAATAAAATGTGTTCTAGAAATAAATGTGACTATACAAAAATTTAGTTTTTGTCTGCTGTTGCAACAACTAACATGCTTAAAAGAGATCCCTCCTGGGGATAAATTTTCGATCCGCGCCTGACCTAGTAATAACATCAATAGTGAAACAGACTATACCATTTTATGCAAAATGTTCCTTGAAAATGGCTCGATATACTAAGTTTTAATGCAAAACAGACACCCATTATTTTTTTTTAAAACATGGTATTTCACACCACAAGCATCAAACATGGCTATGATTTTATTAAGCAACTCAATGTTTATATTTTCAACCACTCTACACGTGTTTGAACACGAACGATAACTCTGTTCTGAATATTATCGTTTAATATAAATAACTGCTAGATGGTAAAATAAGACATACATCTTGAAAGCTTTTCCCGTTTTAACATAAATCAAAGTAGGATATGATATGAAAAACTACAATACTTACGTATTTTGAGAATATTATCCGAACACTTATACTTCCGCTCGAAATTTCACAGGAACTGAACAAATATCGGTGAAGTCTCGTGAACTTTCATTCGAGCACCTCTGGATTTATTACTTACTTAACAACGATAAAGAAAACATTCCGAACACATTCGCAGGGGTGACGTTACCTTGGACAAAAAGACGTGTAGAAACGCGTTTTGAGCAAAAATAATATGACCACAACTGCACAGGCAAGATATTATCAATAAACGACGAAACAAGATTGACTGGAATCCAGGCGCATATACTTCAAAAATTCCTCGATAATTGTAAACCGTTTTCATGTGTATAAACATCGCACATGCGCAAACCACACACTTTGACAGATCGAACAATTTCAAATATCGCATGGATTTTATAAACGGAGCATTTTTGTAGGAACGGATGGAAACGATGTTATGTTGTTACTTTCTTGGATTTACTTATATCATTTAGCTACTGTGTTGGATGTAGTGCCGCCGAGGTTTTCAAGAAGATACAGACGTTATGCACTCTGTATGACGCTCTCACACACGTGTCCGATGTGCATGCGAAGTATGGCAGAAATATCTGGACAAAATAAATACGGATACCTCGGAAATCCTTTCAAAGAATAAATATATTTTGTATTTCATTGATGGTTGTTTTCTTTATTCTTTATTACAACATTATACTACAATGTGTAGTTCATGCATTTAGAAGTCCGTGCAACGCGAATGCCTCGATCGGAAAGCAACCGACCGTAACTTTCTCAACCGGTATATATACTCCAGTGGCAGTAGCGGAGCGATTGAAACTAATATGGCGACCAAATGCTTTTATAAATTCATGTCAGCTTTAAGGTCAGATGACACGTTCCTCATTTTTATATATATAACCTTTTCTAGGAATTGTAATTGATTTACTATTCTACTTTGACAAGCTTTCTTGCAAATAAAATTTTTGAAAACAATTTCAGTGAAAACCCAGAATATTTTTATTGGAACTCTTCATTACAAGAAGATACAAAAAAGATGCTCAAAGAACGTGTCGTCTGACCTTAAAAAAATTCCGTTGCATCGATTGGTTCGAACTCTATACCATGATGTATAAAAGTGGGAGTGCTCCGTGGATCCACTACGCCAAGCATGCAGTTGTGTAACTGATGGTTATACTAGCAGTAGAATACTACTTTAAAACTAAATTTGTCTGTATAAAAGTCAGATTCATGGTACGAATAAAAGAAATCCGGATAATTTAGAGTTATCGAACTTTGCTGAGAATCGGATAATCGTTAAATGTCAAATAATTTCAGTTGATTTTTTTTTAAATAAGATTTAAATGTATAGCCCTATACATTGTATCTTTGACAATATAAACAAAACGGTTGTTTTAAACTGGAAGCTGGGTGGTCTAACTTATTACAATCCTTCTTAAAACTTATGACTATTTATTTAGTAAAGAAAAATGCCTCACGTTTTAAGATTGAAATTTCAATATGCTTCTAAACAGTTTAATGCAAAGTTCGCCGTCTAAAGGAGATAAATAGTCTATAAATGGCCGCCATAGTCATGCAGATCTATTACTGTAGGATGGGAGACAAATGCATCTCTGGGAGATTTTGACCAGTATATCATTTATAATTAAGGAAAAACGAATCATTCTTTGAGTATTATAATGTGATCATTTCGGTCGGGGCGTGGTCAAACCCAATAAAGCGCGAATGGCTTCATGATAGATTGGACCACGCTCCGACCGAACTTATCAACTCATATTATTCAAAGAATGATCATGATTCCTTATTACTTATATTTATTTCATTTCCAATTCATACATGCATTATTTTACAACTACTACAGGTATTTTTATATAGCATATGCCATGTATTACTACACGGCGCAGCCAATACCGTTTCCAGACACGCCCATTTTGTGCCGCTCATGTTTTATAAAGTTATTCGGTTTAAGGGTTCAAAATAGATTCGTAATGTTATCACAGTCAAAGTCAGTTGAAAATGTAAATTTCCTCTAGATGTAGCTGATCAGATGAAATGGACTTTTATCAGATTTTAGAAATTATACATCACAGCAAAGTGTTGTATGAATATCATTTTCAATCAGTGAAATATGTCTCTAGTTGTTCTTGCTGGCATTTCAAATATTTTCGATGCATAGTGTGTTCCCCATAGTCGTTTTCCTGTTCTGTTCCTTCATACCAAAGTCTTAAATAAATATTAATCCCGATATGTCTATATTCACTTCTATATTTTCCTGTATACGTGTATGACATGTATGTATACCTCTGACGATTTTAATTTTTTATTCTGTTTACATGGTCCTCTTGTGTCAAATTATTTGGTTTCAGTGAATAAACTTAACTTGCGCAAAGATTTTTTCGATTTGCAATCACATTTATATAAAAAATAAAATGGAATTATAACTAAATATATGTTTCTATCGCCGTTTTGTATTAAAATACACTGAATCTCAAGGTTTACGATACCTTCAAAGGGGCATGGTCACGATTTTGGTCAACAATTATCTTTCGGTGTTTTTAGCTCACCTGAGCTGAAAGCTCAAGTGAGCTATTCTGATCACATTTTGTCTGTCGTCCGTCTGTCTGTCTGTCCGTAAACTTTTCACATTTTCAACATCTTCTCAAGAACTACTGGGCCAATTTCAACCAAACTTGGCACAAATCATCCTTAGGCAAAGGGAATTCAAAGTTGTGAAAATTAGAGGCCACACTCGTTTTCAAGGGGAGATAATTAGAAATTAATGAAAAAATTCGAGAAATGTTCAAAAATCTTCTTCTCAAGAACCAGAAAGCCAGGAAAGCTGAAACTTGTGTGGAAGCATCCTCAGGTAGTGTAGATTCAAAGTTGTGAAATTCATGACCCCCGGGGGTAGAGTGGGGCCACAAGGGGGGGTCATAGTTTTACGTAGGAATATATAGAGTAAATCTTTAAAATTCTTCTTCTCAGAAACTAATCAGCCAGGAAAGCTGAAACGTGTGTGGAAGCATCCTCAGGTAGTGTAAATTCAAAGTTGTGAAATTCATGATCCCTGTGGGGTAGGGTGGGGCCACAATGGGGGGTCGAAGTTTTACATAGGAATATAGAGAGTCAATCTTTAAAAATCTTCTTCTCAAAAACTAACAAGTCGGCAAAGCTGAAACTTGTGTGGAAGCATCCTCAGGTAGTGTAGATTCAAAGTTGTGAAAATCATGACCCCCAAGGGTAGGGTGGGGCCACAATAGGGGGTCGAAATTTTACATACAAATTTATATATATAGTAAATCTTTAAAAATCTTCTTTTCAGAAACTAATCAGCCAGGAAAGCTGAAACTTGTGTGGAAGCATCCTCAGGTAGTTCAGATTTAAAGTTGTGAAATCATGATCCCTGGGGGTAGGGTGGGGCACAATGGAGGGTCGAAGTTTTACATAGGAATATATAGAGTAAATCTTTAAAAATTTTCTGCTCAGAAACTAATCAGCCAGGAAAGCTGAAACTTGTGTGGAAGTATCCTCAGGCAGTGTAGATTCAAAGTTGTAAAAATCATGATCCCTGGTGGTAGGGTGAGGCCACATTGGGGGGGGGGGGGTGTTAAAGTTTTACATTGGAATATATAGTAAATCTTTAAAAATCTTCTTCTCAGAAACTAATCAGCCAGGAAAGCTGAAACTTACGTGGAAGCATCCCCAGGCAGTGTTAATTCAACGTTGTGAAAATCATGATCCCTGGGGGTAGGGTGGGGCACAATGGGGGGGATCGAAGTTTTACATAGGAATATATAGAGTAAATATTTAAAAGTCTTCTCCTTAGAAACTAATCAGCCAGGAAAGCTGAAACTTGTGTGGAAGCATCCTCAGGTAGTGTAGATTTAAAGTTGTGAAAATCATGATCCCCAGGGGTAGGGTGGGGCCACAATGGGGGGTCAAAGTTTTACATAGGAATATATAGAGTAAATCTTTGAAAATCTTCTTCTCAGAAACTAATCTGCCAGGAAAGCTGAAACTTACGTGGAAGCATACTCAGGCAATGTAGATTCGAAGTTGTGAAAATCGTTAACCCTGGGGGTAGGGTGGGGCACAATTGGGGGATCGAAGTTTTAGGCCGCAATGGGGGGGGTCGAAGTTTTACATAGGAATATATAGAGTAAATCTTTGAAAATCTTCTTCTCAGAAACTAATCAGCCAGGAAAGCTGAAACTTGTGTGGAAGTATCCTCAGGTAGTGTAGAATCAAAGTTGTGAAAACAGGATCCCTGGGGGTAGGGTGGGGCCGCAATGGGGGGGGGGGGTCCAAGTTTTACATAGGAATATATAGAGTAAATCTTTGAAAATCTTCTTCTCAGAAACTAATCAGCCAGGAAAGCTGAAACTTGTGTGGAAGCATCCTCAAGCAGTGTAGATTTAAAGTTGTGAAAATCATGATCTCTGGGGGTAGGGTGGGGCACAATGGGGGGTCGAAGTTTTACATAGGAATATATAGAGTAAATATTCAAAAATCTTCTCCTCAGAAACTAATCAGCCAGGAAAGCTGAAACTTGTGTGGAAGTATCCTCAGGTAGTGTAGATTCAAAGTTGTGAAAACATGATCCCTGGGGGTAGGGTGAGGCCACATTTGGGGGGGGGGGGGTGTTAAAAATTTACATAGGAATATATAGTAAATCTTTAAAATTCTTCTTTCTAGAAACTAATCAGGCAGGAAAGCTGAAACGTGTGTGAAAGCATCCTCAAGTAGTGTAGATTCAAAGTTGTGAAAATCATGACCCCCAAGGGTAGGGTGGGGCCACAATGGGTGGGGGGGGTCGAAGTTTGACATAGGAATATATAGAGTAAATCTTTGAAAATCTTCTTCTCAGAATCTAATCAGCCTGGAAAGCTGAAACTTACGTGGAAGCATCCTCAAGTAGTGTAGATTCAAAGTTGTGAAAATCATGATCCCTGGGGGTAGGGTGGGGCACAATAAACATAAGAATATCTAGGGGGAAAATGGATTTTATTTATACAGGATCTACATGTATTATTGTACATTGTCCAGATTGTTTGTATCATGACTCCATTAAGCTGATTTTATCATACCTATTGTTCCTCAGGTGAGCGATGTGGCCCATGGGCTTCTTGTTTATGTTTACAACTTCTTCAGTATGGCATTTCTAATGATCAACCAAATGAGTGTCAGTCTTCGTGCTTTTAACAAGATACAGAGCTCATAATTCTTTGTCATGTCGTCAATTTGAAAGTTTTGTTTACGTGTTGATAGTTGAAGTAAAAATTTCAATTTTAGACCAAATATTAATATGATAAACGCTAGCAACTATTTATTTATGCTTGAAACTGTTTAGAACAGAGATAAATCCGTTTGAAAAAGAACATATAGCGGTATGCTGAGATAAAAAGGGACCCGAGCCATGTTTCCGAGACAAAGAATTGCGAGCTCCGGATCTTTTTTTATAACTCTACGACTGACTCTTGAATTTTGGGATATCATTACAAATGCATTTCTAAAGAATGATAAACACTAAAAATAGAATCAAAGGCCTGAAGGGCCACAATGGCGTCGAGTTGAATACAAAGCTGAACAACTTTTTTAATAAGTCAAAATAATTTATGGTATTCCATCACTGATCACACATTTACTTGATTAAAAAAATCCTTAAACAAATAATGATTCTGTAACTCTTAAGAAATGTACTTACAATAACATTAGACCAACTCACCTTATTCCTAAAAAGTTTTGAATGTTACTTAAAAATTTTAATAGAAATATTCTTGGAGTTAAAACATTGTAGATATTTTTTTTCTCTATTCAAATAGAATTAAGAAGTATTAAAAGTATGATTGTATTTAATTCTATATATTGTACATTGCTGATAAAAACTCTGTCTCTTATTATCAATTGATTTAAAAATCCTATTGGTCCAAATGACCGGTGTCGTATAATTTAAGGTCCGCCCTGTAAAATGGTCCGGCCGGACCCTTAATGTTAACATGTAAGGTCCGGCATTCCCCTATAAGAAAAGGTCCTACCCGTAGTCATTTATTAAAGTTAAATGAATTAATTATTCTCTTTTGCTAATGTACTTGTATCTTAAAGTTGTCTTTGTTTACATAATCCAGTCGGCCATTTGCGTATGGTTTATGTATGACCGTATTATTTTAATAAATTACTTTGTGGAATATCAAATATTGATAGCGGGTTAGATTTTGACCAATTGTTTAAGAATCTGAAAAAAGAAAACCAGGAGTATTTTGATGATAATTTGCACACACCATGTAGTCCCTTTGTTTTTAAATCTCTTCCGGTGTGTATAATGTATTAGCAGAGGGTTTCACAACAGGTGAACACGGGTAAAAGAAGCCATGCAGGCATTCACACCTGTGCTAATCAGAATACACCCCTGAGCTGAGAAAAAAAAAATGTCTCCGCTGTATAGTGTTCTTCGCAACTAAGATTGTCTGTTTAGCTTGTGCTTTGTTTAATTTTCGTTAGACCAGAAAGTTATGATAATATACTAATAATTCATAGATATCTAGGTAAATTTATCACAAGTTTAAGATAAATAATTAAAGGTCGCATATGTG
Organism: Magallana gigas; assembly: GCF_902806645.1. Classification (NCBI taxonomy): domain Eukaryota; kingdom Metazoa; phylum Mollusca; class Bivalvia; order Ostreida; family Ostreidae; genus Magallana; species Magallana gigas. Next base: position 56,177,437 of record NC_047563.1, read on the forward strand.
GATTACCGTAACAGAGGGTATATACATACGTTGACAATATAGTGTACATACGTAGCTGTGGTAGATGTAAGGACGTGAAAAGACAAATGAAATTAATTAGATAATGCTTGTACCTATAATTAAAAAGCATGTTTTAACTGACTACCGGTAAAGTGTTTTAAAAAGTAATGAAAGTGATAATGTTGTAATAATATTCTCTCTCTCTCTCTCTCTCTCTCTCTCTCTCTCTCTCTCTCTCTCTCTCTCTCTCTCTCTGACTCTCTCTCTGACTCTCTTCATAATGTGCATGTAATATTGCTAAAAAAAAGTATAAGTGTTTATTCCCCACAGTATTTGATCACCTCATTATTCTCAAAGACTTATTCCCATTCCCTTTAATCAAACGTACACTACCTTATATGTATATAATATATAGTATATAATATACACGTAATTAAGCAAGGATTTGGTTACAGATAAACACTTAATAAGTAAATCCGTTTCCATCGATAAAGTTTACAAAATTCAAATTGTTGATATGTCCAAGTTATGATTTCTCTGAAAGCACATCTATTAAAAATTAAAGACAGAACTGATACTTTCAAAAATTGCGTTGAGGAAGAAAATAACAACATGTAGGTGCAAAGTGTATAATTTGTGATAAAATTGCTATGTTACAAACCGCTTTAATGCAGAAATAATATCCTTGCAGTTTAAAGAAAAATATGTATCTCCGTGGAGTAAAATATTGATGTCCTTATCAAAAGGGATAGTGTCTAAGAGAAGCAGTCTTTCATTGGTATAGATTAATATCTCTCTCTCTCTCTCTCTCTCTCTCTCTCTCTCTCTCTCTCTCTCTCTCTCTCTGACTTCCATGTTGGAAAAGTGCCTAATTTCATATCCCAAGATAAGATCAGTCTCGATGCAGCAATGGCACGTGTATCATTGTTAAATAGGAAATGCATGTAGTTAATCAAGTTGACACTTGCATTAACTGTCATTTAATGATGATCTTTATTCAGTGGGTTGAACCCAATAGTATAGTTCGAGAAAAGTTCTGCCCCGTTGAAATACTGAATGCAGATAATTAATATTCATATTGATGCTTGTATTGATTTATCCTGATGATCTTTTATATTAGGGATAGGACCTTATACTGTGGTTCACGAAAAGGCCCGCCTGTTGAAATACCGAATGCAGAAAACTAAAATTCTTATTCAATTTTTTCTTTCAATATATGGGTAGGACCCAATATTATGCCTCAAGAAAAGGTCTGCCTGTTGAAATGCTGGATGCAGATAATTGATACTAATATTAATACTTGGTTTGATATACCCCGATGATCTTATAAAATATCGCTAAAGAAAAGGACCGCTCGTTGAAAAAAAAATCAACATGTCTGTACATGTAGTTAAACAAGGAATTAAGTACTAGTAGGTAAATACATATTAATAATGTATGGATATATTATAGTTCAAGAATAGGTCCGCCTCGTTAAAAGAACTGCATTGTCATACATGGCATAGACATCGGAACCGGGGGTGGGGTGGGGGGGGGGGCTCCACATTTTTTGCAAAGTTAGACCTAACCATTAGGCACATATCATCAGGGAAAGGCCACCCCCCCCCCCACTCCCTACTTTTTAATGTTGATTCTTGTAGTGATATTTTTCACTTGATCTTCTTACTGTTGGAGTGGACATAAAAGTGACTTTAGCATAGGTTTTTTTTTTAATTTAGTCAGATTAAAGTTACACATTATTTATAATTGTATTTAAATAATTGATTTTCATCGTAAGATATTCCAATTAAAGGAATGAGACCAGGTACATGTATATATACATGTATTGTGTCACTAAAAAGACTGGAAACTTAATGTATTGTTAAGAAAGAGAAGTTGCTGTAGTAAAACAAATTCATAATTGAGTTTATCAGACGACTTTTTAAAAATGTGACAAAGGCCTGAAATCCAATGTGTCTCGTTGAAATAATCTTAAAATGTTACGGTCGGTTTGTCCTATTTGTCTGACGGTTTTGATTTTCATCTAATGGCCTTTTTATTCTTTTTTTGGGCGAGGGGCCAAGAAATGCGGCGGCATTTCATAATGTTTATACGATACTTGTGAGAAAAAAACCTAATACTATATGTGGGTGTAGCACGCAGGAATTTAAAATAAAATTTTACGGGACGGAGTGTCAACATTTGCCCTTTACACACAAATATTTTCTTTTTAAGGAACAGAATCCCCTTAAATTATTTTAAGATACAAACTGCTAAGACATCCGAAGGAATGTGGCTCTTTACTAATCTTACAGGACTGTGTTTAATTTCTTATAATTGTGTAATGGGTCCCGTTTTTAAGCGTGTATCGTATTGGAAAGATGTGCAAAAAGAGGACGTATAAAATATCCATTGTTTACATGATCATTTCAAAACGTCAAACACCTGAATTCGGAGGTGTGAACCCTTCACACCTGCAGGGTGGTGTGTGTGTTTATAACACCTAACTGAAGCCATTGTTTTATTAATGACACCAATCAGTTTCATTTCCTGTTTTTATAAGATCGACTGGCAAAATTAATGTTGAAATAAAAAAAAAACCACCAGTTTTTAACTGTTTATGTGTGTCCTAACTACATGCACAACTACATGTACAACGGTTCTACACCGCCTCGCCTCAATGGTCACGATACACTTCGATCACGGGTGTCGCATTCCGATACACAAAGAGCTGCAGATAGCGGCGTAACAGTAGGCGAATCTCGAGAGGCGCCGGTGTAACGAAGAATTTTGACCCGTGTTGTGTTGAAAATTGACCCGGGGGTCATTTTTCCACGTTGAATATTGAGACCAAAGGTGTTGAATAAAGACCCTAATCCGTTGAAAATTTACCCGCATCGTGGAATTTTGATCATGAAACCGGTTAAAAATTCAACAGCAAAGAAGCACAAATTAACGAATCAATATTATAACTTGAGTTTTTTAAATTAAAAATTATCAGTTTTATATACTTATTCTTTAGATTTACATGTTCACATGTTTCAACGGGGGGGGGGGGGGTGGTTAAAATGAGACTTCAATTATTATTTTTTTAATTTACATACACTGTAGTATCCCTTTAAATATGTACATGTAATAACTATTTTATTTTTAAAAAATTGTTTTATATTGTAAAAAGAATGTTGCCTACGTCATATATAGTAAGACTAACGTCAATAACGTATCAATACGCCTGACGTTACGTGTGAATTTTGTACAATTTTATGTCATTTTAAAGGTCAAATGACCGTTTTTATCTATAATGAAGAGTAAACAATTAAATTATAAGCAATGAATTCAATATTTATTAGTTTTCTACACTGCTTTATTTACAACGTTGCATGGAAAAAAAGATTTACATCGAATTCTGTAACTTTGATTTTTCTATTTTATCTGCAACTCCTTTAGGGAAAATTAGAATAGGAACTGCAACACCTTTTTTACTAACAGTAATTGTTTTCGTCAATAAATTGGTAAATTGCATTTTTTTATTCATAATAAACTTTTCGCGTATAATTGCTGTGTGTGATATCTATTTATTTTTAAAGAAAGGTATGTTTTTTAATAATATTAGTATACATGGTTACACATTAAAATATTCAATTCAGTAAAACTCTTTTTTTTTAAATTTGCTGGAGAAGTGTACAAATATAAATAATCTTAAAAGATTACAATACGTCATATTATTTAATTTTGGTTTTACGTTCACCCAGTAAATTGAAACTTTGATATTGTTCATTGTAAATTTTCTGAGTGGGTGTAAATAAAAAAAAATTACAGTATGTCATATTGAGATTTTTGTGTTTGCACCCACTCAGTTTGTTAAAACTGTGACTATCTGAATTTTGTATTCACACCCATCCAGCCAATAACAGTTTACAAAATGATGATATGCTAACATGATTGTACTCTTTCATGGTCAATGCTGTAGTAACTATATCTTGAAAGCCGAATTTTGGTGTTTTGTTTGTTCCGTTAGAATAACTTTTGATGTAACTAAATATCATCAAATCGCTAATTTTTCTAGGCATTAACAATTCTGCTTCATTGAATCTGTAGCAAGTTAGCAACCTTATTTTTGTGCAGGATGACGATAGAATTTTGCTTTAAAGTTTCAAAATTGGTTAGATCACAAAAACTTATCATAAAGAAGGTGTTGCAAAACAGTGGGACTATTCCATGTATTCCCTTACGTGGAAAGGACCTTTAAATATCCGTATCGCTTGAGAGCCACATCTAAATATAGACACATTACGTAGACGACTATATTTACATAGCGGTTATGTTTCGTACGGAGGCAAAATAAACAAACATTTTACGCGCATTTCTATCGAACACGACAGCCACCAAATACAGTCAGAAAGATAACAATATACATGATTTCTGTATTCGAATGTTAACATATCTCAATTTGATATCTACTGTCCAGCGTTTTTAAATTATTATTCATGAGATACATGAATAAATCTTATTCTGGCTCAGAGTTGTAATTATAACCATCCTATGTTTCTATAGTATCTAAATAAACGCTAAGTCTAGTAAAAAAGTACAAATTTTTCCGAACATATTTTCAGTAACCTATTGCTTCGTCACCGATTCAAACTTTCTAAAATGATTGTGTTTGCTTTTAACAACCTGTACATGTATCTTTGAAATCAGCTTACCCATATTAATTCATAAAAAGGGTGAAAAATCAACTTTCTACATTATTGCATACTAAGTACATTGTTTTAAAATCTCTTGTTCAGAAGAAAATGTTTATCAAGTTTATAACGGAGACTTCACACAGTAATGTTGAAAAAAAAATAAGCAGGCATGCAAACTATTACATTACAAGAGTTTAAATAAATTTATTCAGACATTCTTAAATTATGTAAAAACATTACCTTTCCATGCGATTAAAAGAATTAAAATTTGTAAAAAAAAAAAAAAAAAAAAAAAAAAAAAATCCAACTTTTTTGGGATTCGAACCCAGTCAAATATACAAGACACAGTTATTGTCTAAACTATCTGCGTTTGTCTGTGTAACCATTTTTAAATTTATTTCATGGTCTTAAATAAGTTAATACAAACTTTCGAAATAAAATTCTACACTGCTTTATTTACAACGTTGCATGGAAAAAAAGATTTACATCGAATTCTGTAACTTTGATTTTTCTATTTCATCTGCAACTCCTTTAGGGAAAATTAGAATAGGAACTGCAACACCTTTTTTACTAACAGTAATTGTTTTCGTCAATAAATTGGTAAATTGCATTTTTTTAATAGAAATAAGTAGTAGAAGATCACACAGCAGCGTTGGAGTAGATGGTTGACCTTCCTATCACAGCTACCTACATTATTAATTTAATTTAAACTTGTTAAATGTGTAGATCATGTGTTTATAAGACATGAGGTACTTGAATATTAAATAATTATCTGAATATTTATCATATATGATTGTATGACATATTGTTGGTAGACATGTTCACTCACACATATATTTACAAACATATCACCTTCATTTATACCTGCAGAGATACAAACATAAGAATGAGATTTTCATGATCCAGCCCATTTAAAAAGAACAGTAAATAAAAGGGAACTGTATATTAAGTAAATATACAAGTATAATACTTAAATAGGTTTAAACAGTGTACCTTAAGAGAATCAAAAACGCTTTGAAGATCTAATATAAGTATAAACATGGGAAACAATTTTACAATTATATCTATATGAAAAATCAGAACTACCATAAAGTATATAGTTCATATAAAATGGTACAATAATGTCAAAAAGTTGTTTAAAAAGTTCGTTTCTTTGTTGAGTGTATCTTGGATATCCAGGGGGAAAATCACATTTCCTTCAGATTCAGACCCACAGTATAAACATCGACTCACATCAGAAAAAAAATCCTTAAATAAGTAAGTTTTACTAGCTTTATTCCGTAATTGACGTAAAATAATATTTTTTATTGTCTTAACTGAAAGGTTTGTAAGCTCTAGGTATATTTTGTTTTTTAAGTTTTGACTTAAAAGAAAGATAAAGTTGATGAAATTTTCTTTGCTGCATGAAGATTATTCTATAATTTACATGTAGACGGAGCAAAGCTATATAGTGGTAGATAGTAAAAAAGCTATATCGATCTATGATTATATGCATGCTCAGTAAGAAAATATGATTGAATTCAATCTAACATATCTTGTGGTGCTAAACCATTTATAGTCTTGTAGAATATAATTAGTTTATGGTTATCCCTTCGAGATTGCAAGGTTTCCAAATTAAGCTCACTATGTAAAATTATTTTAGAAGAATTAACTCTGATCCCTGTCACTGTCATGGTTGCTTCAATTTGTACATGTTTAAGCAATTCGGATTTTTCCTTGATACAGCTGCTCCAAACAACATATCTATCAGTTGTATACTTTTCGCATACCTTTTCATGTATATACCATTAATATAATTAGATAAACAATCCTCCGACTGTATATTTAGATGCAAACCTACCTTTTTTTAAATTGATAACATTTTTGCTGTAAAGGGTATATGTTTTTAATTTTGGGAAAATATATTACGTCAGTTGCCTGTGCTTCTAATTTACAGGTAAATAATAGAATTGAAGAAATAAATTGCATTTTTAAGAAGAACCATGACTGTATATGCAGAAAATTGGATGGTGCTTCAATGAAGTTAATCAGACAAGTTTATGAAAAATTATTTTTAAGTCGTCAAAAATTGAAAACATGTGTAATTATGTATATTTACATTCTACTGTGTTTTTCCATTAAATTCCGTGATGTTTAATAAATGCCTCTAATTGCAACAAGTAGTAAAAGGTCAAATTGATGAGTTTTATTATGACGTCACAAACGTTGAACGCTGTAAACTGCAACGTCACAAGCGAAAATCAAAGTTCACGCTTATGGCTGTTACTGTGGCTCTTCCATTAATATTAACTTACCCTTAGGATAAGATAGGAATTTTAAGGTATGAATCACATTTGCAGACAAGGCAAGAAGTTAAAAAAAATGTAAATATAAGCATTAAATCATGATTTTTTGAAGTATACACTCTCATAACTGCAGCGGTGTGTGCATACAAATTTTCATAACGCGCTAACGCGCGTTACTCAATTTGTATGCACACACCGCTGCAGTTATGAGAGTGTATACTTCAAAAACATGATTCAATGCTATAATATGCTGTATAAATACATAATTTAATTCTGGTTGTAACGTGCTTTCTGATTGGCTAAAAAAATTGTTTTATATTGTATAAAGAATGTTGCCTACGTCATAGTAAGACTAACGTCAAAAACGTATCAATACGCCTGACGTTACGTGTGAATTTTGTACAATTTTATGTCATTTTAAAGGTCAAATGACCGTTTTTATCTATAATGAAGAGTAAACAATTAAATTATAAGCAATGAATTCAATATTTATTAGTTTTATACGATATAAAATGGTTTGGAACAGTTTACGCTTTTTTATAAACCGCTTCGCGGTTTATAAAGCGTAAACTGCCCCAAACCATTTGATATCGTATAAAACAAATAAATATTGAATTCATTCCTTAAGTATAAAAAAACCCAGTATATATGAAAAAGGATAAAAATATGACAACCAATCATTTATTATTTTGTCAGTGAAATATTCTGACTTCTTCAAATTAAGCATAGGTATCTGACATTATATCCTTTTGTCTTGATATAAATATATATACCCTTTACCCAATAAAGCAGTATAGAGGTTATATATTTTTAATTATTAGAAAAATATAATACAACGTCAGGTGCCTGTCGAATAGAGCTCTGTTGAATTGCCTTAAAAGTGACGATAACGGGCAATATGTTTGTTAGATATATTTATCAGAGATTGTGACAAGTTTAAACTTTTTAAAATTCTGTCACATGAGGGAATGAAAACCATGTCATCTATGTCAAAAAGTATTCTAGCCCTACTCGCCTGCTCCATTCCGAAGCAAATGGTCATCTTCTTAGCTTTTATACATAGTATTGTAATAATAAATGGATATCATATTTTCAATCTAAAAACTAAATGATTAATTGGACATATCAGCCTAAAAGAAATTAGCCACGTCCGCATATGTATCGGACAGTATGTACATTTTAAAACTGAAACTTTCAAATATGTGCATGATTGTACATTTAAACCGTGTAGAGTAAGTTCCAGTTCAGATCAAAACTCTGAAGTTTGGGTCAATTCTCAACAGGATCAATTTTCAACGGGTCGAGGTCATCAGAGTTTAGAAAAATCTTTCTCATACCGTTGAAAAATGACCCCGGGTATAAATTTCACGATTTTGGTCTCAATTTTCAACGTTGAAAAATGACCCCCCGGGTCAATATTCAACGTTGAAAAATGACCCCCGGGTCAATTTTCAACCCGGGTCAATATTCGTCGTTACACCGGACTCCAAGCGATTGGTGAAATATGACGGATTGTCATGCGTCGTAACTCTAAATGAAAAACAAAACTCGAAAACAAACACAAAACAGGAGGATGTGTTCGTTGGTGTTACTTACTGTAAGACAGCTGGGTACTACTTATCGGGGATAGGGAAAGAATCATCAAGATCTGGAATAGCGAATTACATCGAAAGCAAAGGTGTAAAGATAACTCATTTAAGGTGTAATATCCCTCTGATAAGAGAGATAACTTCTGTAGAAAATAATCTCACCGATTCTGTTAACTCACAATAATTAAGGCATGTAGCAACAAAGGGAGGCAGTACTGGGCCCCAATTTATGTTGGAAGGTGACATTTATTTCATATTTAAGTATAAAAATAAAGAAACTTTGAACAAAATGATCCGAACCCAAACTTATGCCAGGGGAAAAAAGTAAAGAAAACTTTTTTTTTAAATGCAAGAAGCGAATCATATTTATCAAAATCTTAATAAGGCAATATCTACATGTATACCCCTCCCCCCAATGGATTATTTTTTTTTTTAAATATTAGTAAATTTTAAGTACTAGTTCAGTACATGAACAGTACGTGTTTGATGTTTTAGGCCAGAGAATTGTTGATGAAATTTGGCTCTCTCTCTCTCTCTCTGTGTCTCTGTCTCTCTGTCTCTCCTTCTCTCTCTCTCCTTCTCTCTCTCTCTCTCTCTCTCTCTCTCTCTCTCTCTCTCTCTCTCTCTCTCTCTCTGGTTATACCTCGATAACAAAGGTGAATGATTTATAATTGGGAAAAATGTGATCAAGACAATTGCAAACTCTAAACTTAGTTATTGTCGTTTGAAACTTATAACATTTCAAATGCTTAAAATTCAATAAGGGTTTTCTTATCTAAGAGAGCAGATATGGGACAACAAAATTAAAAAATACAATGTAAAATATAACACTTATTCAAGACAAAATATCCCTATATTGAGAACATACCAATTACTGGAATATCATTCATTTGATCCCATTTATGTGTTATAACAAAATACTCTCACGACTGGTTTACATTTTTAGCATTTCTAAAAAGTTTGGATCCATTTACATGGACTATTATCTTATCCAAATTTAAAAACAGAAAACCTTTCTCATAAATAAGAAACTGTGGCAATTTATCATATACTGAATGTAAATCATGTATGTAAAACCTTAAATAGTATATGATAAAGAAAGATAACTCTTGCTAATTGAAGCAATTTTTGTTACAAACCTATACAAAAAAGTGCTATTCTGAACTAAAAAGCAGCGCTTCATTATGGTCGGTAATATGAATTGGCAATGTATATAACTATATATTATTTTCATATACAGTTAATATTTTTAATTTTATGCCGCGATGGTAAAATTTTGCTTTTTTTATTCACTATGTCTAGTTTTCTTCATATCATGATTAGACACATTATCAATTTTTGAAAAATCTAGCAGCGCTTCATTACTTCAACTTTGTTTCATTTGAATCTATTGATATTGACTTTCATGAAAATCAATATGAATTTTTAAAAAAAATATATGGTAAAATTAATAGCAAAGGGATATTACACCTTAATGCTATTCAAACCCAAATACTCCAAATCCCGTCTATCCGCAAAAGTTAATATCCCGCTGGAATTTGGTCAAATTGTCGAATCTCCCAACTTTTGGCCGGAAGGTGTATCATGCAGACAATGGATAAGCAATCGAGAGTGGGAACGAAAGTGTGCAACGCAGCGCGCTTCCGAGGACTGGGACAGTGAATACGGTGCCCAACACAACAATTAACTTAGATGAAACCCAATCAGGCGTATTTGTACATAGTTTCTATATGACACTAATTATGTTTAGATTCAGTATTATTTTACTTTACATTATGATTTCTTTAATGACATGGAATGTACGCGGTGCTATATCGTCCACCATGTGTTTGTCAGCCTTTTTAGACAAAGAAAAATGTTATGTTGTAATCATTACAGAGCATAAACTCAAAGAAAGTACAAAGAATTTCCTTGAAACCATCCATAATGACTATGCCTGTATTGTTAAACTTGATGATCAGTGTACAATGCAAAGTAATTTGCCATTCACCGGCAGAGGTGGGGTGGCAATCATGTATAGAAAATCGCTAATGTATTCTGTCAAAGAAGTCACTTGCTATAATACAAACCGTATTACAGCAATACAGCTTAGTGATAGTTTTGGCAATATATATTATATTCTTGGTAATATTGAAATGTACATAGATGAGTTAAGCATTCTTGAAAATCTCTTCTCATATTTTTTAGGTTACGGTAAGGTCATTATTGCAGGTGACTTTAATGGCAGCTTAGTTGACTCATGTGATACTAACCTTACAAAAGCAAAGCTATTATTAAATTTTGTCTCAAAATACAATTTATGCATTCCAACGAAGGATTTTGCAACAGATGGTGAACAGTTTACCTTTATCCCGAAAAAAAACTACTTTAGATTACATATTGTTTGACGGGCATGTTCTTACAGCGCTAAAACATTACAAAATGTTTAAGGAAGTATCAGTCTCCATCACATCAGATCATTTACCTATCATAGCTTCTTTTGATCTCAGAATTCATAGACATTCTCTTAAAAATCCACATGCCAAATTACCAGCATGGCACAAAGCCGCACCTGAAATTATTGTGAAATACAGAAACGAAGTTGAACGTAGTCTACTGAAGCTACCACAGACTGATCTCAAGACAGATAGGGACATCGATAAGTATATTAATGATTTGTCTCATATATTGACTACGCACGCTGAAATTTCCATTCCACATTCTTCATACAACCCACACACCCGCCCAGAGTGGACAAAATCAGTCAAACACCTACATATACATACTATTGAGCGAGCCAAACGTAGGATATGGATGTCCGAGGGCAGACCACGGGGGATGGAGTTCGAATCTTACCGTGAGTACAAGCGAGCGAAACGCCAATTTCGAAATGCCCTTGACGAAGAACACGAACTGTACATGCGCAAAGTGTACAACGATATTGACAAAGCGGCGGAAGTCGATGTGCATTTGTTTTGGAAGCTGACTAAGCGCAGAAAGCCCAGATCATCGCGCATCTATCCAGAGATTCGTAACGATGAGGGTGTGATCCACACAGATCCACGTGATGTAGCTGAAACATTCGCACAATTTTATAAAAATCTATACACACCTCTAGAAGACCACATTTTTGACCAAGCTTTTCGAGATCAAGTCGAAGAAAATTTCCAAAAGCTAACAAATGAGTGCCTACATGATTCAACTGATATACCAGGTGGCCAATTCACATCGATAGAAATTATTTCTGCTATAAAAACGTTGAAGTTAAGAAAAGCACCTGGAGACGATTTGATCACTAATGAACACATAATACACGGCGGTAAAACACTCGTTGGTTGTCTTTTAAAGCTATTTACTGCCATTGTTGTTCATGATTACATCCCGTCTTGTTGGAAACGTGGTCTCATAGTGCCATTGTACAAAGGAGGAGCTAAACCGAAAGATTCTTGCAACAGCTATAGGCCATGGACATTTCTGGACGATGGATTTTTTCCCGAAAAACCTTCCTGGAAAAAAAATTGTACGTAACAAAGTGACTGCATCACATGTTTCCCAGTGGCGAACACGTATGTCTCACGATCGTGACTTCACACTTTTCACAGAACTTTATATAAACTCAAATCCGTCCTCTATTTGGAAGATATCCGAAAACTACCGCGAAATTGAACTCTGCAAGTTTATCTGCAAACTTTGTACTACCACTCGTTTAAATGGATATCTATATACATGTATTCTGTGTAATAATTCATTCTTCAACGTTTTTCAACATTCTTCATGTTCCTGTCCGTCCACGGCGATGATTCGCGAAAACTGGTGGGACGTGATCGTAAACTGTTTCGATGTGCGGCTCTCTGCGGAATTGTGTGGGTTATCAGTAAACGACCTATTCCTTGTACTGCGCCATACCATTCAAGAATCCGACAATAAAGCATTTCGTATTCTTAACTTTAAACTAATACGAAGCGCGGCAGCAGAATACTACAGATCAACTTCTGTTGTATTCCACACATGAGGACATGTGCACTTGTGTATCTACAGCATGACGAAAACTTTGTATATAGTCTTGATCTTTCTTATTTATTTGTTTATCCCCCCCCCCCCCAATATTACTTGTGTAATTATATATCTTTGATGTGACTCGTTAGAAAATTTATGTATGTGTTATGTTCAATCTCTATTTAGAGGAAATAAAGTATAAATGAATGAACAACTTCGGAAAACAATTACGCCCTTAACTAAGGTTTTAAACAGAAATTCGTTGGTAATATTTCCGTCGTTAATGCGATACACCAATATACCGAGGTATCTTTGATGTGTCTTTTATTATATCTTTGTCTTCAAATTATGACTTTACACTTAAATAAGAAATAGACACTACTTTTTTTTTTCTTCTTTTTTTTCATGTATCAGAAATACTACAACGAAAAAATTCAATAATATAAATAAAATCAAGAGCTAATATCTGTAACTTATTTGTAAAATCATGTTTCAAAAAGGATACTTTATACCAACTTTGAACCAAACCTGACTGTGTAAACATTTTTAACTGATTCATCTAAGCAAAACACTGACCAAAATTTGTGTAAAAAGATAAAAAGCAATGAATATAAGGCTTTATATGATTTTTTGCACGCAAATTACAAACACAAGTGCCGAATAAATACCCTTTTTAATTACTTATAACACTAATCTTGAAGATTTAAAAATCTGAAAACATATAAAAAGGTTTCATCGGTGTCCACTCTACAACCATTTGTTGAGAGAAAAATTAAATCTTGCACATTTATGTTGTAGCTGTGTCTCAAAATAGAGTATTCTGTCAGTTGACATGGAATTTAATTTTAAAACATGAAGAAATTCAGTCACTACTTAGACCTCTCGTCTCTGTGGAGGCACATTGACGTTATGTTTTCATAGAAACAGTTAATGTCAATCTGAGTTGAATTTAACAGACATCTCTATAACAGGCCCAAGTTTGGTTATTTTTCAGTTCTATTTGTATAAATTAAAGAAAATTCTTTGGAATAAGGTTCCAAAAATTAATTTGATTTAAGAATTGTTTTCATATTTTTTAAATAAAAATTCAACTTTAATGTATTTTCATAGACTGACAAATATAGCTCGTGCCGACTGATAGTTTTTGAGACCCATTTTAAAGATAGGGAACCCTATTTTGAGACAAAGTTACAACTGAACTAGGCAATCTTCGATATTTTTCGGAACAAATGTTTGTAGAGTGGACACTATTGACCTTCTTCCATATATTTTTTAGCTTTTTTAATCTTCAAGATGAGTCTGAAGTGTGTAACTGTGTAAAAAAAACACTGTTCTGTTCTTGTATGCAAAATTTGATTACAAAAATTTGATTACAAAACAACATGTAGAACCTCATTTTTTTTTTGGGGGGGGGGTATCTTTGGACGACAGGTTTGGTCGGTTTTGAGCAGAAACAAGCCAGTTCAAAAAATATTTATATTTTGGTCCTCAAATGTACAAACTGGCCGCACATCATCCTTAATACAGGAGTAGTTTGCATAAATGTCAAGCTTATGTGCATTATCTTTACTTTTAGTAAAAAAGGGCATGTCTCCGGTACACAATTTTTACCATTCCAAACATGTATTACATTAAAGCAATATAAGCTGTAATTTTTATAATTTTATTTTGGTGCAAAAACCTGTTAGTATAAGTCTACATATAACTTAAACTTTTATGATAAATAGAATTTGAACAAATCATTAAGTTTTATCAAAAGAAAGATTTCTCTCTTAAAGAATATATAGCAAATCAATTGTGTACATGACGACAGTTATTCAATTTTGTACCAATTAAGGCTTCTTGACGGTTTTTCCTACAAAAATATGGCTTACAGAAATTTAAAAGCCATAGCATGTTTGTCATTTTTGCAGAAAATAACATTTTCATTAAAAAAAAAATCAACATGAAAATTGCAGCTCATATTGCTTTAAAACACAAATGCCCGAATATTTGCACCACAGAGCATTTTCAGTTTGTTTCGGAGTTTCCCCGAGTTTAACTTGTTATGAGCGTCACTATTTTTAGTCAATTTCACTGAGGACTCTGTCTTGAATATTAACAGACTTCGGTCAACAAAACAATACATCCTGTCATAATTTGGTACATGAATTATCATTAAATCACTCAATTTAATATTAATTCACATTATACATTTATTGCATGATGGTGAGGGAAATATGAAGATTTATTCCCCTAAAATCTAGAGAAATCATATATCCCGAGGGCTTTTGCCGAGGGAAATATAATTTTTCTGGGGGGATAAATCTTCATATTTCCCGAACATTCATGCAATAAAAGTTTTATTATACCGAACAACAAATGATTATACAACATACATTGATTTTTAATAATTGTTCCACTTGTCAAATCGTGATTTTTGGGGTTTTTTCTGATTCTCTATCTTTGTTTTCATAAATTCGAATCAAATATAATAAAATTGATTTTTGTATCATAAAGAGAATTTAAATGATTAAATATTTTTGATTTCATCATATTTGTCAACATCGTATGCTCATATTGTCTTTTTCATACCTTTTGGATGAAAAACCCGAGATTTCCAAAGAGGTGAGACATGATATTTATCCCCCGGTCAAACGATTGCCAAGAACCAATCAGATGTCGCGTTATATAGAATAATCATATTGAGGTATAATAATTTATATTGTTTCATTCCTTATTTTTGGAAATATGTCATTTGACATCATACGGATTGTTTTTACCTGTTCCGTGACATCAATTTTGCAGTCTAAATTTTAAAAAAATCAGTTAATTTTTTTAAAATCATTGCTAAACTATACCTTTTTATCTTTGCCATGCAGTTTAAGTTACTCCAATCCTCGGCCTCAAAGTATTTTTTTATCATAAGAATGATATTTTTCTTTCAACCTTTATAAATAAAATGATTTAAACTTTGATATAATTTTTTTGTTTAAGAGAGTATCAATGCATCTTACAAAGTTATTGTAAATTTGCCTACGATGGATATAATGGAATAAAGAAAAGTTGAGTTAAAGCTGACATGAATTCATAAATACGCATTATTTCCCTTTTATCTCCGACTACCGCCATATATGTATTTATTAATGTTACTTAAACACGTGGTAGTGTTTGTTTATTCTTTACATCTATTGGTTGTTATTATTGTCACCTAGTCAGGTGACAATATTGATATTCATAGCACGGGCTATGAATGACCGTGAAAGTTATTGTGTACTAGTAAAGCCATTCGAAGGCTCTTTTTCGTGCAGTCAAGACACGTTTTGTCATGGACGACTCTGGCGACGAAATTTCTTTATTAGAAAAATGCTAAACCAACCAAACTCAAAAAGAAGCTGCTGGAAATCCTCCACTGGATATTGCTGATGTGGTGAAGCTCGTCACGGGCGTTTTGCAGACCCAATTTCAAAATTTATCAGGTCAGCTCAAAGCAGAACAGTCGGAGTCTATCACTAAAAAATTAAAAGAAAATTCTATTTTGAAAATTAAATCTGAAGGGAATCGTGCACAGTACGAATTTAATGCCGAGATTCTCGAGGGTCTAGATAAACTAGAAACAAGAGCTTTTGACACTAAAGATAGCGACTCAGTTACTATCATAGGAGATTTGCGGAAAAAATTAAAAACGCGCCAGAAACATATTCGAATCGCCGATTCCTCTCCAGCCGGGTGGAAAACAGTAAATGAATACCAGTCAAGAGAAATTGCGGACAACTCGGATGACGAGAAGAAAATTCGAAGTGCGGAAAACCGCGCCCTCCGACAACAAAAACAAGGGCAGAACAGGCGTTTTCACCCAGTTGGCACCTACAAGACTCCCCCAGCGGCGGCGGCAGGCTCGGCAGCCCAGCTTAGTTCTTCTGTGCCTTCTGCTACTTCGTTTCAGCCATTCACATACCAGCAACAGCCCTTTCGTGGCAAATCTGCACGGCGTCAACCACAGCCCAGTGACGTGTGCTTCAACTGTTTTTCCACAGGACACTGGAAAACCAACTGTCCCAAAAACAAGTCACAAAGTCAATGATAAGTATAAAGGTTATAATGGCAATTCTACTATTGCTGGCCAGGTGAAATGCTTTCAGAACAATTATTTAAACCAAAGTTCATTGATAAAACACAATTTGAAAAGAAATATTGGTAAATGGAGAGAAATTGGTACAAATCCATTCATTTTGAAAGTTATTGAATCTGGCTATGAAATTCCTTTCGTTTCAAATCCACCTACAATGTGTTTTCGCAATAACAAATCTGCCATTCACAATGTTGAATTTGTTAACGTTTCTTCAGAAATTTCAGACTTGCTGAAATACAAACGTATTATAGAAGTTCCTTTTCAGCCGTTTGTGTGCAGTCCCCTGAGTGTCGCAGAAAATAAAAATAAAAAGAGGTTGATTCTTGATCTCAGTAGGTTAAATAAGTACGTAAAGTATGAAAAAATAAAGTTTGAAGACTGGACAGGCATTAGATAATTTCGAAAAGGGTTTTTATTGCATAAGATTTGATCTGAAATCAGGATACCATCATATAGATATAGCTGAAGAATATCAGAATTATCTAGGGTTTCAGTGGGATAATAAATATTACTGCTTTACAGTTCTGCCATTTGGTCTTTCATCAGCTCCATTTATTTTTACTAAATGTTTAAGACCTCTGGTGAAGTTTTTGAGAAAAAGTGGTATAATGATTGTATTGTATCTAGATGATGGGTTAGCATTTGCTTCAACTGAGAGTCAATGTATTTTAGATTCTAATTTCATTCAGAAAACATTGTCAGAAACTGGACTGGTGGTCAATATAGACAAATCAAAGTTTATTCCAACGCAAATTATTGAATGGTTAGGTTTAACATGGAATTCAAATTCATTTTCCATTTCAGTTCCGGATAGACGAATAGAAGACGCTGTTTGTTGTTTAAAGAAAGTTATTGGTCGTTTCCCAGATATAACAGCGAGAGAACTGGCACAAGTAGTTGGAAAAATCATTTCCATGACACCCGTAATGGGTAACATGTGTAATATAATGACACGATTTTCTTCTATGGAAATAGCTGTAAAAGAATTATGGGACTCAAAATTATTATTCAAACATAGAGATCAAGTTTTTGAAGAATTGAATTTCTGGATAAAATGTATTCCTTGTAAAAATACAAGATTTTTACATTCTGTTAAGAGAAAAATGTAATCATTTATTCAGATGCAAGCAACTCAGCATCAAGTGCATATACAGTTGAAGTTAATTCTAAGGTGTTCCATTTGATGTGGAAATATGATGAGAAAAATATGAGTTCGACATGGAGAGAGTTGAAGGCCATAGAATTGGCGTTGGCATCTTTTAAGAATGAATTACAAGAAACGACAGTGAAGTGGTTTACTGATAACCAAAGTTGTGAGAAAATAGTACACTCTGGTAGCATGAAGCACCATTTACAAGTTATAGCATATAATATTTTCAAAATGTGCGCCGATAGCAAAATTTCACTTGATGTTCAGTGGATTCCGAGATCAGAAAACGACAAGGCAGATTTTCTTAGTAAAATCATAGATCATGATGATTGGGAAGTTACTGTAGAATTTTTTGATTTTGTTAGTTTATTGTTCGGACCATTCACTGTAGACAGATTTGCAAATTTTAATAATCGTAAATTGCTTAGATACAACTCAAAATTCTGGAATCCTGAATCAGAGGCTGTAGACTGTTTTACAAAAAATTGGGAGGGGGAGAATAATTGGCTAGTTCCTCCCATTCATTTAATAGTCTCTTCCATAAAACATTTACAAAATTGTAAGGCCTACGGTGTTCTTGTAGTACCAAACTGGCCGTCTGCTGTTTTTTGGCCAATGTTATTTGATGAAAATTTATATTATAAGACTTATGTGAAAGACGTGTTATTGTTTAAAGATACAAGGGAGATAATCATTCAAGGTCAGAACAAAAACTGCTTATTTGGTTCTATATTTTTCGGTTCTGGAATACTTGTGGTACGATTGGATGCTGCTAATTTGTAATGAATGAAGGTGTATTGCAGATGATATGGGTCCTGGTACATCTTATTTTAAATCATGGTTCTTGCTTATATGTGGCGAATACGAACTGTTGATGTATTGCAGTTGAATAATGGTCCTGATACATCAGAGGGTGTATTGCAGATGATGAAGGTCCTGATACACCACAAATATTGTAATTTGAAATGAAGATATTGATGTTCTGTTTGTACAAACACATTTTTCAGATATATTTAAAGTGGGCAGATGGATGGGCATTAACAACGAAAGTAAAGATCGCCGTCTTGAGGAACTCGCATCAGAACTACCTCGATATTGTATAACATCCAAGGCTGACAACACAGCAAAACAATACAGGTACGCTTTTAACACCTTTTGCAAATGGTGTAACAGCTTTAATCCTTTGATTACTCCTCTTCCTGCTTCGGAAACCAACGTTGCATTGTATATCATTCATTTGGCAAAGCAATACAAATCATTGGGGAAAATTCATTCAGCTGCACATGCTATTAGCTGGGCACATAGCCTAGCAGGCTATGTAGACCCATGTGATTCCATCCTCGTCAAAAATATTAAGGAGGGGGCAATCAGAGAAACATCAAAACCTGTGACCAAAAAAGAACCTATTACGCCAGAACATTTGAAGGCCCTGGTTTCTACATTTGGAAAGAATGACAATTTGTATAATTTGAGAACGTTGTGTATGTGTTTTTTAGGTTTTGCTGGGTTCCTGAGATTCTCAGAAATTGTAAATATTCGTTATTTAGATATATGTTTACAGAATAATTGTGTGGAAATTAACATTGTTAAAAGCAAGACAGATGTGTATAAAACTGGTCAAAAAGTTTGTATAGCTAGAACATTCTGGGACACATGTCCTGTAAATATCTTAGAAAAGTTCTTAAGATTGTCAAATGCTGACAGGCATTCTTCTCAATACTTGTTTAGGTCGGTGTCTTTTTGTAAAAAGTCTAATTCTTATAGACTTAGAACGGATAATCGTCCGATTTCATATACAAGAGCAAGGGAGATAATATTGGACGCACTAGAAAAGATTGGTTTAGAGAAGTCAAAATTTGGTGTACATAGTTTAAGATCGGGCGGTGCTACTTCTGCAGCAGCCGCAGGGGTTTGTGATAGACTGTTTAAAAAGCATGGGCGGTGGCGGTCGGATAGGGCAAAAGATGGCTATGTGAAAGAAAATTTATCTGAAAAACTTAAAGTCACAAAAAATCTTGGCATTTAGCGAGTTTTCTTTTCTTCTTTATCTTCGAATTAATTAAAACTGCACTTTCAGAGCGCTTCACATCCTACTCACGAGTTTGTGTTTATTTTATAAATATTTTATGTTCGTTTGAGTGAAACGAATAAGAACAATGATACTGTATATTTAAAAAGTCTGATAAAAAAATAATGATTGGATTAGATGAATTGACTTTTACAATTTTGTCCATTTACCTTAAATATAAAACCAAATGAATTAGGAAAAATTGCTGGCCCAAAGCCAATTGGAAGCTGATTCAATGGATAATTATATGATAAAGGGGAAAACTACATAGGCAGTCATATGGGGTACTCCGTGTCTCTTTTTACAATTGAGTTGCAAATTATGTAAAACGCATGTTTATAATTGATTGAAGGTGACAGAATTGTTACTTTAAGATGATCAAATGACCACTGATACATTATTGAATGGTCACTTATAGGTTACAGTATTGTCACTTAAAAGCGACAGATTGGCTACTTCAAAATGACTGAATGATCACCAAAATATAATTGAATAGTCATTGAAAACTGACTAACTGAATTTAATTTCGCAGGACAGTTAAGGCTGTCAATAAAATCCGTTCAGACAAAAAGTAAGGGGAATGTGCATTATAAAATCACAGTATATTACAAACCTCGAAAGTACTTATTAATTTATTTATTAGCAAAATTAATTTATACTAATCTTTTAATTGAAAACAACAACTGATATTACTTACAATTTTGATGTCCGTTATATCGTACACACTGAAAAATAAGCGAGAGGTCGTTCTCGCTGTACTTCAAAATGTGACGTCACATGCTTCCAAATGACGCATTAAGTTAAGTTATTGAAGGTTACCATGCAGTTTTTTAGCGAAAAAAAATTAATGTCATATATTAACGGAAAATTATTATTTGTAGAATGCTACCTTTATAGTTTTTTTTCATTTTGTTATAAAAATGCATCGTATAAAGAGGCAACCTCGGTTCTGTACAAAATATGATATATCTTAAAGCTGAGTACCTAAATAAATCACTTAATTGCAAGGGCATACACTCACCTGATCCTGACAAACCTTTACATGTGAATTTGAAATATGCTATGTAACTTAAACACTTTTAAGATCCTTGTAAAATCTTACAAATCAATTATTTTTTAATGAAATTAACCCTGTGATCTTCAAATGTATTCAACATTCTACTAAAAAATAATCTCATCTTAAAAAGTTCGCAACGTTTTACAATATCTACGATATAACATCAAGTTATTTTATAATGCAGTTGTGAATTTTGACATGATTATGCCCTTGCAATATTAAATTTTTTAAATTTCCTCAAAACCACAAGTACATCTACTTGTATCATGCGATTGCCATATCACGTGACCACTATGAACATAAAATATTGTATTGTTATATATATATATATATATATATATATATATATATATATATATATATATATATATATATATATATATATGTATATATTTACATGTTGCTTGTCAGTGCCTATTCCAAAGACAATCAGTCAGCCTCATTCAGTTTCCTGAAGGGTCGATTTTTATCTTGTGATTCTTAATAAACGATCTTGTTGTGTAGAAACAATTAAAATGTATGGCCATCTTGTATATTTGAGTTCGAAAATGCAAACATGTTTTGAACTGACTTGTTTTTGCCAAAACTGTTGTTAAAAGATAAAAAAGCAATAAATTTGAGGTTTTACGTGTCGCTTAGTATGCAAATTACGCATATGAGAACAGAATTACGCCTCTTGTAATCACCTTGAACCACGTAGCTGCTGACTTAAATTTACATTTAGAAATAACCTGAAAGAAAGGCATTGTTGTCCACTCTACAACCATTTGTTAAAAAAAGGTTGAAGCTTGCCACTTCAACACGTAAAAACTCAAATGTATTGCTTTTGTATCTTTTGACAGCAGTTTCGATAAGTTTTTGGCATAAACAAGTCAGTTTAAAAAAGATGACCGTACGTCCTCCATAGGGTGGTATGGGACACCTCTATGTTGTGACGTAATATTTATTGAAATAAACAATAAAATCAAGTATAATTTCAGAAATAATTTCTTTCCTAAAATTGTCATCAAGCATTGTAGCGCAGTGGGTTTGCGGGTTCACCTACGTGATGAGTCCGATTACCGCTGGGGATTTTAAAAGTTTTACCTTTCCAAAAGTTGTTGAAACGTATATTTTGGTTAAATATTGTAAAATTTAAAAAATTTAAACCGTTGAAAGTAGTAATAAGTAATAAGTATGTAATGTTCCTTAATCCATATCAATATCGACAAAGATGTCCCAAACCACCTTAACAACCTGTTTCGACTTGTTCATGAATATAAACACTACTAAGTCAAAAAAGTACTGACATTCCCATTTTGTACTGATAAACTTAGACATTTACTGAAAATGTACTGACATTTCTGATAAACTTAGAAAAGTACTGACGTTTAACTGACAATACTGAGAAACTTCGAAAAGTACTGACAAACTTGGACAGAACTGATAAACTTAGAGAAGTACTGACATGAATGATGGTGATTTTCTTTTTGGTGAAAATCTATGGACTTTGTACTGTGTCATCATTGTTTGATTCTTAACTTCAAAATCATTAACATTGACAAAAAAAGGATAAACGTAACTATATTTATAAGCTTCTTAATTCATTGAATGTTGGTGATTAACAAAGTCCTGGAATGTATTAAAACGTATAATATATCTAGACTTTCATGACGTTTTCAATGATAATCAAGGGTTTGTGTTCAGTGTTTGAGATTTGCAAAATGTAACCGAAAATTGAGTAACGAATGATATGATGATTCATCACATGTGCCTTCCGTGTAATTCATAACATTTTATTTTTTGCTATGTAAACATTGTGTGATTTAAATTACAGATCAACAATGTTCGTTCAGGAAACTACAGAACATACACACACAGAAAACATCCATACCAACGAAAATGGCGATATGGCCTTGATAGCAATATTTCCAGCGACATTAATCCCTTTATGCGTCTTCAGCATGGTGTGCATTAATTACCGTAAAAGTAAGACCATTAAACACTTTGTCTTAGATAAATCTATTTGAATAAATAAATTCTGCTTAATGATTTAACAATAAAACAATGACTAATCTCCTTCTGAAAAAAACAAAAAAAAAAAACAAATGGATTTCATGTCTTTAAAATATCGTAAAATGATCTATCACACATTAATGGTCATTTCTTTGTTTTAAACTAGACAAATAGATCACACAATAAGGCTAATTCCCCATCAGGTCTATCTCAACTTTTAAACTCACCTGAGCTCAGAGCTCAAGTGAGCTATTCTGATCACATTTTGTCTGTCGTCCGTCTGTCTGTTCGTCTGTCCTTCTGTCTGTCAGTCTGTCTGTAAACTTTTCACATTTGTTACCTCTTCTCAAGAACCACTACACCAATTTCAACCCAACTTATCACAAATTATCCATAGGCTTAGGGAATTCAAAGGTGTGAAAATGAAGGACCACGCCCTTTTACAAAGGGAGATGATTAAGAAATATTGAAAAGTTTCGAAAATTTTCAAAAATCTTTTTCTCACGCATCATTAGGCCAGGAAAGCTAAAACTTTTGTGGAAATATCCTTAGGTCGTTTAAATGCAAAGTTTTGAAAATCATGACCCTCGGGGGTAGGGTTGGGCCACAATGGGGGTCGACTTTTTACATATGAATATCTAGAGTAAATCTTTAAAGATATTCTTCTCAAGAACCATTTGGCAAGGGGAGTTGAAACTTATGTGGTAGCATTCTTAGCTGTCGAAAATCATGATCCTCGGGGGGTACAGTCATTTCATGCATATCTTTTACAATTTAATGTTATGCCATGGTATGCGATTTGTATACTATGCTATGAGATTTGTATATTATGATATGATATTTGTATGCTATTTATGAGAAATTGAAATAAAGGGCTTAATGATATAGTATGCTATGCTATGGTAAGCTATGAGATTTGAACAGAAACTCCTCCATACACAGAAGAGTTCCACACATTTCGAAGTAAAATATTAAGATGCCAAAGTTTACCACTAATCTGCAATGTGAACATTTACTTTTTCAAATGAAAACATTTAAAACCGAGTTAAGATAATGTTGTATGCTATGCTATGGTATGATAGGGTATGCTAGGGTATGATATGACGAATGCGATTCTATGAAATTTGTATGCTATGGTATGAGATTGCAATGCTATGCTATGAGATTATGTTGTAAAAGATGTGCTTGAACCGACTGTAGGGTGGGGCCACAGTGGGGGTTGACTTTTTACATAGGAATATATAGAGTAAATCTTTAAAAATCTTCTTCTCAGAAACCATCATGCCAGGAAAGCTGAAACTTGTATGGAAGAATCCTCGGTATAAATTCAAAGTTGTGAAAATCATTATTCCAGTGGGTCGTATGGGGCCACAATGGGGAGGGGGGGGGGGTTAGAATTTGGATCTGCATGTATTATACTACATTGTCCAGATACATATAGTTTGTATTATGACTCCATTAAGCTGATTTTATCATACCTATTGTTCCTCAGTTGATCGATGTGGCCCATTAGCCTCTCGTTTTAAAATATGATTTTGCCCACCAAAAATATCTCAAACTATTTAAGAAAAAAATGCATAAAATGTGTGTTTTTAAGATGAATGGTATTTTGTTCAAAATGATATCTAATTAATACACCTAGCGAATCTTATGAATGAAATATGTTTTTCTTCCGTTGAGTTGTCTTAGATATTTCATTGAGATGTTAACGTTTCTATCATATAAACCTTAACTTTTAGGTCGGCAGAATAGATATTTTTTATTTTTTACATTTTTGATGATTTCTAAGATTTTTTTAAAGATTTTGTGCCAAATTCTCCATTAGGCATATTTTCTCATGTAAAAGGCAAGATTTATGCAAATAACCAAATAATAAATTTGGAGGCAAAATTATCACATACTTTGGCAGAAAAATCGTAGGTCTTTAGTTTGATATATTTTTCTGACGTAACTGCATATGGATTGGTTTTGTTAGGAAACATAAAAAATGAAATAAAAATAAAATATTTCAACATCGTTAATCATAATAAAACTCAAGTAAAACGTATTTTTAGCATTGTTTATATGAAACATTACCGTTTTTCCATTTAATAATCTATCCCTTTGATTACTATTAGACTGAGAGAACCTTTTGTTAAAGTTGTTCAAAGTGGGGAAGGGTGACATTAGGTCTTCATTTTCCACATTTTATTGATATATGATAACGGATATTAAAAATTAAGAGGAAACATTTCAAAAATATTTTTTGAACGAACTGTTTAAGAGGGAATGCCACGAACCATCAAGCTTTATCCCTAAAATTAATTGAAACTACATTTTTTGAAAAACCAATTTTTACTCCAGTTGTGGGTCAAGTAAAACAATGC
This sequence comes from Magallana gigas, assembly GCF_902806645.1. NCBI lineage: Eukaryota > Metazoa > Mollusca > Bivalvia > Ostreida > Ostreidae > Magallana > Magallana gigas. Next base: position 56,202,697 of record NC_047563.1, read on the forward strand.
TAATATATCAGACCATTTTTTTTTGCAATATTGCGCTCCATTCCCATGGTAACCAATAGGGAAAAAAGGGGGGGTTGAAATTTGGTGAAATGTGAAATTTTCTCAAATTTAAGATGTTGCATAATGAAAAGTATGAAAAAATCAATAGATATACAACTGTTTGCCTTAATTTATTAATTTTCACCATTTTTCCCATATATTTTTATTGACTATCAGTTTCAAACGCTATAATAACGAGTTTTTTTATCTCAATTTTCCCAAATTTCAATGCTATTTTTCTTAAATCTGCAACAACATAATTGATCAAACAGAATATATCCAGAAAGTGCCACACCTAAACAATATAAATCAAAAGAAATATTGAGAAGCCTTTGGACAGAGGCCACGGTGACAGTGATTCTCTGCATGGACTTTCTCAATTTTTCTTCAAAATTGTGCCATAGAATTATCTCCCTTGAATGAGCTCTTTAATAGTAAGTGCACAAAAGGTAGTACATGTCAACTTCCAGTAGCAGAAGACACTTGTCAACAAATCAATGATATGCAGTGTCTTCTTTGATGTGGTTTTAGTGTTTTCATGATGGTATAGATGGAGTGCTCTTTTTCCCAGTATTCAAGGATTACTTGTAACACTAACTTTAACACCAAACCATCATCTCAGATATGTTCATTCAATTCTTGTCGTGACAACATTGACGCACATCTTTCAAAAAACAGAATCAACCCATCTTCACTTTGTAATGAACAAGAACTTGTTAAATTTCGTGCTGGACTTTTTGAACATGAGACTGACCAATTCACAATTTGTCCAAACCACCGCTACTATTTGGGGAAAGGATGGAAGGCATCAAAGCTGTGTATGCTGAAGCCCCCACTTCAGACTTGTAATGGAAAGAGAAAAATAGAGAAAGCAACTGTTACAGTTCAGCAGTCAAGATATATTCTTGAACAGTTTGGAATTCTTATTCCTGTAGGAGCAGGTTAATGTATTTGATTTATTATTTCATATTTTTATCGGCTGTTTATTTTGTTATAGTACAAGGCCAAAAGTAAAAAATGTATGCCTCACCTGCCTTTTTTTTGGCTATATTTTTTATTTTTCTGCCTGGTTAGATTTTCTAAAGATGCGATATTGTCTAAAGAAAATTTGTTTATTTGGTCAAAGTTTTGTCTTCAGTTGCTTTTGTTTATGTGAACATTGATAATAAATTTTAGGATAATTTAATTTGTCTGAAAATCATATAGCATATTTCTAAACAAAAAATGATATTTATTTTTATCTGGTGAGAAAATGAAAATGATAAAAAAAACCATAAGAACTGAACTGTTGGAATTTTGTACTTTTACAGTTCTGTTGTTTATTTATCTGTACATGTTGTTTTAGTCATATAAACATGTATATATATATATATATATATATTTAGGCATGATAAAACCTTTGCACTATTAAGCTTGATAGGGGGGGGGGGGGGCATGCATGCAGTTCAAGATCTCTTTTACTAAATAGTAAAAAAAGGGGGGCTTTTAATTATACCTATCAATGCATGTATTTGTGTACCTGCAATTTGTACAATAGTTGAATAGTTGGCTTGTTGCAGGATGAATTAATGCATGTAATGTATGGTTACAGTCAGTCCAATATAATTATATAATCTAGAGGAAGACCATTCAGTAGTACCTACTTCAGTAGCTCAGCCTTTTCTCCAATTAATAAATGTGCATATTATATTAAAAATGTCTATAATCTGATGATGAAATTGTATTTTTTTTTGTCATCATAGTAGTCTGTCGAAAATGTAGAAGTGACATGGTACATGCCATCCTGGACAAAGATAATCCTACAGAAAGCCTACATGCACCTGTAAATACATATTCTGAAGATACTACCATTACTACTGTCTCAGAGGAGGTAGGAACTCTTTTACAATAACCATGATAACAGATATGATTGAAATATTACTGCGAGATTTTTGTGAGGGTGAAAATATATATGATAAGAATTTACTTTTGGGAAAGTCAGTACAAATTGTGTTTTAAAATGAGTATTGCAAAGTAGTCATTTCCTAGAAACTGTTTATCTGAAGAACATGTATGCTTACTATAAGATGCTATTGATTTATAAAGAAATAATAATATAAAGAATATAAAGATATAAAAAAATAATTGTATTACACATTACCATTATTTTCTGATTTCCTACAATGAAAGTATAAACAGGCTTTTGCAAAAGATATTACCAATTTCAAGTATTTGACCAATTTTTACATCCCTTATAATTGTTTTAGCTATAAATAAGGGATAAACAAGTTGCATCCTTCTGAATACTACTGTCATGACTGTTAAAACCTATATCTAGCAGAAGGAGCAATTTATTGATTGAACTATTTACTTATAGTTTCTAGTTTATAATTTATTTTGAGTCCTATCTGCAATGTCTGTGTTACATTTCAGCTTGTTCTCAAGTACAAAATAAGTCACATGAGGTCAATATTACATGTATGTGAAACATTGTAAATTCATTTATATATATAATATTGCCCTAAGTTGATTTGATGTATACAATCTATTTCTTCTATTTTGATACAGAGAGCAAGCCTAGACAAGATACCCTGTGATTTCCAACATAACAAAGATTGTGAATATGAGGAAGAATATGCTGCAAGCTGTAGCACACAGGTAAAATGAAAACATTATATGTCCTTTATCTTTAACGGCAAATACAAGGATTCTCTTGTTTGTCGAAGGCGAAGGGAACTTTAGGTTTGCACTCAGGTCTGAGTACACAGTTATAGTCCCTAGTGTACATTTGTCCATATTGTGATTTAGAGCCGATGAAGTTTTATTTAATTCTGTTATGATTTAAAAGTAAAACAACACACTGTAAAAATATTATTGAAAAAGCACAGGTGGGATTTTTAATTTATTGTTTAAGAATATGCACTACTAAATAACTGTGTACTCAGACCCTCTGCATGTCCATCTGTCAGTCCAGCAAATCAGTTTTCCACACTTTTTTCTTCATGCTTCAAGATATTGATTTGATATTTGTCGTATCATCCCGAGACACCAACGGGATGACACCAATATCAGCCCAAGGGCCTTTAGGCCCGAGGGATGATATTGGTCGAGGGTGATACGGCATGTGATACGGATTTTGCCATGTTTTATACGCTTTATCATATATTTCAACAGGAGAGTTATATTATATGAACTGTTCACTGGGTTACCTTCAGTTCTACTTTTGTCTTTTTTTAAAAGCCTTAAAAGAACTGCTCAATTACTTATCCAAAGCACCTGGGTTACCTTACAATTTGCGTGCTGTTGTTTTAAAAATATTTTGTTTATTATTGCATTTTTTTGTGTGTTTTGAATTTTTTATAGTTGCAGTTAGTGTGCCAAAAAATATGAAAACTTGACGTTCGTGACGTCACATGTATATACCAAACAATGACGTCATTCAATAAATTGCGTCACACCCGAATGACCACACCTATTTTGAGGACATTTTTTTCTTAAGCTTACATAAATAAAATCTGACTATGTAAAAAAAAAAAAAAGATAGGCGTGTGATAAAGGGTATAGGTGTGATAAAGGGTATGCGATAAAGGGTAGGGGTGTGATAAAGGGTGTGCGATACATGCGCATCAAAGTTGCTCGATATGGATTAAACGGCAGGCTATTTATCAAATATTCAAAACTACTGTATTTACTACTAAACATATGATAAATTGTTTTATCATGACAAGTTACAGGTCAGTTATGATTTTTCTTCTGATCTGATAGTTTTGTGCAGAATTATAATTAGTCTTCAAAAATTTCACTTGAATTTTCAGTTTTCAACAATTTTTTCATCACAATTGAATATATTGACTTGATATTTATTATATGTTGTAAACCTGTTAAAAAAATTGCACTTTTAATTTCAAAATATGCATTATACCATGCAATGTTGGGCGGTACCTCCCCCTGTATTTACCAGTGCTATTTACCGGTATTTACAGCTCTGGACAATACTCCTCAAGTGGTCAATACTGGCAAATACTGGTCGATTGAAATTTTCATGGTTGTTTTCGCTATAAGCATACATCTATTGATGTAAAAGTCAAATCTATTTTAAACTTTTATCTTTATCTTCCTTTTAAAACCCAAAAATATTTTAATTTTTTGCCGAAATTACTGGCTTTGGACTTTGATAAATTCTTTAAAATCACAGTTACAGGAACTTTTCTCCTAAACGATTTCAGATATTGGGCTGATATTTTTGTGAGTTAACCATAATGAGTTACAGATCAAGTATAAGTTTCATTCAGCTTGGCTAATTTTTGCCGAAATTACAGACTTTGATATATTGTTAAAAATCACAGTTATACAGACTTTTTTTCTAAACGCTTTCAGATATTGGGCTGATTTTATGTATGTGAGTAACTCATGATGAGTTACATTTTTGGTATGTGAGTAACTCATGATGAGTTACATTTTTGGTATGTGAGTAACTCATGATGAGTTACATTTTTGGTATGTGAGTAACTCATGATGAGTTACATTTTTGGTATGTGAGTAACTCATGGTTCAAGTTTAAGTTTCGTTCCGCTCGGGTAATTTTTGCGTAATTTAGGGCTTTGGACTTTCATAAATTTTTGAAAATCACAGTTATACGGACTTTTTTTTAAAATGCTTTCAGATATTGGGATTTTTGGTATGTGAGCTAACCATGAAGAGCTACAGATCAAGTTTAAGTTTCATTCAACTCCGCTAATTTTTGCCAAAATTAAGGGTTTACAACTTTTGGTTCTCAAATACAAACTAACTCAGTTCCTTTATCTATGCAGGACCTCAAGAGATGATTATAATCTCAATTTTATCTTAGTTATCATAATATTTCTTATCTTTTCAGATGTCAAATGCTGATTCTCAGGGTAGTTTATGGTTACCGAATAGCCAGGACACTGACACCAGTGAACATATGGACAACCCAGACATCCCTCATCATGATAATTCAATGAAACGTAAAGCACTTGATAATTTTTTGCAATCCTGTGGTCTTAGTCCTGTGAAGAAACAACTAAAAATCAACTGGAATATATCATCAGAACGCACCCAATACGACTATTCAATGAAGACCAAACAGATATTTGAACAGGTGGTTAATGTTCTTGCACCAGGACAAGGAAGTCATCTCCTTGATTCAGTCATGAATTCAAATCCTTCAACTTCATCTGACAAAACGCTTGAAATTTTATCTACAGCCTATGATTTATCATCTGATTGGGGAACACAGAGACAGATTTTGTCAGTATTTGCAAATAACTTTACTTTCAAAGAAATGAGTACTTGCATTCCAAATTTAACAAAATATAGATATACAGCTGCAAGAAAACATGCTTCAGAAAAAGGACAAGGACAGCCTGTACAATTTTTACCACATACCCGCGAAGGGTTGTCTGAACATCAAATTAAATGTTTTATTGATTTTGTTATGTCACCAAGCGTAATGACTGATTCACCATTTCTGGAAACAAAATTAAAACTATCAAATGGAGAACTGTATCAAGTACCTCAAATAATTTTGAATAGTGTCCGCTCTCGAGTTGTAGAACAGTACCAGACTTTTTGTAGGGAATCCGGAATAAGTGATGTGGCAAGTGACAGATCATATATGAGAATATTACAGGCCATTGAACCTAATATCAGAAAAAGTATGAAAGGTCTAGATAACTATGCAGCTGATGGAGCCAAAGGTATTGATGACCTGAAGAAAATTGTAAATGTATTGGGCATACAGTTGAAGGGCAAAGAATGGGAAGATGGCATCTTACTACAATTATCCAACTGTAAACAGTATTTGAAGCTTGATTATAAGGTTTGTTTTCTATATAGATGAAGTAACATGCAATAATGATATAATTCATGAGACACTAATCCATTCAATGCAGGACACTAAAATATATTTAGAACAAGTTCCATAGGTGACTGCAGCCTTCAACAATGGAATTATACACTAAGTAAGCTAAGGCCAAAAAAAAAAGTTTGAGAGATGAATTAAATTCCAATTGGAAAATTTGAAAATGTTGTAAATACAAGTGCAATGATATTTATATTTTACTTACAGCGTAATAAATGATTCTTCAAGAAATCCTATTTACACACCTAGCATATAAAAACAGTGTAAACTTGTCTCAATTACTCGATCAGTTACAGTTTAGAAATTTACTATATATCACCATTTATGGCCTTCAATAAAAGTGGCTGAGTAGTCTAAGTAGTAACTACTGTAATCACTATAGCCAGTCTGAGGTTGTGATTTTCGAATCCTGTGATACAAGTGCACTCCATTCCAATCGACGGTCAGTGGTTTTCTTCGGACTATCTGGCTTCCTACACCAATAAAAACTTGCCTCCATTCAGATAGCCCTAAAGCTGTGTTTAAAAGTGGCGTTAAAACATGAAAAAAAATCAAATCAATCAAAGCCAAACCCATTCGCAAAGAAAATGATAAGATAAGGTCCTGAAATAACAAATTTATGTAAAAAAAAAATGAGAAAACTAAATTTTATATAGTAAGGCATATTTACTTGGTAAAAATCAACATATTTACTTGTTGATAAAAAACGATTTTTCATTTCCATTTCAGATGCATATATCACTTGAAAGTGAAATACCAGACCATTGTTGTCAGTTTGCTCTCTCTTCTGACAGTGGAGAGTACAGTGTACCATGTTCACACTCCCATGATGCTGCATGTGCAAATTGTAATGATTTGTATCATGTAATTGAAGGAATCAAACAGGCTGCAGGAGAAGTGGAATTTGAAAGTGAAGACCAGAAAGATGACATTCAATATTCTTTGTTTCAGGTATTTATAAAATGTCAACATTTATGTTTACGAAACCAAATTTGAGAATTTAAGATCTTTGCCTTAATATAAAAATATTTGGTTCAGTTTTAAATCTGTGCTATATGACGTCAGCGTGCAAAATGCCGCATTGGTAAAGTCAGAATGTTGCTCCCATAGGTTCAATGTTAAAAAATACCAAAGGAAGAAGTAAAATCCCTACCAGTACTTTGCTACCACATTTTTTTTCAGATGTAACTGGAACCACATATACTATTTTATTTGGTCCAAGGATGCAATAAGTATTTTACATTTCTCTGTTTGGGAAATAAATCAGAAATCAGACAATTATCCATTGTCAAATAAATCTTTTATCTGACATGGGTTGGTGTCTTGTGGATATTCTAACGCAATTATTGGTATAAATGATTCTGATTGGATGATAGTAAATGTAAAATTTTATATCTCCTTGTCTGTAACTAAAATATCTGACTTTCTTTAATGAAAATTTTACACTGAAATTATGATTGAAATTGAATTATGTATTTGTTTTGCATTAGAAAATACCTGTGTACCTGTCTCTGCTACTGAATTAGGGACAGTAAAACTACTGAAACGTCCTCAAAAATTGAATACAATACAGTTATCTCTTAATTTCCCCCACTTTTGTCTCATAAAGCTTATGTTTATTATCTGATGTCACAAACATCTATTCATTTCTTTGCAAATTTTAAACATTGCACGAAACAAATGAAGATAAATGTCAAATTGTACTTTACTTTAATTTGCAAGTATGTTCATTGTTGAAAGACTAATAACAAACTTAACCAAAAAATAAACAAATACTCAGAAAATCAGAGGATAATAGCTATCAACATCTAACACAAAAACTATAAATATTAAAAACAACATAATTCCACCAAAAACCAAATGTCAGAAATAATTTGAAATATTTTTATCATAATGAGCAACCAGGTGGTATAATTTCTTGAGAGCAGGTTTTAACTTAATTGATTCAAATCTTTATCTTATATAATATTACCTTTAGAGAAAGTAGTATTCTTCATTAGCAATATTTTTCTGCACGATTTCGAAATGTGAACAAGCAGAAATAATTTTTATATTTTCTAGCAATGGTCTTATATTCAAATAACTGTATATGTAAATTTTTTTTCAGAGTGTAAAGGCGTTGGAAGAATGGAAAAAGCACTTATTGAGATCAGTTAATCAAGATAGAGCTCGAAGTCATGTTATAGAGAATTTATCAGATGGGGAAGTACTTATAGAGAGGAACTGGGCAATGAAGCTTCTTCCCATGATGTATAGGGAATCACACTCGAAGTGGTTTGCCAAAAGAGGAATGAATTGGCATATAACAGTTGGCACATACATAATTAATGGTGTTTTACACAGTCACACTATTGTCCATATATTTGACAATGCCAATCAAGACGCTGTAACATCTAATGCAATTTTGAAAGATTCCGTGCTAAAATTAAAAGAGAAAAACCAAAATTTGACAAAAGCATTTATAAGATCAGACAATGCTGGTTGTTTTCATAGTGTAGAGGCAATTTTTTGTATTCCTCTTCTGAATCAAGTGAGTGCTTTAAAGGTTGTGCAAGTGGATTTCGCTGACCCACAAGGTGGAAAAAGTATATGCGATCGGAGAGCTGCACATATCAAAGGGTCCATTAGAAATTATGTAAATGAAGGGAATAATGTCACTACTTCAAATGAATTTTTGAGTGCTGTCATCAAATCTAACATTAAGAATGTTCAAGTTGTTACAGCAACCCCACCATGTGGAATTATTGTGAAAAAAGCAGTGAAAATTAAAGATATTACAACTTTAAACAATTTTCAATATCATGATGATCATGTGTTAGCTTTCAAGCAATACCAGATTGGAAAAGGAGTAAAGATCATAAACACATCTGTTCATATCTATGACAATTTCCCATCTGTAACAATTCTGAAATCAAATTCTACAGATGATGTTGTAAAGGTTCCTAAACCAATAGCTGCTACTGAAGATATAAATCCTGCTGTATCCAACAGAATGAGCAACGACAATGATACCAATACACAAATTGCAGACAATAGCTCTTTCATCTTCACCTGTCCGGAACCGCATTGCCTCCTCACTTTCATGAGATATGGAAATTTGAGAAACCATCTTGATAAAGGTGACCATCAATGCAAGACAGAACTGAAATCCCTGTCAGACAAATCTAAGGTCGAGTATGTTAGGCAAATAGATACCAAGCAATCTATGCTTGTAAGAAGCTCGATTAATCCTTCAGCTGAATGTTTTACCTTAGTTAGAGGATGGGCCTTAAAAAACAAACGTTCTGTTAAGAGATTTTCCAGTGAACAGATTGGGTTTTTGAAAGAAATGTTCCAAAAGGGTGAAATGACAGGACATAAGTATGACCCTGAGGAGGTATCAGTGATGATGAGAACAATAAAAAAAAATGGGAAGAGAAGGTTTTCTCAAGATTTATTTTTGACTCCATCACAGATTTCGAGCTTTTTCAGCAGACTATCAATAGAAAAAAGAAAATCAGCACAAAACAGTTATGAAAGTGAAGACTTTGTTGCTGAAGAGTATGAAAACAATATAATTGACGCCAGAAGCCTGACAAATTATTGTATATTGATACATGTATTTTTTAGATTAAGAAGTTATTCAAGATTTTAGGCAAATACCATATATATACATCAAAAGATACATATACTGTAGTTCTGTTTATCTGTCTAAAAGTTGTATGATAAATCAAGTTTGCTTTGACTTAATAGATCATCAAAATAAATGACATTGTCAAGATTGATGCTTGCTGGTGGAGCAATAGCCCCTTTTGACTTCATTATTCACTTAAGTCAATAAAGAACTTCAAGATTTCATTAATGAAAAATTATGCACCTTATGCACACACATAAATGATGTGTAGTTTTCTTGTATCCTTTATATTCTTACAATCAAAAATATATGAAATTCAAGAATGTTCATTAATGTAAGATAACTGTTGACTGTAGAATAGAAAAATTATTTTGATTGCAATCGCTAATGCATTCCAAAGTTTCTAACTAATTTTTTTTGAAGTCCAAACACTTCTTCTCAGTGTTATGCTCTATACACATTTGTTGATAAAACTGCAACATATGCAAGTGCAGTTAAAAAATGGACATGTATAAGATTTTGATTGAATTTAAAACTTTCAAATACAGATTTAAAGACGAGTTTTGGCTTTTTATGTGGTTCTTATTTTAAGTCATAAAGTTCTTGAATGTGCATGGAAAATGTAGGGTAGGTCCATGTCTTGATTTTGATCTGAAGCAGTTTAGATCTTATGTAACCACTGTTATGGACATAAATTTTTTAATGTTGTAGCTTATGTATACAAAAAACAGGTTGCTATGTTTTAATGTAGGTCTTAGGCAAATGTATTATATTTTGCAATACATTACCATTTTCTTCCAAGACAAAAACATTCTTTTTAATATAGTTGTTAAGGAACTGATTTGGTTGCTAAGGCATACAACTGTATAGATGGTTGCTAGGGAGAAATTATTTTTCAATTAAATCATTTATCATGTTTCTTTTTGTTGTAAAAAGTTTGAATGCAACAAAAAACAATTTTTTGCATTTTTATTGAAAAAGGGGGGGGGGGTTGCTTTGGTGTAAAACTGGTTGCTAAGGACTTTTTCAGCTATATTGTCTTTTTTTATGCAAGTTATTTTCTTTCTATTATGACTAATCCTCGAAAAAGATCATTCTGCAAATGAATTTAGCTCTTTCATTCAAAATTTGAAAAAATGAAAATTAAGCAAAAATGTGATTTTTTAACACAATTTTCCCGATATTTTTTATAAAAAGGCTTCTCTATTTTATTTATAATTTTGATAAAGATGCTCTTGGTCATTTGTATGCAACTTACATTTTTTGCCTATCTTGTTGCAGAGTTGAAATATTCAATTTTATGTTAGAGGGCTATTTTAGAATTTGGTTATTTTCAAAAATGTCTCAAATATTGGTTACCATAGCAACCCAATAACCAACACTATTTTTTCTAAAGTATGTTAGTTTAGAAACTTTGTTTATGTAACATTAATCTACTTAAAAATTGAAATGTGTTTAACAGTAGAAAATGCCAATAAAATATACATGAAAATCATAGAAAATGAGTTTATTTTGGTATTATAAGCCGTTTCCATGGAAACTTCTGAAATCATTAATAAAGGTGACTTTAAATTATTCATATCCAAAAAAAACGATTAGTACAATTATGATGGTCAATTTAGAATAGAAAAACGGGGAATTTTTTTTTTCAAGTTTCATAGCCAAGCTTGATGATTTGTGACATTCCCTCTTAAATATTTACACAGAAAATGTCATTTAATGGATCTATAGGGTAAATGTTTTGAAATATGATTTCGCAGATTGTAGACCGATGTTGGCTTTTGATTATTCTAAATGAGATTCATTACGCATTTTGCAAAGGCTTGTGCTTTGTGTCTTGAAAAATAAAAAAACATGATAATTTAGAAATTTTTAAATCTTATTTTAGAATACTGTCATGGCAAACCTATTGTTATAGAACAATCTTCATTACTTAAAACGCTGAAAAAGGAGGATGAAGGTACAATATTAATATTAAACTTGTGTTTACATACATTGTATCATTCTTGAATTTCAAAACAAATCATTCAATAGAATTTTTGACAAATGTTCATATTTTAAAATTTATATTTATTTGTTTGTTCTTATCAAATTCATTTTCAAAAGAACAAACGACAGACGCTAAAATTTTACAACACCTTGAAGAAATGAAGAAAGAAATTAGTATACAATTCAACCAACAATACCAGGATTTGAAATTACGCATCGATGATTTGAAAAAAGAAAACAAGCAATTGAAAGAATCGAAAATGGATTTTAGAACATTGAAATTCGTTGTAACATATTTTTGGGCTTTAATTGGATATAAATTAAAGCAACATATGAGGCTAGAAAAGGATAAAAAAATACCAATACATGACTTTCAAAAATTAAGTGAGGAAGTAAAGGAATTATATAAGAAAATCAAATCTATTGAAAATATTGTCAAACCGGCAATAAAAGAAAACAATAATAAGCAAAATTGTGAGAAGATAAACAGAAAAAATAAACCTGAAAAGAAGAACGACAAATTGTCGGCAGTCGTCTAGGAAGGAATATGTCAAAAAAAAGGATTTAAACATTGGCCCCCCAAAGATATACACTGCGTACAAAGAATATTTAGCCAAAAGAAAAACCCTCAAACAATAGTTCTAAGAAAGCAGAACGTTGAAGTCAGAACTCAAATCATGCATTTTTTTTTAGATGTTGTGAGTAATATTACACGATGTGATAATATATCTGGTCGATTATTTTGCTGGAAGAACTGTTGTCTTATTAAATAGAAATATAATTTAAAAATGGATAAAGTAATCATTGTTAGTGATGCTAAAATTTGAAAACAAATATCACAAGTTTCATTTGTTATTCGAAACAAGGAAGCTATTAATTCACATGTACGAAACAACTTAATTATATTAAGTGTTTTTTATTCAATGAAAGTAACAATTATCGATTTAAGTTTCAGAAAATGTAAATCACATACTCTTTTTTAAAACAATTCACAGCTTTACTAGCTCTTATATGCATTAAAATTTATATTGAGAAAAAAGATAGATAATGACATTCATCTGACATTGGTCAAAGTTATTGTAAATGATGCCATTACGCATACTTTCTAGATAAAAATTCTAATTTTTCATGACATTTTACGCACTTGATTTGAAAAAGATATACATGTATGTATATCACACTTTATGCACTGGAAGTTTCTGTTCAACCAAATGGCTTCTGAGGGCTTTCCTCGAGGTAAAACACATTATGTATGTTTCAGTATGTCTAGCAAATATATTCTTATTTAAATGATCTAAAGTTGTAGATTCACTTGGAAAAAATAAAATGATTTTTAACGTATAAAGTATTAACATTGCCACGACTTGACAAGATCTGTGCGCAGATACGATATGACACAAACATGACAAGATCACGCGGCTATGTTAAGGCTGTCCGAAGCTAAATATGTATCGAAAAATGATACTATATAAATTATCGAAAAATACTTTAACCGAGCGAGTGTCTTTAAACTTTTATTACATAAATTAACAGTGACATCAAACACTACTGTATATTTGATGTATTTTTGTGACGTCAAATATTTCTCTTAAGCACGTGACGGGTGTATTCTAACACGGTAAATAATCTATAAAAATCGCATCGGCGCAAATGAATAATGACTTTTAATCAAATATATTTTTATGAAAAATCCTTCCATAAGTAATGTATTTTGCAGTTCTTGCTGGGGGTTCATATAGATATTTCGTTTATTTGAAATATTGTCAAAATATTTCGCACTGCCATCGAAATTAGACACATTTTTACCTTTTAGGCTCGATTTACACAAAATTGGGTCAATCGGTATGTTTTCCCCAGTAAGATTCACATTGGTACTTATTTTATCTCCCGATTTCACGTAAAATATACTAAGATTGTTTTTATCTTTCACTTGCGCCAAGCCGTTTTTTATATGATATACATATCACCATTCATTAGATTACACGTAGCAGGGGAAGTCTCAAAACCATTAGTTTATGAATAGTTATTAACCTATTACGAAGCTTTAAAACTGTTGATTTTTTATACTCCATATCGGTGATATTGAATTTAGTATCACTAGTATTTACAACAGTGTCTATGTAAAGGAATGAAGCGGTTTTATTATGCACAATGAATATCACTTATTACGTTACGATACATTCCCTAAGAACGATCGAAAGGAATGAAGATCGTGACGTCAATGTTAACAATGACGTCATATCTTATGAAGTACAGACAAGTGACTTTCTACATATCGCGGTGAAATTATTCGGACAGCCTTAACATAGCCATAAAAGGAATTGACGATATCGTATGTTTTAGGGATCAGGTTTTAACGTGTTTAGCTGCTGCAAGTATGGGGTGTTATGCTTAACAAAAGGATGATTCTTCCATACGTTTTTGGGGACGTTAGTCCCATATCTCTCTTCTTCATATATCAGTTCAGCATAAAGTATAATTTTTGTTTTGTTTTGTAAATTTGAGATTGAAATAGGGTCAATTAGAAACTATCCCTGTGCCAATAATAAAAAATATCATGTACAATAAGTGCCTGACAATTAATACTCTTAAGAACTAATGTAGACTAACATTGTTAATGTACAATTTTTGTTGTTAATGAATGTTCATTGGTGTGCAACAAGGCTTGATACTATGTCATTTTCTTTCCATTATATTAAAGGGATAACTAACGCCTATCATTTTGCCATTTCACATCAAATACTGATATCAACAATTGGTGTATATATATATATATATATATATATATATATATATATATATATATATATATATATATATATATATATATATATATATATATATATATAGGTTTTCAGTAGACGATAACACAATGATCCATTTCTCTCAAATTTAATCCAGAGCGCTTTCGCCTGATCGGCTCTTCAGTGGATTTCAAATTGTTACTATGAATTTAAAATCCACTGATGAGCCGATCAGGATTAAATTTGAGAGAAATGGATCATTGTGTTATCGTCAACTTAAAACCTTTATCTAGATCGTCACCTATACCAAGGACTTATTCGTTTATATATATATATATATATATATATATATATATATATATATATATATATATATATATATATATATATATATATATATATTAAACATTATCTGTACAGCATGATTTTAACTTAACATCTGATTCTGTATTTTGACCAAATACATACTCATCTCTTCCAGAAGATCAGAAAATGCTCCTTTACATTTATTAGACAGTTCCTAATAGTATAAGCAATGAAACTTGGAAATGTGTCTTGAGGTTTTGCCGAAAGCCTTCAGATTTTAGTAATATATATTTATTCACATATTTTTGTTTGATAGTGTTTTATGTTAGAATTTTGTAGCATAATGTTGAAATTTGTTGATTTATTGAACAAATGAGCTTAAGATTAAAGTGTTCCTTAAATCCTTAAATTCTCCCAGATGATTGGTTTTGATTTGAGATGCATTTCCAAGCTTTTGCCAGTTGGTGTAGCAATAGTCTGTTATCTTCAGTAGAATATTATTCTAAGAAAGAGAATCTGAGATTATATGCACATTTTACTAGAGAATCCTCCAGTATTATGGCTTGGGTTCTGTCATCCTTCACTAATAGAGTTTTGAGTAAGCTTGACTTTGTGATTTGGTGTTCTTTGCTCTGTGTGAAGAGACCAATTGATTTCACTCTGTATGCTTGTGTGTGCGTGTGTTTAAAATTTCACTGTGTTTTTACATATCATGTTAATCGAGAAGTGATGGATTTTGTAAATATTATTTTTTGTGCACTTGTTATTTTTGCCAAACGTGGATGGCGTTCATATCTCAGTTTAATTTTTTTCATCTTTGGAATGATGATCTGTGTTGCGTGCTCACTTGTTGCATAACACGGATACCGCGGCCAATATCTACTTAAGAGCATGTCTACGAGAAAACCATGCAAAAGGTGGTGGGAGCAAGGTTCTCTGATCAACTTCATATTTTGTGTGTAACAGTGTGCATCTATATGAATTAATTTGCCATAAAAAAATTTTGATGTGGTCAGTCTAAACTTGGTTCTGCAGCACTGTTACTAAAAATAGCATTTTGACCCTTTTAAGAATAAAATTTTGTATAATTCACCAAATTATTGTAAAGAATTCTGAGTTTAGTTTAAATATGAATTCAAAAAGTCATTTAGAGTTAACACTAACAAGGTACACTTGTGTAATTCATTTTGTGAGAATTCCCATATATTCTTTCTGTTAAGTGCAGATAGGTCACGAATCTGGCATGTTTCCAACTTTTTGTAAAATTGTGAAAATATACATTTTTTAAATGCTTTAAAGTAAGAAAATGGCACTTTAAATTCACTAAATCTGTTTCTAGTTATAAAACGACATTTCTCTTTACAATATATCAAAAATCTGTCTTTGGACTCTCAATAATATTGCAAATATATTGTCTTAAAGTTGGACATTTTTCTACTTTTAAAACTCTCCAGAATCTGTAGTTTGGCATTAGCTTTACATTGTAACATGTATATTATGGGGAAAAAACCAGACATATTCGCGAGCCAAACAATATTTTACTGAACTGAAGGATTGCTACAACACGTTTCATGTTGTTTTTTTTTTTAAATCAATGTCATTAAAACACGAGAAATCATGGGAAAATATGAATTTGAATATACATGTAAGCTGAAGTGGACTTATTTGCCAGTGCTACACATTAAGACAAGCAGATACACGAATGAATAATTACAGGTGCAAAACTACAAAATTCAAAGTACTGAAATACTTAAAGCCGGGCTCTATTGGTGTGTAATTTTACATATTGTTTACCACAGATTGACAATCTCTCCTCCCCTCTCTCTCTCTCTCTCTCTCTCTCTCTTTCTCTCTCTCTCTCTCTGCATGTATTAATAATTGATCTTTTCATTTTGTTTATACTTGAACTAGTGATTTTTTAATTCAGGAAGTAGGACCAAATTTCAAAGCCCCCCCCCCCCAAAAAAAAAAAACAAACAAACAAACAAACAAAACCCAAAACAAGCAAACAAACAAAAACAAAAGGATCACCTCCATGAAAAAAAAATGATAAAGCATATCTTTGTTGAATTTAACAGAATATTTTTAAAAATGAGGAAGTGGTGTGGTATCAATTGCCAATAAATGTCCATCACATTAAATGATCATAGAATAAGGTAGATTTGGTAATTATTTTTGTCCGACAGTATCCCAAATAACAATCCCGCAAAAACAAGTTATGATGTCTATTTTAATATTTGGGATAACTTTTTTATACCGGTAGTTTATGTTTATATTCATATGTGGTTTTCGCAGGCTGAGATCCCCGGGGAAAAGGGTAACCTAACACCTAATTTTTAAAGCGCTACGCATAGCTGCAGCGCTTTTTTTGTCGCCAGATTTCTAAACCTACTTCCACTTTCGTTTTCACGTTTCCTATATACCGCCATCTAATGGCGGATGCTGGAGAGGTCGACCCTGGATATGAAATCTTGAAATATCATAACTTTGCAGTAGGGAGAACTTATTTAAATTGAAGTTATCCTGCATGCAGATGCATTTGTTCTACAAGTATTAATTAACAATAAGTTTCATTTAAATATCATATATCAGATACGGGTCTTCCAAAAGCCATATCATGATGATTTATTTCGAGAGGAAAAAATGGATGTTATATGCATTAAGTTGTGTTTTAGGTGTTTAGTATTAATTGGAATAATTCTAAAATATCAATAGGTTTTGAGTCTATTTAAATGTAATATGTTACAGTTATGAACACCATGTTTTATATAAAAATGCAGAATTTTTTATACAAAATTTTTTGATTAACACCTTTTCCACGATAATTTGTGCTGCTTTTTATTAACATTATCTAGGCTTCATTTTCTGTACGCAATATTTCAGAATGAAACCTTGCCGATTTAAATATTGCTTGATAACATCATAAAAAAACCTAAAAGTTTTCTATCTGAGTTCACTTTTTCTAAAAAGAACCCGTACCCTATTACATGGCTACGAGTTTTCTTTAATACGCTGGTGAAAACAGTTCTTCCATCCAATGGCAACTTCTCAGGCCTTTCCGGCAGCCCTCATATGTTATTGCAGGTGTAACTACAGTATTCAAGTTTACTATATATCCCTACCATAAATGCGCATCTTTAGATACAAATTATAAATTCAAAACAAACTTCTGCGAAAATCTTTTTGATATTTTTTGCTTCTACAATTTAGTAGCAAAACACAGGTACATCCAGCAAGGAACGAGAGTTTGTTTACGTCGAAGTTACACGTATGCTTGAAAAGCACAAGGCCACAAGCCAAGAACCTATCACCGCTTTTCCCATAAAAAACAACACACATCACAAAAATGAACTAGCTCGCATTATTACAAAACGTGAATAGTCAGGCATCTTACACATACCAGTATATTTTTCATCTCATAAAAAGGTAGCCCCTGTCGCAGTCGGAAACGGCCCAATTCGAAGAAGAATTCGAATGGTTTTGCCTCAACTAGGTTTTGACGTGAACCTACGGTGAAATACTGTTGTGACATCTGCATAGGCGCCCATGCCAACATCCTTTTAATAATACTTGTTAAAAACACGATACTTTTTACGTCTGATGATATGTGAGCTAGACTTCATCAAATTCAATGATATACCCCAGAAGAGACCGTCTAGTTGATGCTTAAATGAAAAGAAGCGACTCCATTTTAATATTCTAACATCTGGTAATGTTTGTTCATTAGGGGTCTTTGCATGGTGTATTGTTAAATAAGGCTGGACATATTGTTCGAATACCAAAGCTTATATTTTAAAGAATACGTAGCATTCCCTGCAAGGAAGATCTTTAATGCTATTAGTATTATCTTACTTTTGTCAAAACTTTTTGGCTTTTTAATTTGCAATAATATTTGTATCGTAATTTGTCACTGTATTTTTTAGTGATCATCTTTTTTTGTTTGGAAGTTGGCAGATGTAAAAACAAAGAAATGATAAAAATTAGCAAATAAAGATAAATAAATATTAATCATCATTTGATCGGTGTTATTGTCGACAATCTAATTTTACAAGAAGCATGCACTCTGTAGCTCTGCTAAACAGTAGCGAAATCTGTTTAAAACTAACAAGCAATATCATAATAAAATTACTACAAATGATCTCGATTTCCAGAAATTGCTAAAATTTTAAAATCAAGCAATATCTTTTTTAACATGCTTTAAGGCAGATTGTTATATAATTGTAAATTTGAAATTTCGATTTTATATATTAAGTGCATTTTTCTCAATAACGAACAATATGATTCTTTACATGTATTTTCATATCAATCGATATATTTTTAACACTTTCTTCCCGGCTTAGCGCTTTTCAGTACTTTCAGTACTTTGATTTCCTTTACAACTATATTTTAATTTTAAGAAAATGTACAGTCGTTTTACCGGTAACGAATCAGTATGCGGTTTCGTCGTGCATGCGACTATTATTATAGGAATAGCAAATGTTTTTATTTTTGTTTAAATCACATTTCTTTGTCCTTCTAAAATGTAGTATCACACTTCTGAAAATATAAAGGATGAATTACGGAGATGGTAATTTCAACACCCCCTCCATTTTCCTAGTTTCAAATTCGTTTTCCAGTATCGAATCAAGTGCCCTCTATTACTTCTGACCGAATATTTTGAGGCGAGTTAATTTCAAAAATGTACTATAGGTACATGATAATAGACTTATAAATGAAGAAAGAAAAATAATTGTGGGAATACGTCATTTAAACAAATAATATGATCGTTATTTTTATTATACCGTTTTCCCGTCAAATTGAAACTGGATTTAAACAGTTTTCATTTGCGTTACTTTATGAAATTGAATTTTCATGAAAACACTCTATAATAGTAATTGATGATAAGTAATTGTCATTTGCCTTTGCTTTGCCCGTATATCTATCAATATATCACGCTCTCACACACGTGTTCGATGTGCATGCGAAGTAAGGCAGAAATATCTGGACAAAATAAATACGGATACCTCGGAAATCCTTTCAAAGAATAAATATATTTTGTATTTCATTGATTGTTGTTTTCTTTATTCTTTATTACAACATTATACTACAATGTGTAGTTCATGCATTAAGAAGTCCGTGCAACGCGAATGCCTCGATCGGAAAGCAACCGACCGTAACTTTCTCAACCGGTATATATACTCCAGTGGCAGTAGCGGAGCGATTGAAACTAATATGGCGACCAAATGCTTTTATAAATTCATGTCTGCTTTAAGGTCAGAAGACACGTTCCTCAATTTTATATATATAACCTTTTCTAGGAATTGTAATTGATTTACTATTCTACTTTGACAAGCTTTCTTGCAAATAAAATTTTTGAAAACAATTTCAGTGAAAACCCAGAATATTTTTATTGGAACTCTTCATTACAAGAAGATACAAAAAAGATGCTCAAAGAACGTGTCGTCTGACCTTAAAAAAATTCCGTTGCATCGATTGGTTCGAACTCTATACCATGATGTATAAAAGTGGGAGTGCTCCTTGGATCTACTACGCCAAGCATGCAGTTGTGTAACTGATGGTTATACTAGCAGTAGAATACTAATTTAAAACTAAATTTGTCTGTATAAAAGTCAGATTTATGGTACGAATAAAAGCAATCCGGATAATTTAGAGTTATCGAACTTTGCTGAGAATCGGATAATCGTTAAATGTCAAATAATTTCAGTTGATTTTTTTTTTTGAATAAGATTTAAATTTATAGCCCTATACATTGTATCTTTGACAATATAAACAAAAACGGTTGTTTTAAACTGGAAGCTGGTTGGTCTAACTTATTGCAATCCTTCTTAAAACTTAAGACTATTTATTTAGTAAAGAAAAATGCCTCACGTTTTAAGATTGAAATTTCAATATGCTCCTAAACAGTTTAATGCAAAGTTCACCGTCTAAAGGAGATAAATAGTCTATTAATGGCCGCCATAGCCATGCAGATCTATTACTGTAGGATGGGAGACAAATGCATCTCTGGGAGATTATGACCAGTATATCATTTATAATTAAGGAAAAACGAATCATTCTTTGAGTATTATAAGGTGATAATTTCGGTCTTGGCGTGGTCAAATCCAATAAAGCGCGAATGGCTTCATGATAGATTGGACCACGCTCCGACCGAACTTATCACCTCATATTATTCAAAGAATGATCATGATTCCTTATTACTTATATTTATATCATTTCCAATTCATACACTTTAAAACAACATTATTTTACAACTACTACATGTATTTTTATTTAGCATATGCCATGTATTACTACACGGCGCAGCCAATACTGTTTTCAGACACGACATTTTGTGTCACTCACGTTTTATAAAGTTATTCGGTTTTAGGGTTCAAAATTGATTCATAATGTTATCACATTCAAAGACAGTTGAAAATGTAAATTTCATAGATGAAATTGACTTTCATCAGATTTTTGAAATTATACATCACAGCGAAGTGGTGTATGAATATCATTTTCAAACAGTGAAATATGTCTCTAGTTGTTCTTGCTGGCATTTCAAATATTTTCGATGCAGAGTCTGTTCCCCATAGTTATTTTCCTGTTCTGATCCTTTATACCAAAGTCTTAAATAAATATTGATCCCGATGCAGGCACGTAGCATCAGGGGGGGCCAGGGGGGGCCTGGCCCCCCCACTTTTTCTCGCAGTAACAAATTTTTTAAAATTTACATATAAAAAATGGAATTATCATTGAGTTGCCCCCCCCCCCCCCACTTTTTTGGGAGTGTGTAAAAATTTATATAGAAAGCCCCCCCCCCCCCCCCCCCCCCCCCACGGATTAGGATTTTGAAGATTTTGGGAAACGTAACATTTTCCTTTTTTTTTTTGCTTGTCAAGATTTTTTGGATGAGTCTGGCCCCCCACTTTCAAAAACGATGCTACGTGCCTGCGATGTCTATATTCACTTCTATATTTTCCTGTATACGTGTATGACATGTATGTACATTATACCTCTGGCGATTTTAATTTTTGGTTATTCTGTTTACATGGTCCTCTTGTGTCAAATTATTTGGTTTCAGTGAATAAACTTAACTTGCGCAAAGATTTTTTCGATTCGCAATCACATTTATATAAAAAATAAAATAGAATTATAACTTAATATATGTTTCTATCGCCGTTTTGTATTACAATACACTGAATCTCAAGGTTTACGATACCTTCAAAGGGGCATGGTCACGATTTTGGTCAAAAATTATCTTTCGGTTTTTTTATGTTTACAATTGCTTCAGTATGGCATTTCTAATGATCAACCAAATGAGTGTCAGTCTTCGTGCTTTTAACAAGATACAGAGCTCATAATTCTTTGTCATGTCGTCAATTTGAAAGCTTTGTTTACGTTTTGATAGTTGAAGTAAAAATTTCAGTTTTAGACGTAAAATTAATATGATAAACGCTAGCAACTATTTATTCATGCTTGAAACTGTTTAGAACAGAGAGAAACCCGTTTGAAAAAGAACATAAACCGGTATACTGAGGAAAAAAGGGGACCTGAGCCATGTTTCCGAGACAAAGAATTACGAGTTCCGGATCTTTTTTATAACTCTACGACTGACTCTCGAATTTTGGGATATCATTACAAATGCATTTCTAAAGAATGATGAACACTAAAAATAGAAAAATGAAATTTGACCAAAATCGTGCCTTTAACGTTGATAAAGTTTGGAGTTTCCTCCGATAAGCATACTTCGTTTATACCTCTGCTGTATTTGCAACACTTTATTTAAATACCAACACTGGGCATTGCCCAATAACTAGATTTCACACTCAACAACTGTCCAATGCATGTCAATCCTTATGGTGCTCTGTTGATTTTTTCATGGTTAATAATCACATCTTTTGCTGTCAACACTCAGAGTAAACATTCCATACTCAGAATAAATAAACACACAAATGAATATACATAATGAGTTTAATATTTGAAAATAAGTCCTTGTACGAGTCTATTGGTATAAACGTGTCATCATATCGATGACAGAGTGTATAAACATTGTTCATCAAGAGATTCACTCCTCTCTCTGTGATTGTACATCGTCATCAACAACAAATCAAAACTTTGACAAAACATTTAAAAAGCTATGTAATGTCACCAACCGCCCAATTCATTCACGCAGACGCGGTCAAGAGAAGCTATCAAACGAAACGATAGGATTTGCGACCTTGACCAACGGCTAAATATATATAATGAAACACGAGTTTATTCAGTAAACAAAATAGTTTAGTCTTTTCTGGATACAAAAGAATACTGCTAACGTTGTCATGGATAACAAAAAAGGTCACGTGTCATTTCCTGCAAGTCACGTGATCTTTGAAGGCATGCGCATAAAATTACGCTTCGATTATAGTGAATGATTACCTGGCGTAAATTTGCCAACGTCATCAACAATTAAAACATGATTGTTGGGACCTTAGAAGGATTGATTATATTATCACAGAAATAAACAAGCTCCCTGAAAACTGATCGTTGATAGTATGTGTAGTGCAGTGGGGGATCCAACAAGGGAAGGGCCCTAAATCACCTGACGTGAATCAGATTTCCGCGAGAGTTCAAAGCTCAGAAACCCCCTCAGCCTGTTAGCTGGATCCTTCACTGGGGGTTTATATACTAAGCAGTGGTTGTGATTTGGCACGTTGCTTTGTATCAGAGAAATCTCTTTACCCAAAATAAGGCACTTGTGTGATGTTTCGATGGGCTCTTTACCATGAGAAAATGTTAACAGGGAAATAATGAAGTTTGTAAATATTTAGAGCACTGCGGTTAATATATGCCAAGAAACTAACAAGACAGTTAATATCATGCCAATACATTACAATTATTGATTATATGGAAGAATGTAGTTTTAAGACGGACTATCTTGTAATCACTATTATGCATTGATCTCTTCGAGGCTTGTGGAAGCTCAAGTGTTAATCGAAATAAGGTTGGTAAAGTTCAGAAAGTCTTTGGCTTTGAAATACATAGAGCGTAGTGTTAATCATTCGAAATCTTTAGCAGTTAACAAGGCTGCTTTCTATCACGTCCGTCTAAATCTGCTGACCTCTTGGCCAATCAAAAGCCAGGTTACAGGTCCAGATTTCTTTGGACGAACTACACTCCACCAATTATAGCTTGACATGCATAGTTACCTTAGTAACAGAAACACAACAGCAAAGTATATAAATGGTTATATTTAGTAACGAAACGATGCAGTGTTAAGAAGATTTGTATCCACTGGTTAGTATGAACTGCAAAGATGAGTTACTGTTTTAAAAACCTTTATTGCTAGTGAACAGAAAAAATAATATATATCTATATATAGAGTACAATAATATGCAAAAAGACAACAAATGCAAATTTTAAGTAGCAGTTTGGGTTAATATGCCGCTTATGTATAGTAAATAAAGGCAAACTTCTTAAAAGTATATCATTCTTTACAATGAAAAGGGGGGGGAAGATGGTATCCAAAGGCAGAGTCAATCTCACAAGTCACAAGGGAGTATTTTTCCAGTTGATTTACTTTATCTTTCGGTGGGTTGGGGGTAATGAAGCTTGGGTTAGTTTGAGGGTAGGGTGAGTAGATGATACCTTGAGATTCGTTCACATTTTACTTATGATGGATCTACTAACTACAGGCAAAGCATGCTGATTGATCCACAGAGAAACATTGTGAATTATATATATATATATACAATACATTGTTAATCCAGTTATGGTGGAAATTCTCTGGCCATGCCTCCAGTTCTTGGTATGAAATTTTATAAAATATTAAAAAAGTTATTAAGTACTGGTAATAAGTCCAAATACCAAAAACAAATGAACTGAAAGTGGCAGAAAATTTCCAGAGATTGCAACAACAGAATCAGAATATTATGCTGATGCACCTGTTAAGGTTAACAATTGTATAAAATTAACAGTATATAAACAACAAAACATGTCAGAATTCAGTATTAAAAAAAGTTACAGATCTTCAGAAAGCATCAGATTATGGGTAGGTGTTGTTAGTGACTGGCAAGGCCAGATTATAGTGAACTCCATGCAAAGCTTACCAATATACTAAAGACAGCGAGGAGAACGAGGTGTAAATTAAATCCTAGAGTGGATATGCTTAACATTAAGTTCAAATATAAAGTTAGAAAAAAAAGCCCTGCATTGAGATTCAATCCAAATTCAGATTTGTGATATATAAGTACCTATCATAAGGCCTAATATGACTTCTTGTTGAGCATTCAATAAAAAAATTCACAACTTTGTTCAATAAAACAGTACAAAAAAAATCAATCGAAACCAAAATAATCCGTCTCTTCCATCATGTGCCAAAAACCAAGAATGAGTGAATTAATAGGCTAATACAAAGAGCAGTTAAATTGTACATTCTAGCATCTCAACTCAACATTCTACATACACTGCTTTTAAAATTTAAGTGACTTGAATGGGTAGGGATTAATTGTGACCACATTGGATCAAAGATTCAGATTCTGTAAGAGAGAAACCATACCGATTTATTCTTCTTTTACACAGCCATTATATCTAATGATATTTGAGTTAATAGACATTATCCAATGAAATTCGAGCAAACGGCCATTATCTAATAAAATTTAAGGTAATACTCCAACCCTTTCAAGTCAATCTTATACAACCACTGTTACACAAAAAAACGATGTTATTTTTTCACTAAAAAAAACCAAGAGTGCCTTTCGTTACTTTCACAGAGCCAAACACAATTTAAAGGGAGTTTGACAAAAATGTTTGCATAGCTACTATTAAGGTATTGATACCAACAACTAAGTCTCTATAAAAAATAAGTATGTACAGTACAAAAAACAGAAGATGAAACTATTAATTTCATACACAAAACAATAATTTTCCTATTTTCTCTTCCCTGTGTTTTGTGAACTTTGACCTCGTTTAAGTAGATATTGGCCGCGGTATCCGTGTTATGCAACAAGTGAGCACGCGACACAGATCATCATTCCAAAGATGCAAAAAATTAAACGGTGATATGAACGCCATCCACGTTTGGCAAAAATAACAAGTGCACAAAAAATAATATTTACAAAATCCATCAGTTCTCGATTAACATGATATGTAAAAACACAGGGAAATTTTAAACACACGCACACACAAGCATACAGAGTGAAATCTACTGGTCTCTTCACACAGAGCAAAGAACACCAAATCACAAAGTCAAGCTTACTCAAAACTCTATTAGTGAAGGAAGACAGAACCCAAGCCATAATACTGGAGGATTCTCTAGTTAAGTGTGCAGATAATCTCAGATTCTCTTTCTTAGAATATTATTCCACTGAAGATAGCAGACTATTGCTACATCAACTGGCAAAACCTTGGAAATGCATCTCAAATCAAAACCAATCATGTGTGAGAATTTTAAGAACACTTTGATTTTAAGCTCATTTGTTCAATAAATCAACAAACTTCAACATTATGCTACAAAATTCTAACATTAAACACTATCAAACAAAAATATGTGCATAAATATATATTACTGAAATATAAAGGCTTTTGGCAAAACCTCAAGACACATTTCCAAGTTTTACTGTTCATACTATTCAGAACTGTCTAATAAATGTGTAAAGGAGCATTTTCTAATCTTTTGGAAGAGATGAGTATGTATTTTGGTAAAAATACAGAAACAGATGTAAAGGTAAAAATTATGCTGTACAGATAGTGTTTAATATATAAATACAAAATGTTAATCTCATCTAAGTTCTTGATGTGAAAAGGCAAAAATGACAGGAGTTAATTATTCTTTCAATATAATGGGAAAAACAATGACATAGCATAAATCCTTGTTGCACACCAATGAACATTCATTAACAACAAAATTGGTACATCAACAATGTTAGTCTACATTAGTTCTGAAGAGTATAAATTGTCAGGCACTTAGTTTTTCTACATGATTTTTTTAAATATTATTGGCACAAGGACGGTTCTGAATTGACCTCATTTCAACCTCAATTTCACAAAACACAAAAATTATACTTAAGAAACACACAATGGCCCTCTCTCAAAATTAGACCTTGAAAAGTAAAAAAATAAACACAACTCACAATTTCTCAATGATCCAAATGAAGTCAAAAATTTGTTTTCTGCCATAACATATGTATATATAATATATATAACTTTTTTTTATAAATATAAGGCATGTTAGTGGTTGCAGTTTTGCTAAGGAAGGCAGCTTTGTTTATATCCAGCGATTGTTTTAAGATTTTGTTTGGATAATTCCCACACACCAAGATGTCAGCTTTTGTTTTATTGTGAGTAGAACATCGTGGGCGACAGAGTTAGGTGCCGTGCGTTGCTGCCTTTGATTGAGGCCCCTGATCCAGTGTTTTGTAGCTCGCTCTTGTTTTTCAAGTGTTCTGGTGGGTTTGAGTTAGTTTCGTAGGCACAGCTGAGAGTTAGGTGAAAAATAAAAAAAGAAAGAAAAAAATGTTAGTTCATACTGCTACCATATACTGCATCATTCTCATAATCAAGTAGTTTAGATACATTACATTATCAATCTCTCTGTTTTAACCATCTGGGTGAACACAGCCGTCACTAACCACAGCAGATTAAAGTGTGTGCACATTTGGTCAGAAAAAAAAACACTTTGTTGGCATGCAAATTTTTAAAAATTGGTTAACAAGTCTGGATATTAAAAATCATGCTACTTGGCAATCAAAGTTAACAAACAGAGAAATAGTTATAAAAACATTATAAATTTAGTTGGCTTTAATATCTTGTATCAGTTTTGTTTTGTTTTAAGTCTAAAGCAGTAAAACACAAAAGTTAAGCAAATTGCAAGTTTTAAAAAGAGAATTACAGAGATGAAGGTGGAAAATGATTTGAGAACCAAATGATATTTTAAGCTAATTTAGAAGAAAAAATACCCCCACCCCCTTCCCTGAAAATTCTTTTGTTTTTTATTTTTTCTGTAAGTGTTATAAGGCTGGTTACGGCACAACTTAGATCTGCTGGTTAGTATTTGGCTGAATTAGTCTGTATGATACATGTTGGTATAAAAGCCTATTAATTAACAGTAATTAATGAATACCAAGAGATGAAGAGGCTACATAGTGCAGTCTACTGATAATCCAAGAATACATAATATAATAACGAGAGATGCCACAAGTGTATTTAGAAGCAGACAATAAACCCATGATGTAGAGCCCAGGGAGCAATTAAGTCAACAGCATTTTGGGGGGTAGGGGACAGTATTAGGAGATAAAGAATTACTCTACAACAAGCAATTTACCCTCTGTTCCAACAACAGCAACAAAACACAGGTACGAGAAAACAAATAAATTCTTCAGCCATCTGTTATCCTTCCAAATGCTGAATTTCTAAGACCAGACAGACTTCCAAAATAGAAGCAAGTATTTGTTTATGAATGAAGGTGGTAAATTGGAGCAGCGTCAGTTTACTTCAGGGAAACTTGTCTTGTCTACCACCAATATCTATGACCAAATGTTGAAATGACCCTTTCGAACAAAGTCTCTCCACGCGCTTGGGAAATCCCACATTATTTTGTAAAAGTACTATGAACAGACATACTAATAGATAAGTTCTTTTTTTTATTTTTTTGAACATTTCAAATAAACAACAATTGACACCTTCAAATAAATAATCTTCCGCAAGAAGACTAACTAATCTATAATAAATATCTTTTTGTAATGTGTTCTCATCCATTAATCAAACAATTCTATCATTTTTATCAATTGGTAAGCATTTTTTCTTTATTTTTTTTTTTTGGTAATAAATACATATTGCTCATATTCTAGCACTTAGAAAAAAACTACAAGACAGAACAAAATAAGCAATATAAGCAACAAACAAAAAAAAAAGAAGAAAAATTGGAAAAAAAAATATTGATAATTCTCCATGAAAAACGGTGTTCTAATAAAAGAAAAATAACCTGTCGATATAACCTGCCTGAGATTTCGGTGCTGGAGAATACAAATAAACAATGGAATGGTTGAGCGTTACATTATTATGCACTATACATCCACCTCAATCATCGTCATAGTCACAGTACTAACACAGTTCAATCTATGGGACTAACATGTACAGGAACCGGGCATCTCTCACACCCTACACACGTAGGAATATAATATCTACATCATAAATCTTCACTACAATAAACGAGAACACGATTTCTAGTGTTCTACACTACCTGTAACAAAACGTGTATTATCACAATACCATACAAACATTGTATCACACATACTCTGTTCGTTGGGGATTTTACCCCTTCCTCAAAACCTCCTAAAAAAAACACTACATGAACCTACAATACAAATACATTATAAGCACAGTCTGGATAAGTCTGGAATTTCCTTTGAATGAGAGATCATTTTTTATTGGATCTCTTTACAATGTCTAGGCTTTCAGGTCATAACCTTATGGCCTTGACATTGTGAAAAGAAAATTAGGTTATTTCTTTCTAATGAGAATTGACAAATACCAGGAAAATTGTCTTCAATTAAGATGTTAGCAATAGGGGTTATTCTTTCTGACATTTGGTTATTTACCTTCAATGACAACACATTAGGGCAGGAAAGGAGGAGTAAAAAGTCTGTGTAAATCAAAGTTTTCAGGGGTTAGTGGTCGATTAAGTTTTTAAAAAACATCAATAGAATGTATTAATTAGCTTTATAATGGCCGACAATACCAACATTTACACACTGACACTGTTTTATAAAAGGTTTCTCTTTATTGCACGGGATGTATGTGAACACTTTTATATAAAAAATAAAATAAAAATAATATCTCTGAGGTGTTTACATATCAAGAGTTTCCTGGTATTAGTCAAATCCCATAATGGATTTCTAAACATTAGTTTTCTTCTGAAAATGCAATGATTTCTGCACTGTTCAGAAGAGGATTAAAACACACTTTAGAAGGGGATTAATCATCAATCTTTTGACACTAATTCATTAATCATTTCACGTTTGTCAATTTTTAGCATTAGTATTCATATCATGCCCTCAAGTTCTGAGACAGATTTCAATGGTAGTCTATGGTGAGTACATGGTTGGATCTCTCATTCAACGGGACAAAAATTCCAGACTACAGACAGATGGAAGACTGAGATCAACATACAGACTCTAGATTTAATGGCTCTTAAATTTATTTTCAATCTAAAGATGAAAAATCTTCAATGAAAAACCATTAACAAGATGGATGAAGCCTTAGAACCCATAGTCTGTATGGTGAACTGATTCTATATGAAGAAGAGAGATGGGACTAACCTTCCCCCAAACTTATGGAAGAGCCACCCTTGTGTAAGGGTGTGTCCGTACAGTGTCCAGGGTCCTTCGCATCTTAGGCACTGCACCTGCAATAGCTAAACACGTTAAGACCTGACCCAAAACATAACACCCCCCAAAACCTACAATAACAAAACCATTAAAACTGGAATCCTAGAACAAAATCACCCAACCCCCAATTCTACGGCAAACAATTTTTCTCCCAACTGCAGGTACACTTTTGATGAGAGATTTTTTTTTATTAATTAGCACTTTTTAAAATCTTTTCAGAAAATTATTTTTGGGAGGAAAGCGTCGATCAAATCCCAATTTCTTAAATGTGATATTAAAACCTATTTTGATGTTGTAAAGTGACAAAATATTGCCCAAATCTTCATTTTAACGAAGCTAAATGATAAATGCAAACATCATTTAACACTATTGAATTGCGTCCTGATGGTGCTAAATATTGCATCTAAAAACACAACAAAAATTGGCCTATTTTTTTTTTGGTTTTGTACAAATATTCAAACAAAATAACTAGAAAAATATATATACCAAAAAATACCAATGCTTGAAAGACTGATGGCTTGTATCTAAAGCATCAGAAGCTCATTTTTTCACAAAAAGAGCTACCTTATTAATTTTACATGTTAATTTCAGAAACAGTTAATTACTTGTGTAGGGGGGTTACTATGTTAATCTTAATGTAGTTATTCAAATAACTCAATTGTTGAACGTAAAGTATTACATATATTACATGCCAAAAAGTTTATATCTTATTCATTTGCAAATAAATAAAGCAAAAAAATCCTATTAACAGATTATGAGGTTTTTTAAAGTGCGAAATCAGTATATCAACAAAACGATTGTTTAAAAGATGTGAAAATGGATAAATTAAACACAAGCTTTTGGAAATTAAGACATGGAAACAAAAAAAGAAGGAAAATAATAAATTTGTCAAGTAAGCCGTCACTACGAAAAAAATAAAATCTTCATTCACTCCAAAAATGAAAATTATAAAACTCAAAAAAAAAAGAAACTTATTATCCTACTTCAACAGCTGAGGCTTGCAAACAATGGGACATTTGTTTTTAATGAATCTTGAAGCCACCACCAAATCAATCTAAGGAAATCTTCTCTATTAAGACATTAATGAACTAGTTTCTTTGGTTAACGAGTGAGACTGCCGTGTGTGAATTCACATACAAACAATATTTGACTAGGTTGTCTACTTTCCCACTATATGTTCAATGGCTCGCCGAGTCTCTTACTTAAGCTACCTGTTAAACAGAATTAAGTCAAAGATTATGATATCTCTTAATCCTGCCTCTCTCCTCTCTCACTTTCCTCTCTCTCTCACTCTCTCTCATTCTCTGTGATCAATTATATGATCTTATATCTTAACAGTTTTCCCCAATGATATGTTTATCTCAAAACGGTGGTAAACTCAAAGAATTAATTTTGATTATTTCTAAAATATCAACACACTTCCTAAAAGATGTAGGCTACTTTCTGTTTTAGACTTGCATCATCTAGAGTTATGTCCCTTGTCTTATTAATGATGTCAGAGCTATAAATAGACACCCAGTGTCCGATCACCTACCCAACGAGTCCATAATTACAGGCTAGCATGAAATAAAACAACATCTTATTTTACAATCTACTCAAGATTTGGCTAAACTATATAAAATAGATATATATGTACATGATATTATAAGCATTCAATTGTTTACAATTCTGAATTGAAAACTATGGAATGTTCAATGAAAAATATATCAATGGAGAGGGACCAAAAATCATAATTACATAAATCTTAAAATGATTGTCGACTAAAATAAATATATGTATATATATATAACGAAAAAAGATAAAAATAAGGCAATATTAAAAGTAACACTTTTCTATACATAGAAAACTTGTAATAATCATAAGTTCATCTTCGACAAAACTTTGTCATTGAATATGTATGGGAACAAAATAGTTCTTTGATTGTAAATATTAGGCGTAAAAAAAAATTGCTTATATGATCAATAAAAAATTCTAGTACAATGCATAAAGATATGGTAAAAACAAAATATCTTTTTTTTTGGTTGCGCTTCCTACAGTTTTTTAATCTACGTTTACCGCACAGCGGAGAAACTTAACATACCGGCTGCCGTCTGTTCAATAGATGTAGGGTACTCCACAAGAGTAGCGGCAGGCTGGAGGGAGTAGGGGTACTCGTAGGGGTTGTACATCAGTCCGGTGGCAGCACTGTCTGTAGGGGACACCAGGGGTGGGGGGTTGATCATGGTGGCAGAACTGGTAGCCACCTGTGGCATGCGTGGAGCCAGGATTAAGGGGGCACCTGCTGGTGTGGGGGATCGAAGCTGAGAGATCCCGGCTGTAAGGGGCGAAGCTGCAGTCAGAAACCGAGGCGCCTCTGAAAATTGATAATCTACTCGAATTAATGATTATATTCATTACCCAATTAGACATACTACATCAAATCCTTTTACAAAGAAAATTATAAATCAGTTGACAATTCTTTACATGAATGATACAATTAAGTAGATTATAGAACCATGCAATTAATATTCAAGCAATTTTGTTTAAATATGTATGACCTGCAAAATGAAGTCGGAATTCTTATACTAAGGTTGTTGTGTTATCTAACACAATTTCCTAATTCTTGAGATTATCTTTTACAAAGTAAGTTTGTCAGTTTGCAATCAAAACTGTCCATTGAAACAGAAGCATAAGTCTAATGGATAGAAAGGCTTGATGGTTGATACAAATATAAATTTTGTGTAAAATATTGAGGCTCTGTATAAAAAAAAACTAATATTGCTCGAAAAACTGTTTGATATAAATTTGCTACAGTTAACCATATGAGCATACTGTCATTTTTATAGTTGCCCCTCCCCGACCATCCCTAAGCTTGTGCTTATAAAATCTTAAGAAATCAACACTTATTTTCAAATCCCTTTTGCCTTGTTCATACAGTGTTAGTTCATTTTGTTTTCCCCTAAACCCTGACCAACAAAAACCCACACTACCTCCATATCCAATGTCTGAAAAAGCTCCACTAGTAAACATCTGACTAGTTTGAGGAAACCTTGCTCCTCCATTAAGTCTTCCTAAACAGGAGTTTTCTAAATCAAATTTTGAATTTAATTTTAATCAACTTTGAAACCAAAAAACATATGCAACAAATATTTTAAAATTAAACTGACCACCAAAAAGCAAAATTAGAGTTAGTTTCAACTTTTCCTTGATGATTATTTTTAAAGAAGAGAATTTAGATTTTTTTCAGCATGGGCAAAGAGGGAGCAAGGTCATCTTTTCATAGATAATTTTTGAGAAAAAAAAGAAGCTTTTTGCTTTTTCAGAATGGACAAAGAGAGTAAGTGTAGCTGGCCTGCTTGGATGATATTTTTTTCCAAAAAGAAGAGAATTTAGCTTTTTTTAAACAAAGAGGGAGAAAGGCACTTTTTCCATGGATAAATTTACAAAAAAAAAGTTTTTTTGCTTTTTTCAGATTGAACAAGGAGAGAAATTGTAGCGGGCCTGTTGTCTAAGAGATGCACAGGTGAACAGGTATGTGATAATACCTGAGGTCTTGAGTATGCTCTTATGGTCGAGTCCGCTGGTGTCGAATTGACCCAACATTTGCATGGTTTGAAGTTGTGCATTCCAAGGAAGTCCAAAGGCATCTTGAAAAAGGTGCAAAAAACACAAGAGTCAGTCAACCAGCTGGCACACACCCAAATCTCAACAGTTGCTGGTTCCTTCCAAAGACTGAACTAGTTCCCACACCAAGATTTTTAACATTAATTTAAAGCAAATAAAAAATATGGTTTCATGCTATTTATATTAATTTGAATAACTTCTTTTATAAAAACTGTGGCAAAATCTACTGATTGATCATAAATCTATTCAACCAATGATAATATTTTATCGATGTGTGAATTTTTATGGAACCATTTTCAGTCTGAAAGGATTCACAGCCTTGCAAAAAAGCTCAACTATTTCCTGAAAGAATTTGCAACTCTAAGGTCAAGGCATCACCCTGATACCTGATACTTATATATGCCAACAATGTAATTCAGAGGTCAAAGCCATCTTTTTTCAATTTGTCATTGCAAATTCTTCCATTTGTTTAGGAAATTTCAAACAAATACAAAAACTTTACAAAAGAGAAAATAGAACTTTTAAAGGGTAAAGGCAATATTCCGAAGATGTTAAAAAAATAAAACATTGCATTTATTAAATCATTCCATTTTTTTTTTTTGAGGGGTGGTCTTTATTGCCTTTTTGCTGGTCAATTTTTTTTGGGGGGAAGGGAGAATTTAATAAAGAAATAAGACATGCTAATACACAGCATACAATGATGAATACTTTGATACATCCAATAATTGCATGCATATCATAATTTCTTTGATGAATTTATAAACAACATGTAAAATAATAGAAACGTACAGTGAAGAATCTTCAAAGAAAATAGAAGGGTAAATGATGGCTATAAAATATAATTATTATTTTGATTTCCTGTGGTATTAAATATCTATTCCAAATTACTTGTATCTGTAGAAAAAATATTTAACAAACCTCCTTCCACATCATTATAAAAAATTCAAAGTTAGACAGATTAAATTCCATTTTCTTAAGAAATATTTATTCTTCACTGTAAAAAAAATTTAAAACGAATGTGGAAAATATCTCAGCCGTGATGGTGAAAAAGACTAAATATATGTAATAAAGATATCTAAAATAGAGTCAACTTATAAAACATGTTACATTAAGCCAACGACGTGTCTGAATTGTAAGTTGGTAAAATCAACAACCTAACTAATCCGAATAAATAAAAAGCAGCTGAAATAAAGAAAATATTCTAGGCTTCAAGGAGGTAATTTTCTTCTTTTTTTTGGGTTTAATCATTTTATATTTACTGAAATTTTGAGTCCATAATAAGAATAAGAGTTACTCCCCTTACACTGCTATATTGGATGTAGATTGCAGTTACCCATTCTCCCAGTAAATAACACACCAATACCAACATGCAGAGATATATATTTTTTCATACAAATGCTACCTTCCCTCTCTGAAGCCTTCAATAAAAGGTGATACTGAAAGCAGACATTCAGCAAGACACAAACCATATCAGTTATGTAGTAATTCAATATTTTTAAATTATGCCAAATTTGCACAGTTGCTCTCTTTTTATCACAAATCTATCAGAAATAAATGGACTCTTTAAAAGAAAATCTAAACAAAGAATTGTATATGATTTCGTGTCTTGTTAGATCTCTCCTCTCAGAGGTATAATGATATATACAAAAAAGAGAGAATTCCGTCACAGGGTGATAAAATATAGAAGCGGTCTATCATGCATGAACTACTACAAAAGATCAGTGACCCAATCCATCAGGCGTGGCCATCTCCAAGGGGGTGGAAGGAAAAAAAAATTCCTTAAGCCAAAGAAAAAAAACACCATAATGCAAAAAAATAAACACAGACAGCCAAGGGGGAAGATAAAGGGAAAAAACGTAAAGCTATAAACACTGCACACAGAACTGGCGTGGGTTGCGAGTGGGCGTCGGCTGCCGCCAGACTTACGAGTGGAGGTAGAGGACTGACCCCCGCCCGCCTGGGTGGTGGGGGGTTTGGAGGTGTCGCGGTAAGTGCCGTTGATGATGGCCAGTTCCATGAGCTGACGTTTCTTAAGGTCATCCTCTCCGTCGGGCTGTAAAGAAAGAGTCGCAAACACGTCAACATTCACACGTTAGTAGGTACACTTTGTTACGTTACCCTGTCTCTCCCGGAGACAGGCTTGAGACTTACGAGCTAGTGGGATCGCTTTGGAATCGCGATATGTCCCATTCAAGATGGCCAGTTCCATCAATTGCATTTTCTTCAAATCATCTTCCCCTTCGGGCTGAAAAAAGCCAACCAAATACTCTGTTCTCTTACACTATTCTATAAGGGGGGTCTCATGTGTTATTATTTTTTTTGTCCCATATTTTATATTTTTTTTATTAGGAAGTTAGATTGATTTAGTGTGTTAGCAGAGTTAAAGGAAACTTTTGTTTAAAATTGATAAGGATATAAATTGACAAGACAAACAGAGCGAGAGATGAAGGCTTGCTGCGCCTGCCTTGTCTCCCTGCTAGACACTACACAATCAAGGCTTTCAGGTGTCAGCTACTCTTGGTTAATAGAAAAAAGTCAACAATTAGTGCTCGGTTTAGTCGGTTATAATTCATACACTGTGAGACCTCAGCAAGTGCTCACGAAATGAAAGGAGAGAAAATCGCAGTTTTTGTTATTTGCAGTTACTCGAATCAAAATGTAGACTATGAAGTATTTTTTTTTTTAAATCCTGCTTAGAACTTGGCTACTCTTTTGAACTTTATTTTTGAATGCCACCATTTATCTCTCTCTAGTTATTCTGAACAGTCTATAAACCCGTGAAAAAACAGCGTCGTTATTTCTTTGATCAGCTGATACTAACAACTTAAAAAATAGCAGGTAACAATCCATTTATTTCCTCTATTGTATCTTCAGATTAAATAAAATAAATGCATCCATAGTCTAAATACGACAGGTAATTTTTTTTAAAAGGACAATGAACGCCAAGGGGGAAAAAGAGGCCTTCTGATTTGACGAATACCTTCCAGCAAGCTTCATGCGAAGAAAAATATGCTGAAAAATGATAATAATCTAGTGTTTCTTGTACAAAGCCAGTTGAACACACAGTTTGGGGCAACACATTTATGATAATTACAGGTTTATGGAGTCCGAGACAAGTGCCCTGGTGGAGTTTTGAATATTTATAAAGCCTTGCCACGTCTAAACATGTTTTCTGAATTTCTTTGCTGAATTTCGGTGCTATAAGAATACACAGAATTCAAGAGAATAAAAGTTTTTCCCTATGAAGTCTTAAGATCTTAAGAGTAAAAGCTAGCAAAAATAACTCAGGATAATTTGTTTTCCTTATGTTCCGAATTCGCTCTGCCATATTTGATCGTGCAGTTGCATTTCATGTAAACTAATCATTGACCAGATAATCAAAATCAAAAGAAGTCAAAGACTCTTGCAAAATAAATGGTGAATATCACATCTTATTTAAGGACAAGAAATAAAACAAGCAATATAGTCTGCAATTCAAATTATTTTTATGGCATCTAAATGAATCCCCTGACATTGAATAGAATCTAGATGGACAGGGTTATATAGTAAGATATGATTTTGACGAGTCCATTCAACATGATGGATAACCTAATTTGGCCCTTATTCATCAATACTACCCCCCCCCCCCCCCCCCCTCCCACTGTAGTACAGACTTCAGTATGGACATGCTGACCGATCACTTGAGAAGTTTGGACAAGGACTCATGAAACAACGATGTTCCTGTCACGTCTCTCGTGAATTCGTCAGTCCAGGCCCCTGATTGATTTTTATGAGAAGATTCATCACCTAGTTGTGATGTTTTGACAGTTTAGAGTGCAAGGACGGGAACCCCTCAGGGAAAAAAAAATACCTTGAAGTTTTGGGCCAGAAAAACCCTGATGTGGTCTATAAAAAGGGGGTTAGTACAGGAGACTGGGTGGAATAAAACATTCTTGTTATGAACTTGTCTGATCATATCAAGTGATGATTGTCTTGAATATAGTCGTTTCTTGTGGCCAATGTAAAACATTCCATTCAACAGGTTGTATCTTTTCTTACATGCTTTTTTTTTAAAGCTAACTGTACAACTTGTTTGCTTTTGTCCTTTGGAATTCGGCAAAAATGGATACAAAGAAATATAACAAAATTCTGTTTGTTTTTGGTTAATCATAAGAAATAGGAAAATCAATGCTGAGCCTGCAGTGTTTACCGGTTTCTGGACAAGCCATACAATTCTATTTGCGTTTCAAATATTTGCCAACACAGTGGTTGAATTTACTGAAGGTCTGAGCAAAAGAAACAGTCCAACAAGTTCAGACCCTGTCCAGAGACCCTTGTATGCACACTGTGCTAGACTAGCCTTTTGCTTTCTCTCTTTATCTAAGCGTTAATTGTTAGTGAATAAAGTGTCAAGCTCAATTCTTCTCTAGGGGCAGCCCAACCAGCTAATTTTCCCCAACAGAAGTCAACAATTGTATTGATTTCTAATGTCAACAGAAAATGAGTTACAGAAATCTCTTCTGTCAACAATCAGACTGAGCTGGATTCCAGCAATGTTCACACAGAAGCGGGTATCCTATCTACTGAATGGAAACCCCCTCCCTCAATGGTCCCAACACAAAAGCACTAGACCAAACATTTCCCCATGCTGTTTGCTCTGGTGGGCCAAGTCTCTGACGACCCATTGTCTCCCATTGAAGACAGACACTGAACACCCCACAAACATTTTCACTATGGATGACAGGAACGCGGTTTATTGTTGGGACACTTTTCTCTGAGGGCTTGAAAAACACCATCGCCTAATTCTACTCGGTCTAAGTAAGCCCCCCTGGTTTGTCAATATATAAATATATATTTATGTACTCTTTAATATACAGAAGATCCCCCCTTCTTCCTTCTATCTCCTTTGATCAACTCTTGGACAATTTCGCAAGTCAGTGCAAACTTTGGTTTGAATAATTATTGAAATCTATATCCAGTAGAAAAATTCTATCCATTCTTGAGAAATAACAACCTTGTAAGAAGTCTGTCATTGAGCCTAGAAACTGAGTCCCAATCTTGTCAAAGGTGTTTAAGGACCTTTAAACCGATTACTTCATCTCTTTTCTTTCAACAACTCTTAAAGGCTAATTCCCTTTTTTAAGCCTTTACAATGACAGCATTCTTCAATCAAGGTTATACCAATCTGTAGTACAAATTCTCTCTAGAAACCTAAAACAGTTACCAAAAACTGGCTTCAAATTTCATGGCTTTAAGCTAGCGGGAAGAAATAAGCTCACTATTTATAAATTCTGACATCTACTATTACAACATCTATTCACCTTTTACAATGAAAATTAAAAGAGGAAGAGATTTCTCATTCACGTTTCCTGCTTTCCATTTGACACAAAGTTCTCGGTCCTTATCTATTTCAAAAATGCAATAAAACCAAAGCTCAAATCAACAATTGCAGCAGGAAAAGTTTGGAGTTGTATCTCTTTCCTGAAATTAACACTTGACCATTCAACTCAGACCCACTTCACTTTTGTTTCCGACCCTCATTTACCATAGAGAGGAAATATTTCAGATGAGCGTAATAAAACTTCCTTATCACTCTGATAATTCTGTCGATCCATAACAATTTTGATTTCTATCAACAGGAGATATATCTTTTTATCATGTCCTATTTTACTTGAACTTTTTTTGTTCCTCTATTATGAGCAATACCTCAAGAACCTTATCTTAATAGAGGGACCAAAGGTTACAAAATCAGAGAGGAAATATTCTTTTTATTCCGTTGCATAAACAACCTTTATTTTGGTTAATATATACATGTCTTAATTGTCTTCAGTGTCAAATGAAGATACATGACATATTTCGACTAAACCTAGTCTAAATTGGGCCATTTTTTTCAAACCTGTTATTTCTGAATTAACTGTTAGAGGTCATTCTAATTTTCTCCAATCCCATTGCACAAGAAAGAAAGAGACTAATCTATATATATACTATTTTTAAAGAAACCCATTTATGTGTTCCATACTAGCACAAGGTCCCAAATCCTAATACTGCTTTTCAAAGAACTCTTTATCTTTTAATAATCTTCAAATTGAGGTATCAAAGCCCCTTTACAAAACCTTGCATGTTAAGACTCTATTAACTTTAAGGTTTGTGCATTGACACAACCATGAAATAAACTTCTGTTCAAGCAACCCATTTACTGTCATGACATATTCTTTCCCCTCAACCTCCCCCCCTCCCTGCTTTCACATAAGCAGGCCCAAAACTTCTCATCAAATACCCCTTTCCCCTGATTTTCAGAATGGCCAGACTTAACTTTCCCTGTCCAGACTGGGGGCTCTTTATTATGAATGCCCTAGAGAGCAGTTTTATGAATTTAATGCATCTTGATTTGACATTAAACATCCCAGTGGCTGTTATTGGTGAGTGATATCTTAGTCTTGTTATGCCAGAAGTAATGGCCTCGTACAAATAGGAACAGCGTAAGCAAGCTAGAAATCAACATTAAAA
Organism: Magallana gigas; assembly: GCF_902806645.1. Lineage (NCBI taxonomy): Eukaryota > Metazoa > Mollusca > Bivalvia > Ostreida > Ostreidae > Magallana > Magallana gigas. The sequence goes on from NC_047563.1 coordinate 56,242,681, forward strand.
CAGTACGTCTTCAAAACATGAAAATACATTACATTAACAGGAACGAAATCAAAACATGAGCTAGAGTTACTGGTCTCCATTATAATTGCATTTACAGGCTCTTAAAAAGTGTTTTCAATTATCTTTGCCAGCCTGTTTGCTCTTCTGAATTAGCAATTTTTATGTTTCTTTGAGATGAATGAGCATAGGGTGGGAATGCCGTTGTCGGCCATACTTACAGCGGGTACGAGGAGTTTCTTCACTTCCTCCATCGCTTTGGCCATTTTGACCTCGGCTCTGTTAACTGTGTCCTCAACAGTGATGAGGACATGTAGCTCCTCATTCAGATGCTCCCAGTTTGGCTTTCCTCTGTTTTGTTCCTCCTGTTTAAAACAAAAACAAAACATGAGGCTTGAAAAATACAAAATTGCAACATTCTACAACACACCAAAATAACTTGCATTCCAGAAAAATATGTTTTTCTGCTACATTGCTGGAACTATCTTTGTAGTAATTAACAAAAAGCTTTGAATTACCTAGCTATAATTAAGTTAACCTTAAATTAGAAAAATATGTATTGGGAAGATCATTGTGTTTACTTGTAACTCTACATTTGCACTTGTAAAATCCAGTTCTATATTTACAAATATTCATTTGCATTTATAAATATGTATCACTATGTGATGTGACTCTGGAGTTCAATTCTTCTTTATACTTTGTATTTTAAAAAAAGCAAAAAAGTATGTGTTTTACAAGGATAATTGAAATATAACTGGTTAACCACAAAGAAAATGCATGCTATATTTGTAGTGTCACTGTGAAAAGTATAAGCCACAGTCATGATTCAGAACTACATAAGTGACAGTGATTCCCTGAGTTTGACTTATAATTACAGCTTGCTCTTCCTCAGAGACACCCCGAACTGCAGGCTGAAATCATTACAACAAATCAAATGAAGAATGGCTGATCCTACACTCCTCAATCTTCATAATTCTAAATCAAGATAAAGAACTGTTTGCATAGTGAATATCGATGGACACGTTTAGTGCCCGATTTCAGCGGCTGAAGAAACATCTGAGCCATTTTCTAAACATGCCCTTCTTGCAGCAAAAATTTCACTCGTAGATCAATCATATGCATCTGTTTCCCAAGAAAACTCTCACAACCAAGATGCTTGAACATTTAGCCAAACACCCTAAAAATAAACTTTTCAAAAACACTGATCAATCTCTTTCCAGTAATACATCAGAGTATGAGGCAAGTTCTACAAGATCTAAGAGTCATACTTCTACATGCATATGGGATCCAGATATATAGAGAGTTATATGGGGAAAAAATAGAAAAATTAATAATCATTAATCGAAAATTCACACAAGATCCTCAACCTATAGAACATGTACTTCTACATTGGACTTCATTACCAGTACAGTCCCAAGAGATGAAGTTTTCATGGGAATAAATTCAACTAACGAAATACTTAGATAAGTTTAAACTTGAGGAGGGGAAAAAAAGTGCACCAGCAAAAACAAAACAGCAGGATGCATTCTTTCATCAACTAGCCTTATCTCTCCCTCCCTACCTAGTTATCAAACTGATATAAAAAGATGATCATTGCTACATCTGGAGAAGATCTGTCAGTGACTCCAATAAATTCACCATAACCCTGTCATCACCAAGACTCGGACAGGGGGATACTAGGTCCCAATGTCCCAAATCTACATCTCATGTTTAGCTTAACCTAGACTTACAGTAATCATTGCTGATTGCAGATTTTTAATAAATGAATTTTGCAATGTGTTAGCTAACAGGTTGAAATGTAGAGCTTGTAAGAGATCTGTTTGGAAACTGAAGGAATACGTGGAAGAATGCGCCATAATCAGCCGTGATAGAATGAATGATGAAAAAAAAGAGAGAGACCAAGAGAGCTATCTGAAGCCATCAACAAACATGAAATCTCTTTTTTAAGCCAAAAAAACCTGTTTTATAATCAAACATTTGAGTCATGCTGTAGTTTCATATCAATTCTTGAGATGACTCATTTTTGCAACACAGTATCTTTCTATAAAGCTTCTAATTCAGCCATCTACTGTTCCAAATGCTTCAATGATTTTTCCATAAAAATGTCCGTTTAGGAAGCTAACCACGCAAGATTGAGAATTATCCTTTGATCATTTGACCATTGAAGGCTTGCCTCTTCCTACAAACGTTTTTACCATTTAGTGATGACAGATGATTTTTTTTTTCTTGAGTCTGACTGATGCTAGACAATATCAAAGAGAAGAAGAGGAAACCAACCTATGGCAGAGTAATTAAATTAACAGACTTCTTTTGAGTACACTCCTTGTTTTCTGGACTAGTGAAAGATATACAATTTTTTCTAATATCATAAGCAACTGTTCCTTGAATTTGAGTTTCAGTTCCTTATTTATACCCTACTGCCTTAACATCAGGAGTTATGGTTCTTGGCTCCAGGAGTTACTGTTCCTGAGACCAGGAGTTACTGTTCCTGAGACCAAGAGTTACTGTTCCTGAGACCAAGAGTTACTGTTCCTGGTCATCCTTACCTTCTTTTTGTCCCTCATTGATCCCTTGCCTCGCACCATGATTTTACAACCTGTGAACTGTTCCAACTCTTTGGCCGTCATCCCTCGTGGTCCCAATATCCTCCCCACAAAGTTAAACTGAAAACGACAAAAAAGAAAATACACTCACTATGAACTCAGACTTGTCATCTTGTGACAGAATAGCTGTCAATTATAATACATGCAAACATCAATGCAACAAATTGAGATGAGTAATAAACTCCACAGTGAAAGGGATGAGTTACTAGTTATTGATAGTCTGGCTTGTGTAAACATATAGTGTATGTGAAGCTGTCTTATACTGATGTATATGCTGTATATTCCTCTAAATGCCCATTTCTTTCCATTCCTTCTATTCTAAAGAGTTCTGTATCATTACATGAATTCACTAGCAGCAATTCATGGATCAATTATGAAGTTCTTAAGCACCAATAAACAATATGGCATCAATTAATTGATCTCCAGTGAGTTTTTACATAGCTCAAAGGGTCAGTCCAGAACACTACTAACTACGGGGCCTGATAGCACCAAATGATGCAAGAAATTAATAACCCACAGACAGCAATTACTAGATTTTTGGGTTTCTTTTTTTAAATCAAAAGCAATTAATTATATCTCTGCCTGGCAAGATTATCCACACCATTTCACTACCAGGAATAATCTGCTCAAAGCAGTGTGCCCATGTGTCTCTAATCAGTGACCCCACAGTAGACTGGTTCCCTGAGTTTAATTAACTAGTCCCCAGGTGGTCGTTCTCGGCTACCTTGTACCATTAGCCAATTAGGAGGCTGTTCACTGCCCTCGCTTGTAAAAAAGAAAACCTTCGGTGATATACAAGACCACTGAAACCAAAATTATTATGGTCTTTAGAGGTTTTTTTTTAGGATAATGCCCCTTTTAATCTCAAGGTTTCAATTTCAACAAATTTTCAGTTGTAAATTTTATCATTTCAGTCAGGTTTCTTCTTATATAAATACATGTAAACCCTCAGAATTTTGCCGATTTTCATGTTTAAGGCTCCAGCACATCAACAAAATGTCTGCAACTGCATGTACAATTCCAGACGGATAACAACAACAATTCTTGACTCCTGGCAATGGGGATCAAAATAAAGTAAAACAGGAATTCCTCAACAAATACCTCCCCTCTCTCTGTATGTTGTAGGATGCTACTTTGTGGAGCCTCCATTTCATCCTCCTCCACTGACCATTGACTGTAATGTTATCACCCATACCTATCACCTCCCCGAGATAAAAGCTTGTTTACATAGAGTCTGCCCTCTCTCTACAATTAGCTTCTTTTGACTCCATCTCTAAGATTACAAACAGACAGTTTACAGCTCTCTAAATACCCCTGTCATTTCTTTCTTGTTCCCCCCTCTGTGTTTACAGCTGCTGGTACCAATTTCTGGAACAAGTTTATTCCATTTTCTTTGGGTGAAACATGATGTACCATAAGTGAAAATGCTCTTTGAAGATTTTAAAATACTCATTTTCTAGAAAAGTGAAGCATGTATTCTGTAACACCCCTCCCCTATAAAAAATTACTAGTTATTCTTTTGCCTGATGTAATAACAAAGGAAATTGTCCTTTCACATATCCCTATACAATGCACCTGTTGTATTTTGTCAAAGGATTCATACTTGCAAGATTTGCCCAATATGAAAAATGAAATTTGTGAATGATAACTTCTACTTCCCCCTTAAAGCATCATCATAATGAACTCATTACCGAATATCATAACCCAACATGAAAAGCAATAAAACATAAGAGATGCACTATCTACAAAAAACCGCAATGACTGCACACCCACACAAGAATGAGAACTCAATAAAGAGGCTGTCATAAAGTGACATAACGCGTGACCTGGGAGGGTGCGAGTCCTCAGGAGGGGGAATCTACATCTCATAAACATCAGGTCCCAAACACAAAGTGCAATGACATCTCCCCTCCAAAGATTATTGTCGTCATTGCTGGGATGTCTCTGTATATAACCCAGGTACACTGAACCATTACTTCATTAGAGCAGTGCAGTGACTGTCAGCTAAGTTTAATCATTACAGTCTGGCAAACCCTTCACCACCCCCCCCCCCCCCACCACAACCCCCCTTCCCCAATCTTTAACAAAATCCCTTAAACAAATGGCAATTTTTTTTAAATTCTCTTTCACTGAGACCCTCACTTGCTGTATTATACTTCCTTGATCTTTTTAACAAAGAAAGTGAAAGGATAATATGTTATTTTATAGCATTCCTTCTCAAGTATCATAGGTATTGTGCAACATAATACTACTCTCCATCATTACATGTTCATTTTTTGGGAGGTTAGATACACAATGGCATCTTAATAGGCATTATAACTGAGCTGTTTTAGTAAGACTTACAGGTGCATGTTATGCTCTGTTGAAAATATCTCGAAATACAATACACAAACAGATCGCATTGCTTCCTCTTTAGAACCAATAAAATGATGTCAAGAAATTCAGACAACTTGCATTTAAACAATTTCTACCTCCCTAAAGTGTCTCTGGTTGCTTTCAGACCTACCAAACCTCAATGAATAAATCTTTTTTAATGTGACATGCACACGCAGTTAACAAATCACTTGTCTTTTCCCACATGCATGGTATCATAAAAAATTCTCCAATTAATAAACCACAAAATTACAAAGTCACTTTGCTTGTTTTGGATATGTCATATGGTACTAAGTTTTTGTGGAGTAAAGCTTTGCTAAATTTAGTGCTTTTATGTAGACCACAAAAACACAAATTGTCAAAAAATGGTTTCTATTGATCTTACGGCCATCAATTAGAAATAAAGCAAAATTGAAAATCTCAATACTTATATAGGAATCAAAACAATAAGGTACACAATTAGGAATTATATGAATTGAAAAATATTACTTTATACAGAGTTATTTACACCCTGTATTATTTTCGTCCTCTTCATGTGCAAACTTCAATTCATCCAGACAGAGGGCAAAAATAAAACGGGGGTGAATATTTCCCTGAATACAGTGACATTTTTTTGGAGCGTATACAATGTTCTTTGTTCTTACATCGGGGTGTTCTTTAACTGGAACATATAGCTTCTCTGAGATTGTCTGGACTGGACCAATGGGTTCTGGGAGATCCAATGGAATTCTGCCATTGCCTTTGTGATGAAACAACTGTAAGCGAACTCTGTTGATTTCTGAAAGAAACAAAAAGTACTAATGAATATACTGGGAGCAAAGAGTTGTTCTTCTCTGGAGTTCTCCTTTGAACTGCTTTTATTCCTTGTGCCAAGTCAGCTTACTTCTGACAGCAAAGGCAGATGTGTAACCAAATGTTTGCCGAAAACCAAAAAAAAAAAATCTGTACAGCAAATTGCTTCCAATTCATTCTCTGCATGATTGAAATTATTAACCATAACCTTCTGTTCAAATTGGAGACTAGCATTTGTTCTTCTTTTCTTGCATTAATTGGGTTATTCTTCAAAAGAAATCTCTTTTCTTCATAGAAAACAAGGGGAAATCTACAGCATGGTTTAAGTTTTCCGAACAAATAAAAAACTGTTGTCAATAAAAGATGCACCATAATTACTGGGACTTTAAAGCTTCCTCAAGACAAAAATTTTCAAATTCATCAAAGTTTTGATCACTTCTCATTCTCAATCAAATGAAGATCAAATAAATGACTGTTCTAGCAGCAATTAGCAAATGACTTCACATCGTAGAAATCTTTTTTTTACTTTGGGACTTGGGATTTATTTCTTTCCGTCTATGATTAAACGAACATTTTTTTTTACCCCACGGTATTTCTATCATTATTGCAACAGTAATTGGCAACACAATGGCACAACAGTGTGTGGCCACAAGAAAAATCAAAATATCATTCAACTTCTATAACAGTAGTTTACAATGTGATTTATCAATCTCGGTTGCTCGAAACATCAAAGAAAAAAACACAGCATCTCAAGAAATTGGCAAAATTTTATGCACACAAAAGTAAAAAGTATCGGGGGAAGATGGGCAATAACCTGAGCATTAACCTTGATATCAAGTCATTTTAATCAAAAATATTTCTTAAATGTACATTCTTTCCCCTTTGCAGCATCTTACTGCATTTATTAATTTTGCAGCTCATATTGCTCTGTTGGGTCATTTTAGCAGCTTAATAATGCATTCATGGTTCACTATTGCATCATAAAAATGCAGTGTTGGGTCAATGATGAGGAGATTTGGACCAATCACTGGGGCACCTGCCATCTTTTACATTGTGTAGGACAGACAATACACTAAATGAAAGCCTGACCCAGTAAACCCAGTGACCACTACAGCTCTACCTCTAATCCACCTGCAACAAAACCTCTTCAATCGGAACCCCCTTTAAAATCATCATCTTGGATAAAAAGAAACCATTTACCCCTAGCCAGGAGATAAAAGCTTTCAGTCTGAAATCTTTGAATCTCTCCTTTTCATCTCTCTAATTAGCATCTCAGATCATCCCTGTGATAGAGCAAGAAACAGCTTCTAAAACCAATGCACTCTTCCAGAACTATTTTGAGCAAAGCATTGAAATTAACCTTACAATTTAATATTTGGGAAATGAAATAATTTATGCACGTTTCAAAATCCTGACCCTTGAACTGATCTGTACAAAACACTGCATTAAAAAGGAATTAAGAAACATGTGTAGAGTTTTCTACTTTAGATCAACATACATAATTAATCAACTGTAGATCATGGGAATTTTGAAAGCTTTTTTCAGATGACTATATAAAACACTTAACCTGTTAACTGAGACCATTCTTGTCAATGTCTTAATCGTGGACATTTTAAGCAACACCAAGAAGACCCTAACACCGTCAACGTTCACTATGTCCGACGTTCTCATAGTATCTTAGACACTGGTGCATACCAAAGACATCATTAACCATCAAACGGAGTCATTACTTGGTCAATAAACCACAGGAAGCTTCAGATTCTTCTTTGAATATTCATGAACCATAGTCTTGTCATTATTAGCGCAATTAACGCCAGACATAAGTTCAATAACGGGTGAAAACATAACGAACAGGAAACATGGGAGTCTGGCGGAGAATCCGAAGTTTGTTTAGCTAAGGGGCATCCTGTGTTGTTACAAGAATAATGCATTTAAATTCAGCAGGTGAAAATGTCATTAAATTTAGGCAATTAATACCACAAGACTAGCCCTGAAAATTAAAGAGATATTTTGTCTTCATTATGCAAATAGGGTAGCTACAATATATGATACAAGCATCTTCAAACTTTTCACTGAATTTACATTGTATAATACTATGAGGATGTTTCCCGACTTCCGATGCTTATCAACTCGAGTTTACATGTATAAATGTGATGCTTGGAGCCGACTTTGAGGACTCAGTTAACCAAAGATGCTGGCAGAGGCATAACTGTTCCATCTACAAATAGAGCAATCACCTGACCCAGATATTACAGGTACATCTACCTGTGTGACATTAAGTGCCACAAGTTAGCCGGCTCTGCTTTGAAGCACCTCCTCCCTGATGTAAGCATTACGCCATCCATAGCTTGCAGCCTTTATAATTCTACTATCCTGATACAATCTCTGTGACTAACTGTACTTTCAGATAAAAATCAACAGGAATTCCTTCACCCCGGCGATAAAACATGACAGGGACGGGATTTGTCATTTTGGGGGGCCCCGGGGCAGAAGTATGACAGCTTTCACCAACTTTCAGGATCAGTTTTACTAGTCTTCTGGCACTCATTTTATGTTCAATAAATCATTCAGCTGTACATCTCTGTCGTAAAAATGTGCACAAAAAAAAACGTTGCTACACCTTTTGATGCTACAACATCTTTTCTTAGACTAGAACCTATCAGTCAGTGGGAATACATCACTCGTAAGCCTCCAGAAGACATACTTTGCATTTATCAACACAGTCACGGTGAAACTGACCATGTACCTCTATCACTTATCTGCAGACCTACCATCAGTATGCAGTCAGCAGCAAATTGGCATTGTCTAATTGTCTAATTCTGCCTCCCTCTTACCCCCAGACCTGTACCAATATTAATCAAACCCTGTTCTCTGGGAGCAAATGAATGCCTTTTTCACAACAGATTGCCACACAAGGTGCCAGGGAAAATATATTGTTTGATTCAAATCGATTACTTTACTTTTTACTCAATTATCTGTCAAAGTGTAAATACCCTACACCTCACTACAGAGTTGTCGGCTTATTAGAGCCCTTAATTGATCTATCATTGCCCTCTGAAACTTCGTTTTAATTAAAAGGAGTAAATGTTGCATACAATTTTCTAAAACAATTCCAAGAATATCAATAACATTAATTGCCCTGGATACGGAAGGCATACAACTGAAAAATACTTCTGTTAAAAAATCATGAAATATGAATCAAAAACTTCACAGAAATATTATATATCAATGTTCTCTAAGACTCTCTCTTCTCCTGATTCAAAATCAATGTCCAAAACTTCCACCAATCCAGCTAAGTGTATATGCAATTTGTATGGGTGTAGGAGGGAAGGGGGGGGGGGGGGGTTGCTCATGAATTATGCTTAAAACTGCTCACTGTAAAGTACAACTTACAATGTAAAAAAACCTATTTTTCAGGGATTTTTAAACCAGCAATTTCAAACAAAAAAACCCATTGACTCATGTATTTAATATATATTATCTTTCCAGTGAGTATTTTTTCAAGAACCTGTTAATGTCTGATATTGACATTACACAGATATACATGTTTTAGTACATATACTTTATGTGTGACTAACTCTCGTTGACTAGGGAATCCTTAATACAACACACTTCACATACAACATGTACTTAATACTCATGGCTTTTCTCTAGAGGGTTTAAATATAAGTCTTCATTGTTTTTTTATGTAGTTGTTCACATAACCACTGGATTATAGTGAAGGGGTAAACTGTTAACATTTGTACCCTTTTAAAAACATTAAACATTACCAAGCCCTGGCACGGATTTCTGCTTCTTCAAACTAATCTTTGAAATTTCTAAGATGAAAATCCACTTAGTGACACAGTAGAATATATTGATCAGGAATTTGTTTTTAAACAAATAGACCCCCCATCAGAAATAATAGTTTTAAGTACATGTAAATACCCATAAGAAAACTAGTATAAAGTGTCAAAGGATTTTCTTCAGCCCCGGGAAATGAGTACAATTTGAAGCAGACTTAATGATCAATGTATATAAGAAGTGCTGAATATTGCTTTCTATTTAATATATATTATATATAAATGCTTTCACATCTGAAATCCAAACAATTCAAGCTAAATACATTGCACAACACTTTTAATCTCCCTGGAAACTGTTTTAATCAGCTTACAAATTAAGTAAGTAAATTCACGAGTTTAATACAGGAGCAAGACCGAGGAGTCTATTTTGACGAAAGATTAGACAAGCTAAACCCCCCCAAAAATCTGTTTTCTTTAAAACTAAATTTCACTAAATAGCAGTTAAAATAGAGCAGGAAAGAACTTGAAAGTTGTTTTACATGGCCTAAGAAAACTTTGAAACTTCCCAACAAAAATAATTTGAAAAACACATCTGTAAGCCATTGGACTTGAGTAGAGAGCTGTAACCCTATAGCTCCAGCATTCACAAAGAAAGCATTGACTGAAAAATCATGATAGCAATCTCTCACAGCCAAGGAGGGGCCTTATTGGGAGGAAGATCATAGAGCAGCTTGACCCAGCCCCATAGAAACAGACCACTGAATTTATGAAAAGATCTGGCTTGTTCATCCATTGTTCAATGGCCTTTCTTCAAATGTTCATCATCACAAAATCAAGGTGGCAAACAAGACTATAGCTGGGAGTAGCAGGGGGCATCTGGACATGACTAAATGTTAACCTTCTGTAAACACAAATCTGCATTTCTGCAATCTGTTTTTTTCAGGCCCCTTTCAGTTAGTAAATACAATTTCTCTGGGGGCCATTTGAACCTTAGCAAATCCAGATGATAGCCCTAATGAGAAACACCCTATATTTACTGAGCATAAACCAATTCCATGGTTATGCCTTGCCAATGACTAACACATTCTATTACTATGTTTTGCAGTAGATTTCAATTCAAACGCAAACCGAGGAAACATTTTGACACATGTTTGAGATCATCTTAAATACTTTTACGCTGCTGCAAAATCTTCAGAAACTGCCAAATAGATCTATGGCATTAATTTACAGCCTTCATCCATCCCCAATAACTACATTGAATAATACTTTTGTATTCTTTTCTTGCTATCATGTGTAATCAAGAACTTTAAAGATCCACCGATTGTTTCTAGACTTTGAGCATGACTCTTGATATACTTCGCATTCAATGGAAATGATCAGCAACCCCCCAAATTGGGAAATAATCGATATCATGGGTCGACATGAGGAGTAAAGCCTCTAACGCACACAAGGTCTCGCGAAAGGTGTGCTCTAAATTCAAAGTTTTAAAATTAATTCACTTCTCTGACATCAAGTTATTTGAGACATTTCGGCACATAAGATATTCAAATGATATACACAATTAAACCTTATATCGCCTGTATACGGTGCAACTCTGCTTTCCTGGTTACAGCCCTAAAATTAATTTATTCTCAGAGGCAGGTTTTGAACAATTAACAACTAATGCAACTCAAAATATCAACCTGACAATACAGCTGAAATGAAGACGGCTGTCAACAGGATTTTATTTTAGATTTATGCCTCTACATATCCACTGGCCCACCGGTCCTTCGCCGTACGTCTACGTACCATTAATAAAGGCAAAATCAAAATCCAAGGAAACTTGCCCATATTTAATTCAATATACACCTGATTCCAGTGCAATCTGATGACACAAATGGTAATTGTCCAATAAAAAAATACATTCTTATTGACAAAACCATTATGACCTAATACAATTTATAGCGAGATCAAAGACTAATTAAGGCTTGCATGGGATTGCTGTACACTCTGTCAGGCACTTTATCTGAAAATCAGGATTTCATAAAAGTATCAGAATATCACTGCGATGATTTCATTGTGATGACTGTATTGTGATTTTTTGAATTGGGACGAGGGGTCTGAAATGCCTTCAGAGGGCACACACAAAGAGGTCTGAATCAAGCACAGCCAACTAAACAAATCTATACAGCTAATTGATTCTATCTCTATTGTTCCCAATTCAGGAGCAAAAATAAACAAAAACCCTGACAAACACAAATACTGCAGAAGCGACACAGATTCTCGACTAAGGACCCCAAAGTACCTCGGGCGTGTCGAAGGTACCCAAGAACACAAAGACCTTTGCGCCTCATTGTAACCAATGCCACGAAACCCGAGAATCTCCATCGCAGGTTTTATCTACCCCGATTTTACAACTAAAGAAAAAATCCTCGACTATCCCGATACTGTATCTTTCTTGAGAGACTCTAGATATCCCGATAGTGGTTTCTGAACACTGGGTATTATAATCTGAGTGTACATTGTATATGGGCACTGCACCATGACCAAGCAACTACCCTGTCTAAATGCTATTATTCGTCATGCTTCTGTGTGGATAAACTTAGAGCCGGTTGTTATTTCAGACCCTGTAGATAGCCCCCCTCGCTCCCATTATATCTGGCCCAAGAAAGATGACATAGCACGCATTCATGGGTTTCTTTTCACATCTCAATGTGACTAGTCTTATTTCTCATGTACACACACAAACACACAAAGGATTATTAACAAAGAAGGAAAAAATTCTTGACGTCTTCTATCTGGTAATTCCTTCAAAACCCTAAAAAAATATATCTGATTAGCTATTAACAAAAGAGGAACAGACTTATTTTCCTGGTGTATAGCAATGATTCTATAGGGGACTCAACCAAATATTTCCTGTTAATACAAATTATGACCAGGCAACATACCTATACAATCAAAAATATCATGTACAACTTCATGTGAAAATATGGACACAATTGCCGTTTAGTTTGCAGAAAAACTTCCTGTATAAGTTGAATAAGCAATAATTTCCACATACTCAATAGATGTTCTAACTTTTGATATAAACATTTGGTGGGGAAAACAGCAAAATTTTCTCCAGACAAGATGGAACTTTTCTTCTTTGATTCTACATCTCCATCACTCAATCTGATAACCATCCAGAAACAGACTGGCATCAACGCCAGACTTTGGACTCCACTACCACATTACTTGCTATTCATCTGTCTCCTAGCTTTCTTGTAATTTGTTTAGGGTTGGGGGCGGATTCATTGAGAGGGGGAAAGGGTTAAAAAAAATTATTTCAAAATTTTAAACACTGACTTTTATGGGACAAGAGGAAGTATATCAATTGGTCTTAAATGCTTTCTTTTTGTGGACATGGCCGAATCTTGAAATATTTACCTTCGAATTTTTTTGTGCCTGTATTTTTTTGAAATTGCTTAAATGCATTATGCGTTATATATCATGGTTATGGTACATGATCATGGTTAAAAAATATATAGTGTAGCCCCTGATGCAAAATCAGTTTCAGAAAATCAAGAATATCAAGTTAAAATGGCTTCAAAATATAAAAGGGATTCTATTGCATAAAGGTGTTTCCTGTTGAGCTTTGCTTTTTAAGCTATGAGTAAGCGTTTTGTGTCCAAAACAACATGCTAAATTCCATATAAATGAATTATTTCATGGAAATGCAATTCACATTGGTTTAAAATCCCTATATTACCAGAAGAACAGGAAAGACCGACTTCAAGTGTCCAATTACACATCATCAAATATCCACACAAACCAAGTATTTTTTGCTTTTCAAAAAATTTCACTGACTAAAGGATATTTTTCCGATTCACTTTTCCCATAGAGTTTGTAAATTGTACACCTTGTGACCACTTAACAAATTTCACTGCAGTTTCCTGGTGGAGCCATAGAGTAACATTTAGAACAGCTCCGACGTAACATAGTCTGTCTCTCCACTTAACATCTCCTAGTTGTCTCCATTCCATCGAATCAAGTCTTCTTTTTTTTTCACACACACTCATATTTTTTTTTTTCTATATTTTTTTTTTTTGTTTCTCTCTAGAGTCTGAAAATCTGGATAAATACAAAGTTATATAAAATTTGAAATGAGATTGCCATTACCTTGCCCAGTTGTTTCGTCCTTTCGAGCCTTTTTTGGGGCGATTTTAGGGCGGCGATGAATTATGACACAAGCGATCCCTTTCTCCTGAGGAAATGTACAGCCGAAATATAAATATGTCCATCTTCTCGTGGAATACTCAGTTATAATTCCATTTGCACAACACAAATTTTTTTTTCCTTTTTTGCAAATTTCTATTTTCACTGAGGGACTATTCTAATATTATTGTAGTGGGGGGATTCGTACTTAGTTGTCAGAATTGTTTCAAAATGGTTAAAAGTACCCGGCCTGTGTTAGTATTTCATAACTGATGTTATTATTAGGTATATGAAGTATACATGGATTTGAACTCATGACCATAGTGCATTATAATAAAAAAATCAACCCAGCCAAGTTCATTCTGCCAGCAAATATGAATTGCTTGGGGTATATATAAACTCTTCTTGTTAAGTATTGTATTAACAAATGCTCATGAGGAATAGTTTGTTTTAGAGTATAAAATGTAATGAAGACAATCTATACATCTAATGTTAGAGTGGAGAAACTGTGACACTCATGAGTAGCAGAGCATTCTAATTACAAATAAAAATTATTAATATCCACAAAAAGGTGCAAAATGAGATTTCTTTTGTATATATAGGTAAAAATTAATAACCATAGCCTCTGTGTTTTTCATTAAATTCATACAGAAAACACTGGCAAACCCTTCGAACTATCACAAAACCCACTGCTGCACAAACTGCCAGACCAAATACACAAGTCAAAAGCACTCCAAAGGTCACTTTATTAGCAAACAGAAAGTTTTTAATGATATTATTACGATATTCTAATGATTTGTTATGGTAAAAAAAAAATATTAATGATATTTTCAAATTCACCAAGCATCTCATTTGTTATAATTCTTGTCAAAGTGGGTACAAAAAAATAAGAAATTGCATGCTGACAGGACAATATGAATACAGTACAATGTACATGTAGTAGTAACAGTGCTATAGAGGAAGGTTTAGAGGTGATTCAGACAAGGGGAGATTACTGCTGCATTAAAAAGGTGCATAACCCCTCTCACAATTTTTTGTTTTATTTGTTGCCACAGCTAGCTCACCAGTATATTATATTAGCAAACTATAGTTCCCTGTCGTCAAAAATGTGATTTTTATAAAAAGCAGAGGATCAGTGAAAGCAAAGTGTACACAAATTTCATAATCTACCAAATTCGGTTTCGCACAAAAAAAAAAATTAATTAAAATTACAGATATTTCCTTTTTTTGATTCGATATCAAATTAATAATAAATCTTCAATATTTTCTTACGAATCGAATGATATTTCACGTCAAATTATTGTTTGGGCTACCATTTTAATTTACACGGTTTCTCTGTCAACAAATTAAAACTTTATACAAACACCTGTCCACACAGGTGAGCCCGATATCATACATGCTTATCACTAACTTGTTTGAACAGAGATTGACGGAATTTGATAAGCAGAAAACGCGCCAAATTCACTTGTAAACATTACCACGGAATTACAGACAATTTCACAAATAAAATACGCAAAATTTTCGGACAATTTCTCCTTTTCAATACAATAAAATTCCATCTCTTTTCGTGTGCAGCGAAGTGCGAGATTCAAAATGGCTGCCAAATCACGGCACCCATCCCGAATAATTACTGTCAAAAATTGCCAAATAAATTCTTTATTTACGCATTGTAAATCACGCAGTGTAGCTGAAATAAATTAAAACATATCTATCTTTCTTATGCCTACTCGAATACCGCGTTTAAATGAGGCAAATAAACTAATACAGCAAGTTTACAAGTTGAGAAAGTTTTGTAAACAGTGCACAGTTCACGGCTGATCGCGTCCGCTCAAGATTTTGTCTCCAGCGGAATACTTCCTTTTTACAACACGATTGACATGATAAAATTGCACGAGTAAACGTTGCACGAATTTTTCTCTCGTACACAAGAAACCGAAAGTTTTGTCTCCTTCAAGTTAAGTCAACTTACCTTCGTCTAAAAGTTTTTCTAAATGCACAAAAACGTTGGGAAAAGCCTGTATCTGCTTTTTGTCTTTAAGTAGCTGTGCCAGATATTCAGGAGTGCTACGCTCATCTTTATTAGTTTCAGTCCCCATGTTAAAACAAGCGCCTGAGCTGTTGCAAAACTACCAAAGTTAAGTAGGGGTTAGATTCCAAAACTACAAATCACTACAATAAGATCTGAGTTCCCTCTATCATGTAAAATTGTTTATGAACACGTGCTAAGCAATGCGCATGTCTTTGACGGATGACTGCACTCGCCTGGAAAAGGGGTGAGCAGGATAGTTTCGGGTTTTTTGACGAGCATGAAACGAAACTTTCATCAGTTGAATTTTAATCGATCTTCACAATATCTGCAGAATTATGAAAGTTTATTCCACATAAATGAAAAATAAAGTTGAAAACAGAATAAACGCACATGCGAAGAGAATTGACACCCCGCGCCTCAAAATGACTGCATTTGTTGACAACTGACAGGTGATCGAAGGGGGTGGACCTAAGGCAACATGATACACTAACTAAATATTTTTCTCTCGTTAAACAAATCACAACTCGTAACTATTAATCATTACATGGGAATCAATATTCATTCGCGCATATTTTAGTAAATCGTAATTTGTTGCTCCGCTTGCTGTGCAGACATTTCATATCAGGATCCGCACCAATATATGAGAGAGAGAGAGAGAGAGAGAGAGAGAGAGAGAGAGAGAGATTTATAATACTTTTAATCCGTTTTATTGTTTTGGCTTTCTTTTTAACTATTGTTTTGCAACACATATAGACTTAGTGACCTAATTATTGGTTACTTAAATAATGCCGTTATGTTCACTCTGATCCGAATTAAAGTACACGATTTTAATCGCAGAACAATGAGCTTAATTAAAATGAGTATAAATCAATATATATACTTATTTTCTATACAGTTAATCTGTTTGGGAGATTTGATTCTCTTTCACTACTTTTCAGGTACAGTTCAAAAGAATAATTATTATAAACAACTTGGCAGTAGAGCTATTTATAAATATGAATACAGTGAAGTATTCATTTATCACTCTTCACCTGGCTTTATTTAAGACAAAATATCCTACAAAAAACCATGTTGTACATTGTTATATTAAGATAAGACAAAACGCGTTTTTTTTTCCTTATTAAAGGTCTGCATGCAGAGACCTAATTCACTCGCCTTCTCTCGCGTCCCGTTGAGAAGCTTGGGGGTCATAAAAACAATAAAATTCTGACATATGGAGGATGAAATATGACAGCCAGTGTCTGAAATTGTCACGTGTCTGTAAAAACATCTTGGAAATATTGCAGTACGGGATGAAGGAATATATCTGTCCATGGAAAAAAAAAATATGTGAGTCGGAATATCACAAAGACCCAACTGTCCGTGAAAATTGACGACCATATATAAAACTATAAATACAATTTATATAAATATAGATTTACACCACCAGCAATCCTCTTCCCCAAAATAAAAGCAGTGTGTGTGTGTGTGGAGGGGGGGGGGGGTAAAGAATTATTTGGGGAAATCTAAATGCGTATAATTTAAAAAACTCAAAAGACTAAATATTGTTCATAATTATTCACCCTAAAACTCAGCAATAAAAATAAATAGATAAATATAAACAGCAGTTCTATATTTTAAGACATTTCTCGGGAACATTCATTTATTTTATTGGTGGGACTAATTAGCCGAATAGTTATCTAGTGACCTTGACATATTTAAACACTTATTTTGTGATGCAGATTAATTTAGCCATACATTTGCCAAAGTTAAACTCTGACAAGGAAGATGGCTGTTTTTTTATATATTATATACCTGAACATATCCAGACAATGCTATATATATTCACATATATCAAGCACCTTTTTTCTTAACTTATTTTCTCTTGACCCAAAGTGAAGAATTAACTTCCATGTATTATTTAGTGGCCTAGTTAAGAAATTGGTATTGTGGTCAGAAGGAAAAATGATAATAAATCACGCTTTTGGGGATTCAATTGTGTCGTGAAAGAGAAGCTGATTGTTGTGTCACTATACATAAAGGATGCAGTGCTTTGCAAACGCTGTCACTTTGCATATTTAATTGGAAACATATAAGTTTTAGTTTTATATGCATACATGTATAGATATCTTGATTTGGAATAATTGAGATACATGGATGGATGGATGGATGGATGGATGGATGGATGGATGGATGGTTGGATGGATGGATAGATAGATAGATAGATAGATAGATAGATAGATAGATAGATAGATAGATAGATAGATAGATAGATAGATAGATAGATAGATAGATAGATAGATAGATAGATAGATAGATAGATAGATAGATAGAGGAAACTTTTAATGCTTGAATAAGAAAGTATTATATAAACATCCTCATTGTTTGAATGGAGGTGAATAGATCCAATAAGGACATGATTATGTCCATACACGTATATCAAACAGACCCATTCAGAGTAATACAAAACTCTGAATCGCATTTCTTTCCGTACCATGGTCACATAGGTAAACGAATATTTTCCTTGCTACACGGGAAAATAAAAGTTCGGGACTTAACACCTGTTTAACAGCATCTGTCACATCACATGATTTAGGGTTGTGTGGAGAGTCTGAAAATAGCACGGTTGGTTCGACTTCCGCAATCAGTGTAATTCCACAATTAATATGACAATTTTAAATTAAGATTCACACTCCATTTTACATGCAAAAACACTACATATAAATAAACTTGGTTTCCGTCTGGTAATTACACAAAGTCCTCATGTTAATTCCGAGAATCGAGATGAGCAGATAATAAAATTATTCAAAATTAAAAATTGCTAATTGATAAAATGAATATCTGTAAAATTTAACATATGCATGGAAACATTGGGAAACATGTGAATAGCAATAGAAGCACTGGTTTTGAATGCATTCTTTACATGTATATAAGCTTATGAAATACATCCATGTTTTTAATATACATGTGTGCTAGATTATATATTGGCACCATAAGCGTCGGAAGCAAACTGAAAGCGCAGGGATGGGACAGCTTGACGGGCAAAAAAAAAAAACCCAACTTTTTTCGCCAATTTTTAAAAATCTTAATCCGTCCTGAGGTGGGTATAACAACGATACATTGTAAAAATTTGAAAATAGTTTAAGAATGCGCTACTTCTCTTTCAAGTCATTTCTTTCCGGATCAAAACACTTATTGA
Source organism: Magallana gigas (assembly GCF_902806645.1). Lineage (NCBI taxonomy): Eukaryota > Metazoa > Mollusca > Bivalvia > Ostreida > Ostreidae > Magallana > Magallana gigas. Next base: position 56,261,608 of record NC_047563.1, read on the forward strand.
TGAAATTTGAATATCTAAATGATTGATTGATTCATTATAATTATACTGTCTTGCTAAGACCTCCTACCCCTCTCCGGTTCCAATGCTTCACATGTATGTGTATAATGAAAATAACAAATAAAATTTCCTAGATGCATATACATGTATGTTTTTATATAGAGTTTAAAGATATACTCAATGTCATGACATAATTACTATCCATCTATACACCAGAATGATTATGCAATAATAAGTGCAAAATCTGAGACAGTCGAAGAATTACACACATGATACACCTTCTACAGTTGCAGCCTTGATATTACTTATTTTTGTACATCATGCTAAGAAATTCAAGAAAATGACACCGCAACTGCATTAGACAACTATAAAAATGAGTTTTGTTTTTGTAATGTGTTGTATATACAGGTTTTAGTACTATAGGAAACCTTCGAACTTCACAGGCGAGTAAAAAGCAATCAAATGCATGGAATGGTGATGAAGATGATGTCAAAGACAATGGTACGATAGCTCAATGTGAAGTTTATAGCGCAGGTCCTGTCTAAATGAAAGATGGACGTATATAAAACTACAAGTGTCTGTGATCAAACGTGCACGGAAGAAGTATCGGAACGTAAACCAGTAAAGGAAAGACAGCCTAGGCTTGTTTTTATTTTTTGTTTCGTCCTGATCTGCAGAGAATGAGGTTAAGATGACAAAAACCACCACCAACGGTGACAACAACAACAGACAGCATCCCCAATTACATAAACAACACAGCTACCAAAAATACAACAACGACAACAATAGCATAAATCAAACATCACCAACAACAGCAAATACACATTACAACATACAACAGGAAAAAAAACAACAATCCACCAACATCAACATGTACAACATACAAGGAAACCACCACCACCAACAGAAATCAACAAAAACAACAACAGCAAATACACATTACAACATACAACAGGAAAAAAAACAACAATCCACCAACATCAACATGTACAACATACAAGGAAACCACCACCAACAACAGAAATCAACAAAAACAACAACAGCAACAAAATACATATTGACCGTGGTTTGCGACGACGAAGTTGTTGTTGCATGCAGTGGAACAATGCTCATTACAGAGAGAGAGAGAGAGAGAGAGAGAGAGAGAGAGAGAGTCTGATGTTGCACTCACGTGTTACATATAAGTGCAATGAATTTACTATATAAGAGCTATACAAACAGAGAGACAAACGATGGAACAGAAAAATGAGAAGACAGAAAAAGGTGCAGTATTCCCCTCCGGCGTCTATACCGCATTATGATGGACATTTTTCTATTGATTGCTTTTTGTGCGATTGCATAATTCTCCTACTTGACTCTCAGTGTTTGTTGAGAGTGATGACAACAATGTCAGAAGCAGACATTGTATTCAGACGATGCATGCAGGACAGCGGGGCTTTTAAATTATTTGTTTCACAGTCAATTTGAGTAATTATTTTTGCACCCTGCACACAACGATATGTCAACGGGTATTCAACGTTGATATTCTTTAGCGACGTTGATAGACAATATTCAACATTGTTTCAACGGTAATTTGTTTGTCAACGTTGATTTTACGTCGATGTAATAACGTTCATAAAACGCAATTAAATATGTACGTAGAAGGGAAGGGTAGTTCATTTTAATTGTAATTAACTTATGTATCTTTAAATAGTGTTTAAAGGCGGCGGTGGAATAGCGATATGGCGACGGTACACTTTTTGTGGCTGAAGTTAAAACATTTTCGTAACGTTTTTGCAAAAGTTGTCTTATAGCAAGCAACTTAACATAATCAATATTACAACATCTGTTTATTTCGTAGAAACCGTTAAAAAAAAAAGTTCATTTAAATTTATTTTAAATTAAATTTTGTGAAACTTCATTCAAACAATCTCTTTAAAATAGGGTCTTGTTTACGATTCCAAATTTTGAATAAAGATGGTATAAAGGACCAATTTACAACAATTCATTCATCTAACGTCATTTAAATTTCAGGCTAAGTTACTTAACATTAATCAAAAGTAAATAATAATATCTTAATGGTGTGGTAAATAATCATATTATCCACATTAGGCTTTTATGCAAAACGCAGCATCCGTGACGGAGATGATTTTTTTCTTGCAGAAAAAACTATAAACATTGTATGTACATGTATTTTGTATTTCTACAAATGTCATTATTATAATACAGAACTGTTTACTTGATAAAGATAATTACACCTAACGAATTTTCTAAATTTCTCTAAATAAATCAACTATTAGAGATTTTTGTCAGAAGAGCTAAGCTTTGCTTTGCGTTGACGGCCAATAGACAAATAAGGTAAGAAGTTGTTCCATTGACACCTCCTGTGACACGTGCCCTTTAAGACCATTTTTGATTTATCGTTTTACAAGACCGACCCACCCAGATTTTCAAAACTTTGAAAAAATAAATTAATAAAACTTTGTACGTGATCCAGTTTAATGAATTAACCAAAACCATTCACTAGCAAAATCAGCAATAAATTCACGTAAATTAAGAATTTCAACAAGTTTTAAAAGAGGGAATTTTCATAGGTTACATAAATTTACAGTGTGAAATGGAGATTGGTAGTGATATTACTAAAATGCGTACTTTTTATTACGATTTATCGACAAAATAGTTTGGTTAAACACAGCTAACAAAAATATGGCCCAATGTGTATTTTAAGGTTATACCCCCTAAAGATGGTTCTCAGAGTCAACGAGATTCAAAACGAGTGACGCAAGATTCCTACTTGTAAGTTTCTAAACCGAAAATAAATATTTGCAATTTACCACAATCGAAATTGAAATGTTTGTAAATTTATATTTCATGATGCAAGATGGCAATTGATCAAATATATCAAACTGTAAATTCAAACGTTTACATGGACGTGCAAAATCTTTTCAGTCTACAGCCCGGTGTTTGATTTAGAAGGATGAAACATGTGATATATCGATGCTCTGGCGCGCCACATGCTTTTAGGGCCACAGTTCTCATTAATAGTAAAAACTCTTAGAGTTTAGTAAAAGGGATGAAAAAATTTTAATTTGAGAAAAACATTTGAAAATCAATAGTTATGAAAAATTCAAATTTGTAAAGTTAAACTTAGAAACGAATCTTTAAATAATTCAGTAGCATATCAATTTACATATATGGAATAATAGGAATTAAATATGTTTGGTAGAAATGAAATATAACTGGTCAGTTCAGATTGTCGATAAACCGATGAAAAGATGGTATTTCAGTTATGTTGTTATTCACTGCGGCCACCAGACAAATACAATAATGGTTTTCTAGACAGCTCGAAGCCTTAATGCCCCTCAAGTTTTTAATAAATATATTCCGTTCTCCAGTCGGGATCGTAGGTCCAATTTTACAATGGCCTTCTGGGAAAAGCGTGCATGTTATCGCGTGCAGAAGATCGAACAAGACATACAAACTGTTACAAAACAGTTAATTACATTAAGCAAAAACCCCGAGACGCTCCGAACAAACCAATGGAATTCCAAATTAACTTTGATGTAAAATCCCAAGAGGATTAGCCTCGAATATAAAACAGATATCGCACCGTTGATTAATGAACTTTCATGAAAAAAACTTCTATGGGCCGATTTTATCCACTCATCAAACTTTCATGCCTTGAATTCCAACAGAAGTGGAAAGGAATTATGGAATTTGCAAGAACGAATAACGTAATAACATCACGTGCCTTGGTTCCCTAATACGACGGCCGTTAGGCACATCACTTTGGCGGAAATTAGCATAACACTTTGGTGTAAATATATATAATTTAATGGAACCGAGAGAAATAAGCTTTATTGGGTATACGATGCATCACTCTAGAGAAAATGTCGAGAAATGGGAACAAAGTCGTATTCTCTATAGTCAATGTAGAGATGGTTAGAACCGCCATATAGCTAGTGTTAGAAGATTAATCCTACTCTTACAGACTCACAAACTCGATTATTCTGCGATCAGACTGATCGAATAAAATAGGAGCCATAATTCATAGGTTTCAAACAATTTCTAGACATTCTGTTAATTGTCTAACTAGAATTCAAGAACTTGTTTTATCCCAAAGTAGTACATGTAACGTTGTCACCATTAAAAGGAATTGTACTGTGGTTTCAATAATATTTGTGAGCATTAACTTGGTGGATTCAGTGAAAATGAAATTTTCAAAGATATACGTAAATTCGAGACCATAGATTATATTAATGCAAAATGTTTTTAGTAATTGCAAATCAATGAAAATTCTATTTCGTTGATCAATACAACGACGAAATCCACGAAAATTTATATTCAACGAATATTAATAAAATCATAGTATTGTGCTTCACCTGACAATGCAATACAAAATGTCTTACAATGTAAAACGGATTGAAAAAGTAAAAATTTAGGGATGACTTTGACCTTCCAAAATATAAAAATGATACATCACATGCAGTCAACTACCGCGAGACAGAACATCATTTAACTCTGTTTCATCGCTCCTGCGTAGTTGTTCGTTTTTTTCGCGTTCTTATTATCATTATGGTGAAAATTGTAGGACGCCTCTTATTGCTTTATTTATTTCTTTTTGGATAATTTTTGCTAACTGAACATGTAGATAAAGCTTCAGATGGTATATTATACAATGCAAGAGGTTATTAAGTCCGGATACGACAAAGTCCGGACTTTCAGGAGTCAGAGCTATAATTTATTTTTTGGAATTTTGTAGGACTTTTCCAGTTTCCAGACTTGTATAATTCACACTCAGATAAGAACTCATTGGGAGTGCATTGCTATTTCATTGTAAGTTTCATGTTTTAATAACATGTTAAGTACAATTTGGCCAGAATGTACAATAATGTAAACAACTGAATATTGGAAGAAACCAAATACAAATGCTGATAATAGTTGTTACTATATTAACATGTACTATATATAAAATTCTCGTTTTGCGATATTTTTCACAGTTTCTGAGAAACTTTAGGCAAGCCTTTGTCTCACGAGAATTAAGAACCAAAATGAAAGTTTAAGATAAACTGCTTATTAACTAGCGCTGGTTATGAAACCTTTGTATGATTGTGCCTTCAATGAGGCCTACAGTTATTTGATAGAGGTTATATAGCACGGTCTGAGGTCAAGGCGCACCGCTCGCAGAATAAACTTTTAGAAGTTTTAATCGTTCTAAGATTAACGTTAACTTGATGTTAGAGAATAAAATGAATTATAATATTAGAGGCGCTGCGTACACGATTCTTTAGACTTGTAGTAACCATTGCCGATTTCATTAAATTCGTCAACGTTTTCATTTTATTTTTTAAAGAAAATACGCTTTTGTACCAAGTTTATTTAAGCATCCAAACGAAACTCATAAATTTCACAATTGCAGACATTCTAATGAACGACCGCTTAGATACAGAGTCCGGAAACGGAAGTGAAACATCAGTGTCACGGAGTTGGGGTTAATCAATGGATTATCATGTTCAAGTTGCAATTTTACGGAAGTTGGTCCATAGCAACCGTTTGAAACTTCCGATAAGCTCAGAGAAATGAGATCTTTCATTCGATTTTCCGGAAGAACCTGTGAAGTTGTTATTTTGATGCTCCAACAACTAATGTCTGAAAATCGAAACTTAATGTATACGCCCTTTCTCCTGTTAAAAAAAAAACAAAACGGAGCGTGGTTTCAAATGAAAACCACATAATATTTAGTTTTATTTACGCTTTATTGTCATATATGCAATACAGATCTAAATAAAGATATGTCAAATTTTCAAAGAAATATGTATATTTTTTGTAGTTCTTGGAACTGACATGTATTCTTGGACAAACATACAGTTTCATATTGGCATAGTACTAGTGTTTCACAGTTTCGCTGCTATATAGATATTGTTATATAGCCCGTTTTATACTAGTCTTTTTTCGTAATATACGAATTCTAATTAAAGGTTTAGGTGATTCTAAAGTTTGTTTTAGATTCTAATCTAAGTGTTGCCGTATTTACATGTATCGTATGCAACCGAATTCTTATATATATTTTTTTCGAGCATCAAATCAACAAACTTTGGTAGTAAAAGTTACTTCATGTGCCACAGAAGCTACATCATGCTTGAACCAAAACGCAACCCTCATCCGTCCATCTTTAGCGAACACACACCTAGAAAAAACAAAACAACGCAGAAAATTGATACATAGGTCACGTGTTAGTGCTGGTCCACAATCTATTACTGGTTCAAAAGCCGACGAAGAAATGTTTATACACCAATTGATTACAGAAAAAAACGATGTAACGACCTTATTTAATGAGTTTTTTTCTCTTAGAGAGAGAGAGAGAGAGAGAGAGAGAGAGAGTTTTAACAGTGGAAGAAGAAAAGAAGAAGGAATTGGTAACCTTAACCTCTTTCACCCGTTCGAAGTTCAATGTTTCTATGAAAGAAGAAAGTCAATATCTCTGAATTGAAGAGATTGGGAGGGCTGTCACTGTATAAAAGTCGACCTACATTTATTTTTATGATTAAAAAAAAATAGCTTCGAAAACTTGAATGGATAAAGTATGGAATATCAAATTAAGGAATATACGTGTAAGAAATTATTTAAAATTCATTCAGCAGGAGTTAATGGATTTTGTTGTCTCGCATTCTCGAACACATCGGTTTACATTGCGCAGTACTTACTAGTAACTGATGTGACCCTTGTCACCCATAGATCATAGCATATGTAACTTTGCATAATAATTCAATTTATGCAAAATGAAGACAGATGATATGAATTCTTTTCCTGAAGAAAAAAACCCCAACTTATTACAAGTTATCTTCTTCGGTACTAACGCAATTGATCAGACAAATCAAATCATAAATCAAAAGAAAATTGAAAACGACCATACTGTGTAAAATAATTCGGCCCACTTATCCTCTCCTCCATCTCACTTTATTAGATGGAAGAGAAAATATCATCGTAAACAAAAACAACAACATTGACTGAACAAAGACATAAAACTGATAGAGCAAAACAGGCAAACAAGATGAATAAAAAGACACTGTCATTATATACTGTGTATTCACCAATATTTGCTGAATACCAATTTTCGTGGATTTCGTTGTTACGTTTATCCATGAAATTAAATGTCCATTGAAGTGCAATTTCTACTATCAATTTGTATTGATGGGGTTATTGGCCATGAATTTACGTATCCTTGAAACTGTGATTTTCACTTTATCCACGAAATTGATACCCTTGAATATTAATGAAACTACAGTATACGGATTGTGATAAGTATGTATTTTTGTAATTAAAAAAGCTCCTTATGCCAATGGTGATCACAATTATATCAAGAGTTTTGATTGTTTGAAATGTAAAGATCTCTGTGGGTTGCCATTTTCTCTTACAATTTGATTAATTAGATAAAATTGTGAACTGGTAAAAAATGTTGACTATTTTTTAAAAAGTCAGTTGAAATTTAAACCGAATTTTAAGTTAAACAGCGGATAATAGCATTCCAAATGACTTAGCTTATAGATAACCAGAAACATTCCAATACCGTTACATGAATTTAAGAACAATATTTGACTTCGCATGACTAGTTACTAGTATCCATTTTGTCTTTAATTAAAGTATCAATTAGACCCACTGGTATTCAGTAGACATTCTTTTTGAGCATTCTAATTTACTTAGTGAGAAAGAGCCCAATTTTGCCCCATGTAATGAAACTCTTACGACCTCGGCGTATTATTTTGTATCTCAATGAATGCGCCCCCCAAAATATCTTTTTTTTCCATTGCTTTCTGAAAGAACATACATCTGTAATAGCCAAATTCTTCATTTAAAAAAAAGAGCTTTAACAATGAAGGAGAGACATTGATATGCACATTTTTGGTGACATATTTTCTTGATCTCGCGAAAAATGGGTCTTTGTCACGAGATCGCTGTTATGCTTTGCATGTCATAAGATTCTTAGTTACAGAAATGTTGTGCCTACTCAAGTACTTGGAATTATCTTTTATTTTATATTGCGTGCAGTAAACAAGATCGGAAAAGTACGTTTGTATGGAGCAGACAATAATGGGAAACTTTAAGATTAAAACAGTAAACAATGAGAGAGAGAGAGAAAGAGAGAGAGAGAGAGAGAAAGAGAGAGAGATGTCAACATACAAATGTCTATAAAACTTGTATATTGTATATAAATGTAATGTAACCACCCCCCTTTCCTCTCTCCTTCGGGAATACCAGCTGGTTTTGTAGGGAAAGTTTGGAAGCGTTTGTCGGAGAATAGAATGACATTTGCTCATATAATTGCATGATCGTCAGCATTTGTTGTTCAGTTGATAAACAAGTACACTCTGAGTACATCTTGAATTGGCTATATCAAACACTTTGAAAGTTCTCTTGCAATTTTTAGTTTTGTTTTGAAGGCATTTATAAACTGTCATCATTAAATTGATACTGACATAAGGCTTATATTTCAGGTTTTCTATTCATTACTTTCAAACGTTTCGGAATTTTAAAAATAAAATGCATAGAAAATATATGAATAAAATAACGAACTTCAAGGCAAAAGTAGGGCATTTTTGACAACGCAATAGCACGCAATCATCCAAATCAAAAAAAAAAACCAAACCAAACAAAAACCATTGAAGACCTCTTAATTGTATAAGAAGGATCGGGGACATGCAATGCAGAAGTGTTCTTCGAACTGTAACCTGACATAATAGTTTTTGATTTGAAGTTATAAAGTATAGATGAAGCCCGGACATACAGATAAACTCCAATTTTTCGCGCTGCTAAAGGGCGACATTTATTATTTTCTGATAGGAGGAGAAGGGATTTCAATTTCCTGCGCCATTATCTCCACTTTTTATGAACATAGTCTGTGATTATTCCATTTCTCTTGTCTTATCATTATATCAGCGACAATTTAAATGTTTTCTCAATAATATTGCATCGATCAGGCAGCGAAACATCTCGCCAATTGTAATTAAAACGTGGGCAAACACGGAGAATCGCAGTGCTAGACTCTTATCAAACGTGAAATAAATACCAATTAAACTTAGCATTCACATTAATATTTCATTTTTTATCGATTGATTAAATAATAACTAGTGCTGATAACAGTAAGGACGGAATCGCGTTACAGCTCAGGTTTTTTATTTCACCATGTCAGCTTCTCACTAAATCTTCTGTCATCAGGCTCAAGTTGAAAATCCGCAACAATTATGGTTGTTAGTTCCTTAATTTTGTTCATATGAAACATTTCGTTGGCTTTTTGTATGTCCACCAGTCTGTCTGTGTGTTTTCCTGTTGTCTCAGACTCTATGACTGTATTGTCATGTTGTAAATTTTGAATTTACTGGTTGGCAGTTATTACAAAATTTAGTTGTCATGTTGTAAATGACATTGTTTTATTTACTGCCACCCGGTAAATATAAAATTTACAACATGACAGTATGCCCACAACTAGAACTTTAACTGTGTTTCCTAAACTATACATATACATGATTTTGTTAACGTTTATATTTAGTCAAATTTTAAAGAAAAGGCAAAATTGTCATGTAAAGTTCAAGGTCGTTGGTTAGGTCAAGGACGACTTGTCTTGTTGGCTATTTTCCATCGGATGAATGGCATGGTAGACTTCATTTTTACTGCTGACCAGTGTTCGTCAAATACTTTTGATTCAATGCTTTACCACAGGCATTTCATCTCTTTTTTTTAAACACAGTTCAGTTTGAAAGCATATCACTAAGCCTCGTTCATCAAATACGACTGAAGCACCATTGAAATAACCGTACAGCAACAGAGCAAAACAAAATACACAAAGACAAAATCAGACTTCAGGCTTTTATGATCGGTTAATGATACAAAACACTGAATAAAACGCCATTACAGTAAACAGTAATGTAAACAAAAACAAAAACAACAAAGAAACCCCCAGCATTGTAACAACTATAGGAAGAATCTTTCTCTTTTATTTCCTTCATCACGAAAAATAAAGCAACGAAAGTTTGACAGGAGCCATGATCATAGCAAAATCAAACATGCACGTGAAAAATTCAAAATCAGCATGGATCCAGGAAAGTGGGATAATCATGAAGGGAAAATAGTTATAAAAACAATCAATATACGGGATAGTGATTACTTTTTATGCTAAATCATCATTATTATAGGAAATTATTATTGATAATCGACCCAAACACGATTCAAGCTTTTTCTCTGGGCCAACCTTACTGGGTTGGGATCGACAGCAGATATAGAATTGTGCATCTAGTTTTTAGTACAAAATCAATGGAGTGATATATTGTACCCCGGAAATTAAATTTCGCCATATTGTTACATTTTTCTAAGTGCGTCTTGTTTTTGCTGTGTAATATTTGCACATGGTCGTGTAACTCAATTTTCCCTCTCCTCCATTTCGACTCGATTAGATCTATTAGGAGTATTAGTTATCAAGTTAGTTCTATTGATGTTTCCTACCAAGATTCAATCAAATGGTCCTTAGCCGTGTATTTACCGAAGCCCTTGCTTCAATTTCTCGATTAACCATGTTGATTATTGCTTCCTGGGCCGCACATGTACTGTGAAACTTATCTACAAAAATTTCCGGTTTTTTTTTTAATATCAAGGTATTTCATCTCGTAGACATGGAAAATTTGAGACATAAAAATGATATTTAAGCAGAAAGGAGGTAGACTTGAGATATTTTTTAAGTGTTTATTGCGTGAGGGAATTCGTTGTTGCAAACGTTTAGTATTAGGGACACAGCTTGATTTTAGTGTGGAGTTTTAAAACGGACCGTTTAATTAAGAACATTTGAATTGCTTATAATCATCCAAATCTATGAGCTTGGTGTTACCTACGTCATATCTACAGGAATTATTCTACAAATATGAGAGAGAGAGAGAGAGAGAGAGAGAGAGAGAGAGAGAGTGTGTGTGTGTGTGTGTGTGTGTGTAGTAACCATGAATAATTGTTCATTCCATAATAGCATGAACGCTGAGTAAATGAAAATATAAATTGCTTTAATTGTGTTGATTTTTACATGATGGAATTAAATCTTGTTCGACATTTCTGTTTTCATTTTTAATTTTTTTCAACCACTGTGTTCAGATTCATAATCAATGATTTGTTGTAATATACATGTAGGACCACGCAGCATACAGATTGTTAGATTGAGCCTCCGTCCTGCAACCTTATCTTCCAATCACATACTCTTGCAAGTGCAGCAGCACTTTAAAAACAAAAAGACGGCTTATTTTGTGGGTTTTTTAGAAGCACACAGACGAAAAAATGCTGTAATTTGAAAATATAACCGCAGGTTTGAAATCATGAACGAAGATATTAAACTTAAAAACTAGACAGCAAGTGCTATAGTCAGACGGCGCATCATTTTTGTTTGTTTGTCAGAAAACGGCGATTATAGGGAGAAAACCTAACGTCTGACAAGCGCCAGGCTTCCTTAAATCTTTTTAACACATTATTCTTGTCGGAGGGCCTCAACACAACTTCAGACTAATTGGAATACCATAAACAAAAGAAACAGCAAGCGCAAAACGGCGTAAAAACGCCATTACATTTTTTCCTTCTTGAAATCTGCAACAAAGAGAGAATATACGTACACTGTGAATATTTCATTTCCTTGATTATAGATTCTTCAAAGAAATGAAGAGAAACACAGTAAAATGACGATGAAAGATAGTATACTAATCAAAAGTTTCTGCCGAGTAGACACACCGGAAGTGACGTAAACATCGTCTGTAAATGGAAAAATCGGTTACAGTTTACAGAGCAACCATAAAGATTAGAGCCAGACATTTGATATGGTAGGGAACTGTAGTTCAAATGGTTTTTTTTTAAATTTATATAAACAGAGGAAATATAAAAGCAGATCATTGATCAAATGATGGACGCAGAAAACACCATTAGAATTGAGCGCTTCCGTCATGCACTTAAAGCAGTAAAATAGTGCGTTAAATCTACAAAACGTTCCCGTAATTACCCGGGCTAATGTGAAAGTCTTTTTAGTACAACTGAGGCTAGTTAATGAGGTCTGTAAGAACGGCTCTCATGAAAAAGAACATAGGGGTATTTGTTCTCCGTTTGCTTAAATTGAAGATTATTTTTGATAAAGCTTTACGGCATCTGAGAATCTTCCATGATTGCAGCCATAGCAAAAGCAGGTCCTTAAAATTTAGATGTTCCTATTAGCATAATTGCATGTTGACTGAAGGAATTTTAAGTTTTAATCATATCGAACTATTTTCAAATAATTAAGCACGCTCTAAGCTTGTAAGATATCCAGAAACTTAGATTTAAAGCTTATATTAAATATACAACCATTCACTAAGACTCTGAAATAAAGTATACAACCTTAAAACAGAATCAATCAATGTCGTCTATGTGAACTAATGCTCCGTAATGCGATGTGAAATTCCAATGCCCCCATAACATTAGCATTATAAAATACAAGTATGAAAACTATCTATGCATTCATTCAAATAAGCTAGGACCAATGTTAATCGGTTTCCTAGACATAACATGTCTATTTTAATGCATATTCGCGTGGATAGAGGACGATATTTTTCTTCAACAAATCTTTTTAAAAGAAAATGATGGTAGAGAGGGGACAATTTAATTCAGAATACAAAATATTCGCAGAAATGGGGTACCCCTCACCCCCCCCCCCCCCAAAAAAAAATCCTCTTTTTATTTAGGGTAGATGTTTGTCGGTTTATTTGTGTAATTACTGATCCCGTTTCATTAAGTATCTCTGTTATTTGTTCTAAATGACAACTCATCTCGTAGGGAACAACTTCGGTCTTGATGGTTATAACACTTTTAGCAATGTTAACACAGACTAGCACACTGGCATTGTCCTATAATCGCGCCCCCTATCTGTTGAATCTGATGTAGGGAAGGTTGTCGACCGGATATTTACTGTCCTTTACAGGTTGTTGTTGGCCTAATAATGTTGTTGTTGTTGTTATTATTGTAAATGTTGTTAATTAATTCATTTGGTATTTGTAACAAACTGGTTTTAACGATATTTCATTCGGGTATCATTTCTTCTTGGAAATGATTTTGTTGTTGCATATACCATGATACTAGTAGCAATATAGTAAAACATGGTTATAGCGAGCACGCTATAATGAATTGACGCTTACAACGAAGTGATTTCTATTCTCCATGACTTTATCACATGTTGTAAACTTAACGGATATAACGAATTACGCTTATTACAAAGCAAAATCGCCCATCCCTGGCACTTCGTTATAAGCGTGTTTTACTGTACTACCTGAAAGTCACTTGTTCATACTTTCTCAATTTGTTCGTGCAGCGTGACCTATAACCATCACCCTTACTGATGATGTCCATAAATTCAAGGAAAAATGCATCACTTGTTATGAACTTTTTACGCTGTTTTTTTCCTCTTACATTGTAAGCTTGGTTTTTTGAAAACGAAATGAAGAGAACAAATAGAACCATTTTAACAAGAGCTTGGAATTTGGGTAGTTGTGATAAACAGCAATGTGACGTATAGGCCTGTCTATTTCATCGTTGGCCACTCAGCCATGGCTCACTGAAATCAACAAGATTTGTCTGGCTTTCGAGTTAAGACTACGCAATATTGAATTGTTTTGACGCAAGAAATAGATAGGCCATCCAACCGAAAGTCCAAGCTCATGTTAAAATGATTCTAAAAAGTATTGAATGTTGACTGGTTTATGCATCTTTTCTTTCTGCAATATCCAACACCAACTTGCAGAAAATGTACCTTATGTAAATTTACACACGAATATTGCTTCAGATAAACATTCTAATTATGCAGCATCGACATTTTACGCGATAATTGTTAATTTCTTATAATTATCTTAATATTTTTCTAAATAATGTTGAACACAGATAATGAATATCATCGCCGATGACAGTTAAATTCAATATCAAAACATCGATTTTTATTACACATTTACAAAAACATCCTATGATTCACAATATCAATTATGATTACAATATAATACTGATTATGAAAATAAAACGGTGCATATATAGTGGATAGATGATGTATTTTTATATATCACGCAAACAATCTTTATTTGCAAAACGTTACCGCGAAAACGAGCTAAATCGTTAATTAAATTGCCAACGTAATCACGTGTACTGTAAATAAAGCGTTAAGCCAGTACAGATATATACAAGTAAATGTAAAATAAAACTACATGGAGTATTCATTCCTGCAACAGTGATGAATATTCATAACATCTACAGTGAATATAAATCACCATTATCATAATATATGCAATATAGATGTCAATAACACTAAGATCCTTATGTAAATACTTCTAGCATACGCGCCATTTCTTCGACATTTATTGTTCACCTTTATTGATAGTCAGAGAAAACAATCAGAAATGTATTTCAACAAAAGCAAACGATATGGCATTTCTCATGTTGATTATATTTGGTGACAAGATTTTATCATGCAATAAATAGAGAAATTAAGATTATTAAGATAAATTTTCGGAGGGGGTGGGGGATGGTGTTGGGTTGCTCGGACAAAAAGTTGGATGGCCAAGGATTATTAATTCCTTTGGAAAATCAATTGTTGCAATTTTTGTAACGATTTGGAAAGTGTTACATGTAATTGAGCTCAAATGTTACATCATTTTGACACATAATAAGATTAGAATTCAATATTATACAAACTCTGTGTAGGTTTCTTTTTCTCTCACCTTTTGCAAATATATGCAATTTTTACCTGTAACTGAAATCAATACTCGTCCAGAACTTTGATTACGATGCATGATGTGTTGCAAAAACAAATTAACTTTTACAGTAGGCACTATTTGAATTTCATGGGCAGCGTTCAACACTTTCCAATGACTGATGGCAATAACAAATGGTAAAATGATAAAATTAGTGCACATTGGTGAATATTTAAAACGATTGCAATAAGATTAATAAACAATGTATAGTATTTATTAAACCCAGTAAATCTTATTGCTTTGTACCAACTTATATAATATTATTATTCGTTTTGTTCATTACTAACGAAACAAAATCGTAATTTTTGTAACTGAACGTTTCGATATGCAAAGTCCATATTGAATGAAGTCATTGGCGGTATTGATATGTCGTGAGGTTTCAAAACCACTTATTTCCAATAGAGGGCGACAAAATCTGTTCATATCGTGCAGTAATTTTGTCAATAGACAGTAATCTTCTTTTCCATAATGCAAATATACTAAAAGAATTAGAAGTGCAGCTACTCTATCATTCCGTTACAGTTCGTAGCAAACTAGAACCTATAGAAGTTAACTTTTTGTAAATAGAGGTTTTTTGTTCGAACACTCCATGGTTTTGTGGTCACGCGAAAAGTTTAATTCATCAAGGAATAGATGATGATTACCATTTTTTTAAAAATCGATCAGGTCTTATAATTGGTAAAATCTGATCGATGTCTAAAAATAAAATCAGACGGTAAACGATGAAGTATATAACTGGAGACAGATTTACTTTGCAATTCTTTTTCGGGCAGCATATGAAAGACACCTTATGTTTCTTTGAGATTAAAAGCAAATCTTTGGCAGCAATATATGGGTTGCTGAAAGATCTCAGTTAGTACTTACAAGATCTGAGTTAATGATAAGATGAAAAACGAACAAATTACTGGTAAAATATCTAGCTTGAATGATGCATCGTCAATCATTAGCAGAATATCAAAAAGTATATAAATTAATCTTACTTTAGAGACATTGCCACCCCCTCCCCCCCAAAAAAAATCAAAAATCGGCGTCTATCCCGATAACGATATATTATGCAAACTGTCCTTTAACATCAATGTATCGCAGAAAATAAACTTTAAAGTTGTAGCTCAACAGAAAACAACTTCTGTGGAAATAAAGAATAACTCAATGCACAGATATTAACAAGAATACAGGAAAGAAGCCGAATCAAAAAGCTTTTTGTAATT
Organism: Magallana gigas; assembly: GCF_902806645.1. Taxonomy (NCBI): domain Eukaryota; kingdom Metazoa; phylum Mollusca; class Bivalvia; order Ostreida; family Ostreidae; genus Magallana; species Magallana gigas. The sequence continues at coordinate 56,277,572 of NC_047563.1, forward strand.
GCGTTTAATCTCTACGAAATTCTCTATAATGAGTTGACCATTAGTACATTGGAAAGAAGTTCCATTATAGCGCTTGATCCGATTAGTTCCACAATAATACTTTCTATTCAAATAAATTTTTCTCATGGCAAATTAAACTCACACAATTCTTATTAGAGTACAGCGATCTTGGAAGATAATATATGTGTGTGTGTTCTAAGCCGATAATGAATACTATTTTGGTGCATGGAGTCGAAAGAAAAAAAAAGCTTTCAAAGAGAGCAGAAAATATGTTAAAACCAGCATAGGCTTAATTTATCTTACATGTCGATGTCAAAATAGAAAATGTATATTCTGAAAGCTTAAGATGCATCGATCAAAAAGAGGGAGAGAGATATGATAACTGATTATTCTAGATTGGTATTTATATATACAAGATATTGAGGCAAAAATTAGCAAGCAACCCCCGCTGTTGACTGAAATGAAATAGTTGGATCTGCCAATCTGACTGCAGCGCTTAATTTAATGGAGACCGTTAGGGGAATCAATAAATAATGTGATGAACCTATTAAGTATATAGAATATCTTTCAGTTAAATCTTTCCTGAGTAAGTTGCGTTCACCCAAACAAATTTGACGAAATGGGAAATGGATGGAATTGTCTTCACAGTGATACTGTATCAATTCCTGGTCTCACGCAGGGGATATTCCGAACCAATAATTGACATTTGTTTGTAATGACTGCCTCTCTTAAACCTAATCCAGTTGATTTCTGTATAAGATTTAAACAAGAACTCTAATTATCTCCCATTGTCTTTTTTTCTATTATTTACTACTGATCTTTAAAGTATTTCAACTCGCTACACATCTTAACGTTACATTTCCCATAAACATTCCATAACAAAGCAAATTGTTATATTTCGGTCATCTTTCTTGTGAACAAATTGTCATTAAGCACTGCATAACAATAACAGCCGAAATCCAAACCGACATTGACGATACAGAATAACGAGAGGAGCGCAATCGCAGACGTCATCTATTCGGAAGGTTTCGTGATTCATTAGACAAGGACAATGACAACATAAAGCGGGGCAGCTCCTCATCTATAGGGCGATCTGTCAATACTCCAATGGCCGACCCTTCAATCATCAAAGACACTGTGATCTGGTATCATCATGGTATAAATAACAACAGTAGATGAACCTATGGTCTATACTTTGACAAGCTGGTCAATTAAAGCATGGCGTTCGATGACAGTATTTTGCAGCAACGTATTGGTGGATCACTATGCAAAATGGAGATAGGGTATCATCTCTTTAGATTGCCCATGAAGATTTGCATTAATGTACCTTTAGAGTTGGTTTTAGTTACTTTAAAACGTTATCTCTTCTTTGATTTCTATAACTCATACAGTTTTGACAGTGTTTGTTTTTTAAATAAGACTAACTTGTCGAAGAAATAATGATATGTAATGATATAATTATCTGTAACATAGTTTTATGCCATCAAAAATTGTAATCCATAAACAAATCTGAATTAAAAATACATTCAAAGTTATTATAAATGTTGCATATGAATAAGGGTGGTTTTGATGATAAGTATTGGCATTCACCGGTAAAATTGTAACACAATCTTTGTATCAAACTTTGTTGAGCAGTGTCGTTTGGATATCTATACTACTATATTAAAATAATAGACTCGAATTTTTTAGCTTTAATACCGACAAATCGGAAGAGTACTGTCTTTTGTTTTATATATTTTAAACATCATTGGTACTTGAAGATTACCAATTTGTTTTTATTTTTTCTCAATCAGGCTTCTTTAATTAATAATCAACGAGAATTACTCAAAAAATTCAGGAAATCATCTGAATTTTTTGGATTTTATAATCTTGCGCATGCGCATTACATTCACGCTAAATCACTCGAGGCTCTTTATTTTATGTTTCCACAATATCATATTTGCATGGATAAACCTGGAAACAATAAGACAAATGTGTGTTAACTTTCATTGGAAATTTTTTTATGGTCATCAAAGAAAATACGGGAGATAACTTTAAGACAGATTTACTAGAAAAAAAAATCCCGAGAGTTTTGAATGTCAACAAGATGTGTAAAAAACGTTATTGAAATATGTTGGATTCTGCCATTATAGATTTAAACTTTTCGAGGAAAGGTATTTACAGCTTCAAAATGGTTTTTGTGAAAAATTTGACTGTTATATTCAATGCAACTTAATTTTCTCCAAAATCGTTTTGGAGCGATTCAGCAATTTTCTGCTACATTACGGGTATATGGGAGGCATTTCATCGTCGGAACCCACAGGTTCCGACGATGAACCCGTGGGTTCCGACGATGGAGGCATTTTGACTGTGATTAAGGCATTTTCCGAGACACAGTTAGATTATTCCAAGTCAACAGAGTGTAGTGAAATTAATAGCATTATTGTAGGATTGAAGTTTCGTTATGCAAATGTCAACAATATACGGTGTTTCGATGTATATATTTTGTAAATGCCCGATATCATATGCAATGTCAACCCGTGCACGCACGGGTAAAAGTCTAGTGTATATTAATTATTATGTAAAATGTAAATGGAAATAAATATTAAATATATGATTTGTTTGAAAAAAGACATTTTAATACAAAATGTAATATTTAGATGTTATATCGCTTGAGTTGTTGAGCAGTGACGTTGGGATATGAATATTAATTATCATGTAAAATGTAAATGTAAATAAATATTTAATATATTATTTGTTTAAAACAAGACACTTGAATACAAATATAATACTTAGATGTTACACATATTGTATTTCGCTTAATCTACTCGTGTATTTATAGGTATCAAATAAAGAAACTGTAAACAACGTAAAAAATTTTCTAATGCTTTTTAGGCGCATTTATTCCCACATTTTGAGGTGAATGCTTTTAACTTTTGACAGAAATAATGAACAACTTAATTGAATTCTAAAATGAGGTTTGCAATATTCTTTTTATATTAAAACGTCTTGGAGACATGCTGTCTTTAAAGAAATCATTTTTACATTCAAAGTGAGCCAAATTCACACTTGTTTTGTATTCTCAAATGGTGATCTTATTGAAAAAATGCCTACATGGAATATTTTCTAGAGGTGCGTTATACTCTTTAAAATCATAGATCAATAAAAGTTTGAAAGAAAGTCGACATTCAAAGAGACAGGATTGGCTTAAGTCATTGTTCTTCTCAAGCTAAAATCATTTAGCTTTTTCTCAAAAGATGTATAGCAATATACAAGAATAAGAATGCATGTATAAATGTCTGAACATAGTATACTTTATACTTGGCAATGTTAAAACTTGTTGGTGTTTTAATCTTGACCATTTTTACTTCTGTTTCAGACAGAGAAACATATTACTTTTGCATGTATGACCTTTTCACAGAACAAAGTTTTGCCATTCAGTCAACTGAATAATAACTTAAAGACTGAATGGCAGAGCTATGTAATTCCGTCACCGTTAAGTAACCATTCAGTCACATTTAAGTAACCTTTCAGTCACATTTCAGTCACCTTTCAGTAACATTTCAGTAATATTTCCATCACCTTAACGTACTCGTTAAGTAACCTTTCAGGCACATTTCAGTTGACTGAATGGTATAGCTATTATTTGTTTGGCCACATCTTTGATGAAGGAACTTGATAAATGTTATGAAATCTATGGCATAATATTAAAGAAATTGTCGTTTACGAACTGCTATGTCCTATCTTAAACATCTTGTAACTTCGAACACAGATTATATTTTCCGGACATAGCAGGGCGTACATTTTAACACATAGTTTACGACAAATTGCTTTATCTGTAGATTGAGAATTAGATTTATAAAAGAGAAATGAAATTCAGTGCAATCTAATCAACTTATGGGCGAAAAAGAGATAAGCAAGACTAGAATGAACAATATACATGTGTAGCATTCTCATATTTTTTGATTTAATTACAAGTACATGTATATTACATATGCATCATTCCATTTTGATATTGATTTTTTGAATGCATATATATTGGATTCTATAATTATTTAATTGATCTTAAAATACATTAGTGTGCATTCATTCATGACAACTTAATTTGTAGAAAGGTCCAGAGTTGCCTTTAGGGCAGTAATTATATTTTGGTCAAAGTTAAGTTGTGTCTTTTAATCTCATTGGTGTTTTAGTTTGTTTCTTGTTTGTCTATTGGTTGGTCGATTTCCCTCCAAAAGTTCTTTGGGTTTTAGTTGAATCTTTGTCAAGAGTTTGAAGAGAGCAGACTGTAATAAAAGTGTACACACGTTTTTGACAAATTTCATCTCTTCTTGAATGCACATATACCTTGCAATTGAGTCGTATTGAACTTGGTTCAACTTGTACATGGGGCCTATTCCCATAGAATGGGTCAAATCTATTTATATAACTGGTGATAATAAAAGCCCGTCAATCGAACCCTAACAGGAGTGTTGATTTCTCCTTTACATCAACGGATAAACCTGTTACACATGCAACCTTAATAATGAAGAGAGTTTCTGTTATCTTTCATTATATATACACTATTTTAAGTCAATGACTTTCTCCAAAGTGTTTTGAATGTATGAAATAATGGTGATGATGCGAATTCTTCTTTGTATCAATCTTGTATTGTCCAAAGTTCACACCAGAAGACGTAGTGCACAAAAGTCAATACAAATTTATTCTTATAATATCTCATTTTCACACTTGAAATGATCACCAAAATAACTCTGACTTTTTTTCTTCTTGTTCTTCGCAGTTTCCCATGAAAAGAACGGAAAACAGACATTAAACCGCAGCTAAAGAAAGAAACGTCTTAAAGAAAAGGGGGAAATCTGTTATCGACCATGAAACCTTCAACCAAAATACGGCTTGATTTGTAATTTACAACAGAAAAACAATCTGCTTGCAATAACATTGATAGGTTTTATAATTGAAATGTGATCACCCCGAGGAGGTTCGAAATCGACACGATCAAGATGAAGAAATTAGCTGGTTTCCAGCGAGTATAGCATCGCCGGCAGTATTGCGTAACATCAAAGTGTTTGGGCAAATCTTTTCCCATCATTTTCTCACCTGCTAAAAAATTTATATGATTTGAAAGGAAAAAAAACCGCAACCGTTGGTATTTTAGACTCAATTATATGATGTTTTAATTTATACGTTTATTGACTTTAGATACGGAATCAAACTGTTTAATGCGTCAGATATTAGCCAAAAATATTCGTTAGATTTCGTAAACTACGAGTTTATATAAGACAAAGTATTTATTTTATGGGAGATATAAGCAGTGCACATCCATAAAGATAATTGAATGCCTCATTTTGTCAGTTTTCATTTTGTTATCCAGTTTGCAAGATGTACGACAGAAAACTACGATATATAATTTTATTAATGATTATTTTGATAACAATTTGATATTTGTCCTTGGTTACTCTACTTTACGTAATGCTAAAAGGAAGATTTAAAGACCGATGTATAATACAAAACAAAATTCATATAGTTATTGTAAACTAAATATGTTCGCGTGCGTGAAAATTTCGCGAAGTTCGAAATAATATCGTCACGAATATTTCTCTCTACGAGCAATTCCTCGTCGTATAATTGAAATAACAATATGGGTTTTGGCCGCAAAGATTAGTCGCCGCGAACCAGTTCATCCCGGGTAAATCGCAAAATAAAGTCGCAAATGATAGTTGATTTACAGTATGCGAGCATCTCCAGTAGCTTGAGTATCTCTTTGGGTTGGAATCGGGGTGGCGGGTAATCGCCGTTCGTAACCAATATTCATATTGTACACAATAGTTTTATATGGTTACTGATATATTGTTTTGATTCGTGAATTTTTTTTTAAATATTGTGTTATACATAACTGCTGGTTAATGGTCGTCATTATAACTAAAACTAATAACTTTTTTTTTTATAACTATGCTTTCTAGTTTGCTATGTTAATTTTTCTGTTTTGTAGTATTATTTTCTCTATATAAATAATTGTGTAGTTTTATACATTGAAATAAAACAAAATAATGATATGGATTACGTATGTGTAGTTTTATCGATTGTGTTTATTTCAATACAAAATATGAAAATTATTTCTCAACACAATTACTTTTCCATGGTCATGTTGCATCCGGTCCTTTATTACAAATTATGAGAAATTTATTATGCACCTGCTAATAACAGCAGGTATTCAGGGTTCCATAAGATAAAATACGGTATTTATATATAACTGTATTCATGAATATCTATAAAAAGTTCTTTGCATGATATATTGTTTAAATGTTATTCATCGAGTCAGCAATCGAAGCAATACCGTGATTAACGTGATTTGGTATGATTAACGTGATTTCGCGTGATTTACGTGATCTGCCACACCATCACGTCAGATGATAACCGACAACTTGTCACTGAAAAAAAAAATACTATCAGATTTTGAGTCAATCTCGTTTTTTGATTAATTTGCAAAGAACGGTAACTGCTTTTTTAGCAATGTTTATTAAAGAAAATGTCGAGTTACACAGAACAGATTTATGATAGAATTTAAGAATTGATAAACAAACATTTAGAGATTATTTAAAGGAGAAAAAAGAAAAGATGAAAAAGATACACATAACAGAACGTGCATTAAACATGATTGATATGGATATAAATATACATACAGATACTAACTTGTCCTCCGTTTCAGTAAAACTGTGTAGGGGTGTTATCTAACTTGGCGATAAATATTGCATGTTTTGCAGATAAAATGTAGATTTTTTGGTTTTGAAATAAGATTTGATAATATTTTGTTGAAAGTTCGAAAAGAAAAAAAAAATCAGGTTTCTGATGGTTTCTGATTTTCTTTTTAATTATCAATATGTATGACCTTATTATCGTTTTAGAAATTGGCGATAGAAGGTGTGTTTAGTTTTCAAATCAACTAGTCAATAAAAAAAATGAGAACTGATAGAGAAAAGTTTGTGGTTGTCTTTACTTACTACAAAACATTTTTAAGCAAGTATAAGAAAACCTTATAATTTACATGTATATATTGACTATTAATCAATCAAATAATCAATATATCAATCGACATGGAACTTAGATCTATGTTTGGCAGACATGTAGGTTAGACATACCTGCGGGTTAATGTTGCGCGCATGGTGTGTTAACGACTCTTTTGAATGGAAGTTTGAGATAATACCAGATGTTCTCTTAATGATAACAAGCAATAACTCGATAACATCAGCATAAAACGTGACACTTTTTTGAAATCACCCTAGATTTACTACTTGAAATTCTTTCCGCAGCTGGTCTGAATCTCTCTCCCTCCTCTTTCATTTCCATGGCTAAATGTCTTTCTTACACAACTTTTGATATTAAAAAGTATGACATTAACGTTGTCTTAACTATTTAACAACCCATGCAATATCATGCAGTACGTATAGGGAAGTGTTATTTAGAACTGTTTTATTTATAGAGCATTGCGTCAACTCGAAGATAACTATTTTTTGTTGATGTTCACAAACTATATCTTTTAAAATATTGAATTTAAATTCCTCTCCTATTAGTTTATCAAACTGTATGATAAATTGAACTGTTTTTGTAAAACCAAACTCCAATGAAAGAAAAGTATGAAACAATTGCGCTTGTTTTCCTCTTTTGTTGCCCTTCCATGTTGATTTGATTGAAACGTTACCCAAAGAAATTCTCTTTCAATATACGTACAAAATTTTAGAAAGTATATGTAGTAAAACACTTTATTATACTTTCATTTTAATAATGAAATCTGATTGGTTAAGACGTCATTCCTAAACTAGTCAGTTTTCTTTAAAATTAAAACTTTCAGCATAATAAAATAAACCGTGCCTGTTTTTGAGGGTAACAGTTGAAATTGACACCCCCGTGAAAACCATTGTAAACCGACGCGAAACGGATGTTAAAGTGGATGGTTTTCGAGGGGTGTCATTTACAACTGTTACCTTCACAAACAGGTACTATTTATATAACGTGTTATTACGTTTTTGTCAGCTTACTCGTAAGCGGGTAAATCGCTAGAAAATATGTTGGAGCAAAATGTAAAGGACACAGAGTTTACATGGTGCAACCTTTGAAATGTCACTGGTAAAACATTATAGTCACGAACAATTACATTTTTTTCAATCTTTAATTCCTAGAAAGCTCAACTTTGGTAACTCTTCGCCAAAAATTTGATTGCAATTAGTGAAGAAACAATATGGATACAATATAGAAACTGAATTCTGAATTCTCCATTTCGTAAAGACAGCTCGAGCCTTAGTTTTGTTAATAAGTATAATATTGGTAAAAATTACATTCATTGATTTTGTTTGTTTGATAAGTTATTTTTAAACTTAAGAAAACAAAAAGTTATATGGCAATCTCTTTACCATATTATTTTCACAAAGAATAATGGCACGAACTTTGTACAAAGAGTTATAAACTCTTATCTCTCTTGATACCTGAATTCTGACATTTACATATTGGCCAAGCATTAAAACGCTCTAGTAAACCAATCAATTATTCATCAAACATTAAAAAAAATAACCTTTTGATATAGATTAACTAGAACTTTGTGGCAGATCACATATAGAAAATAAGTTGTGACATTTGCTTTTATCCATCAATGGTTACTAAACACGATGCACTGTAATGTCACACGTACTTTGTTATATTTCAAGTTTCCATTGATAATCTTTAAATGTTGATTTCACATTTCAGTGTTACATTGTAACTATAATTTTCTTTTGATTTAATTTGATTTAACACTGTAGTTGTGAATATCAATTTGTGATGTACAAAAGTCATTATTTATATCCTTTTATCTTTACTTTGCTGTCCTTCTGTAATATTTGATCTAAAGGTATACGGATTGTTATAATATCTTAACAGTATTCAAGTACAAATGTTTCTTGTAAATATCAAATTTAGTAAGGGACTAAATCATTATCTTTATATGCGCTTATATTTCGTATTTGATAGAGTCGTTATTGCAAACCTCCATATAATCGTATGGTGTGTGCTTTTAGAAAATCATCTTTGTAATCTGAAAGAAGAAAGACTACTCTACTATAATTAAATGACTGTTAAAATCTAAGGTTATGATTTGTTTGCTAAGAATTGCACATTCGTTTGCACAGAATACATAATATACATCATCAAGACAAAACTATCAACATCTCAAAAGTCAAATAATGCTGATAAAAGGGAAACAATTACAGATTTGTGTAAGTAAATTGACAGTTTTTCTGTAGAGGGAAAGGAAAGTTTTTGTAAATCTATTTTTCATAGGTGAACTACGGTGGGGAATAATTTCTTATATCATTTTTATCAACTTGATACCCAATTAGTAGTCATGGTGTTTTGGTGTTTTTAAAATGTCTTTACAAATCCTATCTATATTTCAATACACACATTTATAACAAAATGGAAAATAAATACCATTAGACAAAACCATCTTAATTTATCATACTAAGGCCATGCATAAATTATCACAATCTTTTTATTGTTTTTTGTTTTGTTTTGTTTTAAATACCGTTCTGAATTCATCTGATAACTTAACTTTATCCAAAATATGTATTCCATCATACAACTGTAAGTGCGATCGTACATGTTTTTTTTTAAATTCCCAAAAACTAAAGGATTACAATCATTACAAAAGTCAAGCATAACCTATACTCCTTTTCATACCAGAATTTGAAGGAAAAGAATGGTTTGTTATCTAATTTTATATTAGGGTTATACAATATTGGAATGCAATGATATTTGTATACTAATATTAAATTTGAAAAAATGAGTAAATGAAAAAATCTTTATAATAATAAACTTTTCAAAACCTCTAAACTTGAAAATAAAAAGAAGATTAATTATACCTTTTTTTGTAAGATCGAAATCAGAAAAAAAGTAGAGAAGTTTGCTCTTATGCATCATATAATTCACCCAAATACCATTCATCGATTTGTTGTTGTTTTTATCTATTTTTAATTGGTAACCTATAATTTTCTATGTTTATTGCACAATTTATTGTTACATTACATGTATATCCAACGTTTACCTTTTTCCCTCTTTAGTTCTCTACCGGTTTCATCGGAGAGGACTATAGCTTTTTTATTTAAGAGTGTAATTAATGAAATCAATTTGTGATATATACTAGTCCTAGTATATCGCTGTCCTTCTCTAAGGTTACATATTTTAACTTGATATTCATATTAAATATTTAATTTAGATATCAAACAGTTAGTAAGTGATTAAGACCATTATCTTTGTATTTGTTTCTATTTCGAATTCGATAAATTATGCTTAACAAATCTTCAAAAAATTCAAGACAAAAAATTGTATTTATTGGAAAATCATTGTTTGTAGTTTCTGAAAAAAGAAAGACTACTCTGTTATACATAACCGAACGGGATTGTTAAAAAATTGTGCTATAATATGTTTGTTAGACATGAACATGTATAGATCGTAAAGGCAAAAGTATTTCAATATTTTAGAAGATGATTCAAATACGTTTCTAAAAAAGCAATGATTTATTTTACAATACATGGGGTAGGAATTGCTTTTGTTGACCTTACTATATAATTTAAATGAGGTTAAAAATCAATTATTTATTCAAATGTTTATTTTACTATTTGTTTAAAATGAAATGAAAAAAACCATACAATTTTGTTCCATGTTTAACTCAACTGAGTTTAACCCCATCGGCGAATCTAAATCTTATTATAAATAAAATTCAATAAACTGTTGGTGGGCTGTCCTAGCTATATTACTAATCTTCCTATTTTCTATACAAACTACAAAAATTGTTCTCAATACGTTGACGAAAAACAAAGTGAACATTCCTTTTAAACCGTAAAATATGGATCGGCCCCCTTTACTAAAAATAATAAAAAGATGAAGTCTTGGCGATTACAAAGTTCAAATTTATTTCGGTTTAAATTCCGGATTATATGGACTTATCTTTGGTGATCCTGAATCATTTAACACTAATAGGAAAACAATAAGTCCTTATTGACATAAATAATTTGGGTACAATTTATAAAACTTTACATACATGTAATAGTAGAAATCTGAAAACTTTTCTTCATCAAATGTATTTGAACATTTTTATATAATTGTACTGAAAATTAAGCAAGAAACTATCCATCTTAATTTAATTTATCTAAAATGTATTTCAATATTATACATTTTTTATGAAGTCATGTGTCAATATATTGTTTCTTTAGGAGCATCTATATTTTTTATTGGTTAAATATTTCGATCGATTTCAAGCAAAGAATTTTTTTTCTTTTTACATCGCAATGAAAGATTGGTTTTTGAGGATACCCAGAGTGATGTTGAATAAGATAAGGACCAGGCTGACTCAAACTATGATCCCTTTGAAGAGGAGGACGAAGAAAGCTATGAAGAAGATCAGGTCTATGAAAACGGGATCCCTCTACGCACTGCTGTTCATCCAGAGGAAGAGCGGCAGATTGAATCTGTTTTGTGAAATACAGTAAGGCAAATCCTACTATATCGCCAGTTTAACGTAATGAAAATCCTCCTCTTGAGCCGATTTTCCAAGGGGGATATTTTAGGGGGAAAGCCCATATGCTAAGATATTAAGGCTGATCAGATATGAAAAGTATTCAGAGATCCGTTTATCGTCAGTCAAAATCATATACATTAAAATGATAAAACTGATAAGATGATAATGTTAGGATTTTTACTCTAATAAAATTGTAACCTGAAATAGATCAGAAAAAATGGGTTAACTGATTGAAATACACGTTTCGTACAAGTCTCAAACAAGTCAAAAGACTGATAAAATTATAAAATCCTATATCGATTTAACTCTACCGGCTGAAACCCAGTGAACAACATCGAATGTAAAAAATTGTCTAAATCTTAAAACTTGTATACAAGTTTTAAACTATAAAAAGAAGCGGAATAAATCTGTTGTGAACTTTAAATCATTTTTATATGACAAGGCATACTTATTGCAAAAAAAATAAAATACTAGCACAGGGGTATCTGCGGTCTAAAATACGTTAGGTGATCTCTTCTATGCTATGACATGAGAAAAATAATAAATAATAAACATTTTATTCAATTAAAAAAATGTTTCAACGATGAACTGGGGTAGAAATATTTTACTCAGTATAACTTTGTCGTGCATATTCATACCTTTTATATAAAGATAAAGAAAATTGAATTTTTAAAGCTGGGTAAATTGCCATCAAAATGCAAAGATGTCAAATATTGTTTAACTCATATGTAATTACAATGCATAGTTATTTCAGTTCACATTGTTTTTTGGGTTTTTTTTAAAATCATATTCGTTTTCATGTTTTTCTTCTATTCATTAGATATTATGCTTGCATTTCGGATTCCAAAAAATGTCTGCTAATAAAATAACAGCAACAATATAATGGAAAAAATAAAGATAATTTTTGTTTTATTATACCTTCATTTTCAGAACTTTATTCATTGGGATAACTGCTATTTTTCAATCAATTTTCTGATCTGTTAATCAACTATTATGTTCTAACTTAAATGTTCATTTAAATTATTTTTAGTGTATTTTCTGATCTGTTAATCAACTATTATGTTCTAACTTAAATGTTCATTTAAATTTTTTTTAGTGTAGCAAATATATTTGACAATGTGCATTTTCATAGACGAATTAGAAAATTTCTCATACCAAACATTTAATTCCTACATAGCGAATTTGGAAGATAATCAACGTCATTTACATGAAATTACATAAATTTGAATCAAACCATAACTTTGATTACTGGGTGAATAATTACCGTGGGTTCATGCTATTTCAGTGGTACGTATTACATACAATAAATTTCAGTTCTCTCTTGTGTGGGATGAATGCAAAGGGAATCCTCTTAGTACTTATTTAAATCGTACGTAAAGTTCATTTCACATTAAAGGTTGGCTAATATATTCAATGCTCAATTTATCATCTAAAACTTTAATGTTTGATATCATCATAAGAAATGGAGCGTACAATTCAGATTCTTCTCCAGTCATATTATTATCAACGACATGTATGCGTTCGTATGATTACGTTCTCGCTATGCGTTTTTTTTAAAATAGTAAGTGGTAATTATAGAAGGAGCTACATAAGTAATGAAGAGAGTCCAGTATACGTAGTAATTTTCCTCTTCTAATATATCAGAGTTTCGTTCAGTTTGGCAAATTTTGAACAGCCAACCAAGTGGTCAATAATCTAATAACTATAAAATTTTACAAAGTCAAAAAACCTAAGAATTCACATTTGTCTTTTCCCCTCCTCATTTTATGCCCTGTTGTCAATTTGTATGCCCCTGAGCTTCTCTTTGAAGAAAAAGCCATATTTTATTGCTTTTTCTTTTTATCTTTCCTTTACAATAAGGCCATTATCTTTTTTGGATTTTGTTGATCGATATTCTTCCGGTTGGCAGTTCAGGTGTTGTACATGTAAAGATGATTTCAATCTAAAAAAAAAAAACCTTTATTGGACATGAATAAAACTTGATACACTGTTTATCTCTAAAGATGAACGCCACGTATAATTCATTTCAGGTAACTAATCTTCATACAAACAGTACATATGTGCCTCTGTCTCATTTTAGTCAATAAATGGATGACTAAAATGTTTTCTTTGGATGGCCGAAAACACTATCGATTGACAATATACATGTACCGTCTTGTGAATAGGATGTTTTACCACTAATGAAAAATTATGTTGACCTACATGTATGTGAAGCACTTTATATTTTTTCATCCCGTTTCTATTATTTGTTTTTAAGGTGGAATAACACACCTGGAAAAAGTCACTTAAACTAACAGGAAATTTTTTTGATACTAAAAGATATAATGATAAATAAACTGTACAAATGTCAAATAAGCGAAAAAAAATTGCAGCTTCGGGATAAAAAATGAATATCTAAAATAATTATTTTTGTAAGTTACAACAAAAGTCCCTGCGGATTCGAACTCGGGATGTATGGATCACAAGTCCGACACTTTATCTACTCAGTTATGGAGTAAGTTACATGTTTCAGTCCATAAAATCCTTTTAATAAAACGAAATGTCGTTTCGATCAGCGGTCAGCCATTTTGTGATGATGTGTTATTCCACCTTAATACATTCCATTTTCAGGCTAAACAAACTCGACGGCTGACGGGTAAAAGTTTTCACAAAAACTATTTAAAATCATAACTTGGCCCAACATACAGAAACGGGTTGTTCGACAAAAGACTCAGGAATAGTCTGGCATAGATAAAGACTCCCCCCCCAAAAAAAAAAGAAAAAAAAGAGAAAAAATAAAAATAAATAGAAAATAAACATAAAACAGCGGTAGCTGATCAAAGGTACAGTAATATGTCACTATTTTTTTCGCAAAATGTATTTCAAACATGAATCATGTCTAGTTAATATTATCTATCCTTCAATCTTTAAACTTCAACATTTTACCATTTAATCTTCAAATCGAATATACGTAATTTTAAAAGATAATCAATGTTTAAAACCACTCTAAATAATAATAAAAAAAACAGCAGGTCAATACATCAGTTTCTTTAAAGACATTGGAACACGCATTGTATGCTAAAACGTAATGCGTTATTCTGTAATGTTACCAGCAGAAGTAGTAGTGATGAGAATTGGTAGTAAATGTTGTTTTCTATATTCGAAATAAGGATTGCAAGGATGTCGTTCAATGAAATACATCTGTCTATGTCTTGAATTAAGTTACTTATGCAATGAAAGACTGGAATTTCCTGTCTGTGTAACCCATCAAGTACCAACTACATGTGAAAGGCGAACTTTTTTAAGGCTGTAGTGACTAAATGCCTTATACTGATACCTTTTAGGGGAATCATTATTTTTCGTCAGCGTTCAATACAAAAATATCAAATTTCATGAACTTGAATATATACATGTATATTTTTAACAAATTAAAATAAATTACGTCACAGAAACTAAAACTTTTAGGATGATTTTACTGTAGTGTCACAATGTTTACAATACAATCCAGTATATCTTAAGAATTCTCATCTTACAATCAATGAGTTAAAAACGTACTAAAACAATGTTTATTATTTTAAGAAACTGATTTTGCGCATGATATGAACAAGTTGACAAACATTTAAATCTTTTTTTTTACATGAGTGCTTTTAGATCTTTCGTTAGATCATGTACCGTGACACCTTGCCGTGCAACCAGGAAAATCCTAACAATAATTTGATAAGATAATTTATTTGAATTTGAATATTACATGTAGGTATCCGGCTGGAGCCTCGCCTGCATGTTTTTTTGCATATAGTCGAGACAAGAGACAGCATAACATTATTAATAGATTACGTTATTTATAAATTGTTTACTTGTTTGCTTGAATGTGCGTGTTGCTTTGTTTTTTTTTAAACCTTCCGACAAATGAACGGAGAATGAAACCCCATCCCGCCCATTCCCTGTTAATGATACATAATGATCGTGGCGATAACTTAAAGTCCTTAACTTTTTTCCTACAAAATTATAACATTTTCATGTAGTTAAATTGTCCAATATTTGGATGCTGATTAGTGTTCCGTGTCGCTGGGTTTCTGATAATGAACAAATTCGTTTGAATCCGGAAACAGCATTAAACGGAACAACACTGGCTTTATCTGTTGTCTTAAGCTTGATAAAAAGGGAAATCAATGATGTTTTCCATATAAAATGCAAAATATATTCTTGGTGTATTGAGCCTCCATCCAAAATATCAGATATCCACGAGACTAACTGGTTCATGTATTTACTAACACTGATAAAGATAAGAAGAATGCAGTCCTTCTATAAAACAACATCTATCTATACTACTAAAATTATGATTTTTTGTGCTTTAATACCAGTCAATTGGGTGAGAACTGTCAATTGTTTTGTATACAGTACCGATCAGACCTAGCCTAACAAAAAGTAAACCCCAACTAAACCCTGGGTTTACCAGAGATGACCCAGAGTAAACCTAACGTAAACCGAATGTAAACCCAGAGTGGACACAGAGAGTAAACCCCATCAGAAGTATACCCCTGAAAGCAGACACTATATGTGTCTATACAAGGGGCAAGGGTTACAGACAGTTAGATGGTAAGACTAAATACAGGTCGGCTTCACACCTCATTGCGTACAGTTGACCCCAAAAGCAATTCTCAAAAGGAAACTCAAAGTAAACCACAGTAAACCCAAAGTAAACCCCGAGTGGACCCAAAGAAAACTAATTTAACCCGGGGTTTAGATGGAGTTTACTCTGGTGTTAGGTTGGGTCTGATCGGTACTGTATTATAAACATTTAAATTAGCTTAAAATTGCAATCTGGACTTATTTGTGTTTCTACTACCGTTACTAACCTAATAATCAGCAAAATAATCCTAAAATCCGGAATTTTAGCGGGATAAAACTTTGTGATCCCCAAGACCTGAACTTTTGTTTTATATAGATTTTAGTAAATGGAGCAAATTCACATTTTAGGCATCTTTGCTAGACAAAGATGTCTGATCCCCTACTTTATTCAAGGTCGTTAAGATAGTAGCGGATCAAAAACCTTTGGCTCGCGAAGAAGCATTTCACGGGTTAAGGGTCATATTGCTGCAAATCAAATTATTTTATAATAATAATAATATAATTTTTTAATTCATTTTAATAGATCAAATGACTAGGAGGAATATAGCCTATGTAGCACACAGAGGGTTAGTTTCATAGAGAGTCGAAAGTTTTAGGATTAGCTTTAGTTTGGCCTCAGAACGCACACTGATACTTAATACGGACGTATTTTGCGTTGCATAAAGCGGCGTTAATGGATGTTGAATACGACTCCTTGACGACACTGTACTGTTCATGCACAAAACTGTTTCTAATACGCTGTAATGGTACGCATATGTTAAGTATGTGAAAACATGGGTTAATTTTAGGAACTATAGCAGTTGGAATAATCTAACATAAAATTACTAACATTTGATAAAATATTGTTCAGGTTTTCACAAATACACATATTTTTAATTACTAACTTTAAAATGACTTTATCAATATTCCATTTTCTTATTGAATTTACAGAACAGAAAGCTTTATATAATGAAATAAAATACAATAAAAAGATCTAACGATATCAATAAAGGGTATTCAATTTTTCAGAATTTTTACGCAGGTTTTTTTTTTTACATTGTCAAACACACCTGTAAATCTTATACAGAATTTATGATTTTTACCTATTTTTCTACATTAATAATTCATCTACCTTTCTTCTATTATATATGTGAAAATCATTATTTTTTCGTGAAAGGCGCGTCCCTTTTCTGGCATTATTTGATTAAAGTATAAAATCGTGAAGCGGATAACGAAGAGGACGGGGAGGGGGGTTCTGTTCAATAGAGATTCACAAAATATGTTTTGATCAGGCTTGGGGTACATGTAATACCAAGTGTAATGGTAATGCATTGCAATGTATTACATATCTTCAAAGTAATGCTAATAGTATGTAATGCCACAAAATAAGCAATACAAGTAATGGTTATGTAATGCATTACTTTCCAAACTCTAGTGTAATGCTGGCGTCACATGGCATTACTTTGCATTACTATGCTTATTTATCCATGTTCATTTTTTTAATTGTGATGAGTAATTGAATAACTGAAATTGTATTTAATTAAAATTATTTCAAATAAGAAAGAAATATTTCTTGAGATAAAAAATGTTTAAGTTGTATTATTAAAAAAGATATAAAAAAATCCATTTTAAATTGTCCAAATTACTAGCTATAACAACGCAATGTAAGAACATTTTTATGAGTGTATTTGTTCAGAGTATGAAAACATTAAAAAAATTTACTCCAATTGGTTTGCACTTCAATGAATTTTTTACTGTTAAGAATGTGTCAACAACACAGTATGCCCTCAGTATAATCTAAGTACCAAAACAATCTATTGTTTTTAGAAGTACACACACACACGCACAAACAAACACACACACACACACACTCTCTCTCTCTCTCTCTGGGATAAAGTACATTAGTTTGGACTTATATAGAAAATACAAGATTCATGTATTTTTTTCTATTATTGCACTTAATATATCCTATGATAGGTATTGTCAAACAATATCTTTTAGTCCCAGCTTACACTGCTCCTGTAGAATGATTATTTGATATAGCTAGAAATATTTTCAAACCTGACAGAATGCAGTTAAAAGAAGGTGAAATCATTGAAACTTTGATGATCAATAGGTGCAAGAGCAGTCTTTTGTCTTAATGCGTCCTCAGTAAAAAAAAAAATCTTCTGAAAATATACTCAGAAATATTTCTTAGAAAAACCTTCTGTTTGTAAATTAATACAATTATCAAGTGTCAAATTTTTTTAAGAATTGTGTAATATGGGGTATATCTCCATTTAGCTTTAAATAACCACAATGTTATTCCACAATCTGTTTTATGGTATACTTCTGTGTCTCTATTTCATACCTGACATTGTACCATGCCAACTGTCTATGATTATAAGTATTTACTTATGTTGTTCGTAATGCCATAAGATGATTATATCCTTACCAAATGAAGAAGGAATCTTCCATAAGTAATTGAATTTGAACCTAACGTGAACCTATGTATACGTAAAAGTGTGTTTTATATTTGAAACATTTGCAAAAACTCTTTATTAAGCTTTACTTTTTTAAAACTTATTATTGACTTTTCACAAAGTAATGGTAATAGTCATGCATTACTTTACCCAAGTAATGATAACCTAATGCATTACTTCAAGAAAATTAAGCAATGGTAATGGTAATTTAATGCCCAAATTCATGAAGTAATGGTAATGTTATGCATTACTGTACAATGTAATTCGCCCCAAATCTGTTTATGATATTGCATAAGTGAGTTTGTAATCCGTAATCAGCTTCGATTTTATATTTCAAATGCATTTTTAGAACTAATATATTTACTAAATAATACATCATATATAGTTATCCAAATATACCATTCATGAATATAGATGTTACAAAAATTACATTTATTAGCTATGTTCTTCAAAAGTAAATATTCTAATAAATGAAAATGTTTTAAGCTAAAGCTAATTATTAATAAAAATATTGGGTATAAATGTACATACATATTCTAGATATTTTAGTAGAAACAGTTAGATTTAATATTTTTTAAGTTTATAAAGTGCAACAGAAATTGGAATATAAATGCCTTTTATTAATTTTACAAGTTTCCTTGCAGTTGTAAAAAGGACTTAAAATTGCTATAAAAGAAACGAGAGGCACACAGGCCTTAACGATAACCTGCATACCAAGCCCTGAGATGTACCAATATTTGCATTTAAGACTTCATTTTGGATCTAAACACATATCTGAGTCTTTTTTAACTTTTAATCAACTTTAATTATTTCCTGTTTGCAAGCATCATTAAAAAAAGGAGTGGGGATGGGGGAGTTACACGATTTACGATTTATTTATCTTCATCTTTAAAGTTGTAAACTTTTGGTAGAAAAAGACCTGTTGGCCTTTCATGGTCAATATTCTATAATCTGTACAATTTCATATATAATGCACACAACATGCATACAGTTTATTGCTACAAGCATATTACAATACACAGGAAATAACAATTTTTAAGATGAAGTTGAAAATGTAAAACTGGTTACGGACAACACATGACCAACAGCAATATGTTACACAAAAGGCTCAAATAACCTAAAATATATCACTAAATGCAATATTTGTCATCGTGCATCTAGAATCGCATTTGATGTGTTCTGTAGTTTAAGGAGTTATGCATATCAACTACATAAGGGATATCTCATGATTTTCGATGGATAAGATCTTTATCAAACAAATTGGCGAGGGGATAGAAAACACACAATTGTTTGTGAGTCGCACAACGCGTTTACTACAAGACGTCAAAAACTTTACGCTTGGAAAAAAGTTCCTTGAAGATTAACAAACAATCATTTCTTTTTCGAACATATTTTTTTTTCAATTTATGAAAAAATAACATTTAACATTTACAACTCTACACTTTTCAACTGAATTATGTTTTCACCTTTTTATTCTTTGCTAATCAACCGCCCAGACCTACGTATTGTTTAATTAAGATGTCATATTGGGTAATGGTACACAGTTTAATATCAAACAATGATTACATGAGTGATATTCACCGTATACTTAGGTAAACATGTGATAAAAATGACATCAAAGAGGTATCCAATATCAATAATCAAAATAGCATTCCCTTTATTGTAATCTTTTTCTTTTAACTTTCAGACGACTTTCATTTTCCATTCACTATAAACTTGGTTTTAAAAATCTTAAATCAAGAAAGGTTAAACTTTTTTTCTTTTAAAAAAATTTAATGATTAGTTTTAAAATCAAGAGGGAAACAAAAATTTGAAATAAGTACTTAAATTAATCAAAATACTCCACATATATCATTTAGCATTATAAATTTCCATTGAAAATATTGTTTATTGAAAGAAATATTTCTGTGCATTTAATTGAAAGAGTATGAGATAAATTATATAGTTTCATAGAGAGTGTTTTCCACCTCATTAATTAAGAACACAATTTACATTGATTTAGGTACAAACAAAGAAAACCTTAATTTTGAGGGTTGTATGGAAAAAAAGATTTAGGCTTGTATTAGAGTAGGTTTATAAATGCTATATTTAATAGTACAAAATACACATGATGTATGTCAGTCTTTCTCACTATAATCAAGGATAAAAAAAAAATAAAACTCGAATTCTTGTATACCTCTTAGTATTTGATCAGTGCGAATGTTTCATTTCACATTTGAAGTTGGTTAAAATATTCAATACTCGTTCAATAAGCTTTATATTGCACTTAAATGTCTGATGTAATGTCTGACGAATGCAGGGTTAATTATTTCTTGGCCCGACAAAAAAAGCTCATCCGACAAAATAACAAAGCAAAAATACAGCAAAAAATAGATCTGTTACCCGCCAGGTAAAGGAAACACACGCAAAAAAAGGCACCTCTCCTCCTAAAAATAAGAAAATAAAATAAATTAATAACAGCAACCGCTAGTTGTTTTTTTTGTGTAATTGTTACTAGTACAAAAATATTGTTACATCTATAATCGAAATTTTTCATAAAAAATGAATAACAAGCAACTGTCAGTTTTTGTAATTGTGACAGATAAAAAAATATTGTTACACCCATTATAAAAATTTTTTCAGAAACCTTGACGGACACAAATGTCTATTTAAGGAAAATATAATTGTTGTAGATTGTTTGATTAAATGTCATATATTCATTTAGATAGGTAAATGTTTTGTTCGCAAAATGTATTTTTAACATGGTATCTTTTATAAATGTTAACCGTGTGTTTGATATTGCTTAAAGTGGACAACTTTCCAACTAATCAGTGAAGAACACAATTTACATTGATTAAGGTTCAAACAAAGAATACTTTAATTTTGAAGGTTGTAAGAAAAGATATTTTAGGTTTTTACCAAAGTGGGTTTACGAGGGTTGTTCGGAAATTATTGAGACAAATCGATTATTTTCTTTTCTAAGTGACGAATTTTGGTGAAAATTGGCGTAGACACTGAAGAAACACCAACAAATTATAAAACAAAGTCATATTAAAAGAATATTTAATATTTTGTTTACGACAGTAGATAAACAAGTCGGTGGTCGGGGTACCCGGCGCAGCCATGAACTCGGAGATTAAACAACTTAAACATCTACTTTATAAGTGTCCGTAGAATTACAGTTTATGATAAAAGAAATCAAATTAAATATGTTCATTTTGCTATTTTTTGCGACAAACTGTTGATTAAGTTTCACTGATGTTCGAGTTGAAATACGGATACTGTACACATATATTTACCAAACAATAAAAATCTGACAACGACTTTACATTGAATTTTGACGTCAAGGCGGCGCAACGAAAACCATTAAACTGGTGGAAATCTCAGAAGAAGACATTTTAAAGCCACGCAATTGCGTAAACAAAACTATACGATGACAAGACAAGGTATAGAACTTCAGTTCATCATATTTTTTTTCACTGATTGTTTAACTAGAATTAGGCCAAAGGGATTAATTATAATAACAACTTTTGACACACTAACTGTTGTCAACAGTTCTAAAATATGTAAAAAATGACTGCAGGAGACATTCACAGTAATTACACTTTCGGGTAAAAAAACTCGATTTTTTCTCTAAAAAAACAAGAATGAGAGAAAATGTAAATGATGACATCTTGAAATTAAAACAAAAGATGAGAAATAAAGAATAATTCTTATTTCAGTTCGTTTGTAAGGTGTTTAAAACACGGGAGCAATAAGAATGACGTTGCGAAAAGTTTGCGGTTGCGCCGGGTTACAGGACGAAGGCACGTTGGTCAGCTTACTAGGAATGATCTATTCATGCCATGAACAGGAAACTTTTCACATTGATAAACTCTATCCTGATTTACGTTTTGGTAAAATTTCAAGAGTTTATCTTTTTTACTAAAAGAATAAGAGAAAATGTCTCAATAATTTCCGAACAACCCTCGTATAATTGCTTTTTAAATAGTACAAAATACACATAATGTATTTCAGGTCTTTCTTATAATAATCAGTGATATATTCAAAATTTAACTTAAATTCTTGTAAACCTTTTAGTACTTGATCAGCGCCAATGATTCATTTCACATTTGAAGTTGGTTAATATATTCAATACTCGTTTAATCAGCTTTAAATTTCACTTTAATGTCTGATGTAATCTTATGAAATGGATTGCAAAATTCAGATAATTGCACTAATCAGATTATTTTTACCTGCATATGATCTCATTCTTTCATATTTTTTAATAAAAGATAAAAATGTTAGGAGCTGCATTATAAATATCGGTATTTCCGTACATCTGGTAATCTTCCCCATTGGTCAATAATCTAAAGGCTATCAACATTTCATAAAACCGGGTAATAAGAAACGAGATGAGATTTTTTGCCCCCTTTGGATGCAAACATTCCGCTTCCTTTGAAAACAAAATCAATATATTTCATTACATTTGGTCGCTTCTTTAAAAGAGGGCCATTATTGGTTGTTGTTTTTTTTGCCACTATGCCGTTCGGTTGGCGGTTCATGCACAATCTTAGGAACCTTTTCAGGACAGTAATAAATCTTTGTACTATTGTTACATCTATGGAGAAGATGATCTTCCCACATAATCTATTTCCAAATGTCAAAGGTCACTACTCTTCTTGTGAATGTGATGGAAACCTATGTTACTAAGGCCTAAATATGTAGACGTCGCGATTCTGATTTTGCTTTCCAGTACAGTCTGTCATCAGCAATAACAAAATAGACGACTTGGCCCGACACAAAAAAAGTTTTCCCGACAAAAGAACCAAGGGAAAACATAGCAAAAGATAGACCGCTCATACCCCAAACAAAAAAGCCAAAAAGGTACGCCTACAAAAAAAATACTTTAAAAATTTGAAATAAATAACAAAAAAGACTATGTGCAGTATTGTGCATTTTTGCCCCAAAATAGAGTATTATGAAGAGCTTTTAAAATAAGATAGAAGATTGCTGAAATCTTATTCAAAATAAATGTTAAAAAGTTATCACCACAGTGCCGTCAAAATGTAGAAATGACGTCATGAAGATTGTCTTATTTTGATGAATTGATTTTTGTAGCAAAATAGAGTGTTTTTCGATGGCTTTTCAAGTGGGAAACATCGAGAGCAGGCTTGCTCGGTTACCATCTTTCTAGTATGATGTGTATACCTATATGATAAAAAAAAAACATATGTTAAATCGTAGTTAGCAGACCTGCACTCTATTCTTCTGAATGCAAAATGAAAAGAAATCAAAGTACTCAAAGAACTGAAAAGCGCTAAGCCAGCCTCAATGCTACTTTTTTCAAACCATTGTTAATATTTTAAAATCATAACTATACAGAAAGTAAAAGAAAAAACAGTTTCATGAAAATGCATCATATGTATGACATCCTGACCATACAATTTCAATCAATCTGAAGAGAGGAGTTTGTAGTGTATATTAACTGATTAGTCAGCCCACTTACAACTAAGTTGGGATGAAAATTCGATTGCGATTTCGTACATTGGAATTCTGGGAATGAATTAGACAGTCCTCGTTTAAGAAATTCGAAGTTATGAAACTGACTTTCCCTGGGTTCCGGAGTCTGCATATATACATTTCCCGAATTTGAGAGGATATGTGGTGTAAAATTCAGAGAGCGATCTTTGCAATTTTAAAAGTCTATATAATTATAAATAACTAAAGTTGGTGTGAAGTCATACATTGTACCGCTGCACGCCTGACTCCTACCCTACAGTTATAAAAGTAAAGCGTGCAAACTCAATGTACACCCGCAGAATATACCTGGTAATTGTTCTGGTCATTAAATATCTTGTATTTTTATAGGTTTTATATTCAATTTTGATCTAAAATTAATATTCCGCTGGCTGACTTTATTTCCTTTTTTAAATGCTAATGTTAACCTTGTTGATATATACAGTGTACGGCAAGTCTTGAATACACTTGCTCAGTGAGTGAAAACAAGATTAACCGTACCTTTTCACCAATTGAGACCGTAAAATATGACTAAATGTCATTGAATTTAAAATCGACAAATTGCAAGAAAAAATCTCGACATGAATCAAAAGATCAAAGTTACACAACAAATATTTTTTTAAAATATCACGTTGATAAATTTGTCGTCCTTTGAGGATCTTAAATTTTTTTCTATGTAACTTTTGGTATAGCAACAAGACAAGGGAATATCTCTGATCGCATGCTTTGATACTCCGAGATCCGCACCACTGGCCATCCTTTGTTTACATCGCACAGAGGTCACCCAACATGCATCTAATAATAGCAGCATGGAATGTTGCGTGGCATGTTTAGTTGTGTAATCGCCAATACACCCTAGACTTCACTGATATTGTAAAAGTTTGCCATTTGTTCTGATCTCGATTAAGTAAACCCAAAACTCGACGTTCTTTTGCAAAACCTGGGATCTTGATAGAAACTTAAGGATACCATGATCTTGCTATTTTTAGAATTCGAGCGTCGCTCAGCATGAGCACTAGGGGCGCTTACAAAAAGATCATGAGATTTGGTGCATCCCTAATAAGCGCTAGCGCATGCGTTTATAGCGCTTAAAAATGACAATATTTCATTTGTTTGCAAAATTAGTGGAATTGGGTCAATAGGTGATGACATAGGTAAACAGCAAATGAGCAGTGATGACTCAAACCAAAATTAAATTGATAGACATCCTCTGTACAATGATTTATGAGGATTTGATTTGTATACGATACTAAAATTAGGAGCATATATTTGACCATACCAAATATAGTCCTTTGAAAAAAATTTTTTAGTGTATTTCAGGAGTTGTGTGGTTTACAAATTACTCTTCAGATCTGCTTTAAGCTTTTTCATATGATTTTTTGTCCATGCATAAAATATGATTGAGTTAGAAAAAATGAAATAAAATTTTTATCATTTTCTTATTTCTTAATGAAGAGTTCTTTGTTAAAATGAGTCAAATATAGAATAAAACGGTCCATCTATTTTGCAATGTTCCGTCAAAAGTTTTTATTTAAGAGATTTTTTGTGATATTCATAAACATATTGACAAACCTAATAATTGTTTTTGCATTTTACAGTTGTGCCTCTGATCTTTCGTTAGATGCATATCTTGACGCTTTGCCGTGCAACCAGGAAAATCCGGTCTATGATTTGATGTACATATGCACCTGACGTCACGTCTGCATGTTTTCAGCATGCTATCAAGACCAGAAACAGTGTGGCATTATTCACCTTGTTTATGCCAAATACGTTTGATTAAATTTGATTGCTGCTTTTAAAAAAACCTAAAAAACTTGCAGATAAGATTATCAGATCCCGATGTAAAATAAAATTTACCCCACACCACACCCACCCCACCAAATCTACCATCACAACAAATGTAGATCGCCACGTGTACTCGTATGTTTTAACTTTTCTCCCTAGCAAGTCATGAAATTCACTTGAGGTGAGGATGTCCAGTATTTAGATGTTTATAAGAATTCTGCACTTCTGCTATTGATAAGGCTGGTTCGAAACGGGAGAAAAAACAAAATGGGACAACACTCGTCTGGACCTACCTAATATCTTTATCATATGAAACATGTATGATATCTCAATTTTGATCCTCGGAATTTTATGTTTATCAATATGCCGAAAACTGGCCTTGCCATAGCATTGTGTTTAACTGGAAAGTCGCCTCTACAAAGGAAGAACCCCATGTCCCAATCTTTATGAAAGGAGAAGCCAGAAAGACAGCATGTTTATTCATATGGTTACAATATACTTTGAATGTTTCCCGCAACCCCATTTTATACTGCCGTACACTGCGCCACAACATTCGAACCTAATATGCAAATGAGATCTTGTCCATCCATAATTATGACTTGACGCATATGATTTTGGTCAGTAGTAAACGTTCACTTATATTTGTGACCTAGAGCAGGGCGGCGTTAAGATCGTAGCTGCTACGTAGGGCTAGGTAGTTGAACGGTAAGATAGCCTAGCCGCTGCGTAAATATTTGTAGCCTAGATATCTTATGTTAAGTATCAAATTCAAGATGGCCACCTTGGTTACCACTTTGTAACCAACTTGAAATCTATAAACTTAGTGATATTTTGTTCATTGTTTTTAAGTTCATACATTTTTAGCGAATTAGTAGTAAACCTTACACATTGATTTGTAAACAAGGAACATAATTATTGTGTGCTACGTCTAATATATTAATAAATTATATATGCATTTAACGAGGAATTTGAATGGGGTGGGGGGGGTTCTAAAAGCAGTCTTTAATCTGAAATTCTTACTTTAAACTGTGACAAAAATTGTAGTGAAATTCGACCTAAAGAACAGACTTAGAGATACGACACACTTAATACCGACTAACTAGTTTGAAAATAGATAAAAACAAAGTACCGAAGAACTGGCAGGAGTTGATTTTATCGATTGTTATTTATTTTAAAATCAATGATATGTGGTTTTGTATGACAAGTACATGTAGTTTCGAACCTGTATTTGAATTACGCACATTTTTATGAAATGAATTTTCGGACTTTTTCGACACAAGAATGTTGATAAAACCCCATATGAATCATGTTAAGTAATATTTAAAGATAGAATAAATTCAATCAAACAATGTGTCATTGATAGAAATATTTCTGGAAAATTTATGGATCCAAGCAATATTGAACTCTCGTCTCGTTCAACCAAACCCTCAGCTGTCGCCGGTAATCTCCGACAAGCAAGAGAGACTTTGCTTGTCGAAGATTAACGGAGACAGCCGAGCGTCGAGTTGGACGAGACTATATTGAACTCTGGCCTAAGAATACATATGCATGCAACTACAAAAAATATCTAAATTGTTCGTACCATTTAAAATCTGACTATTTTCAAGGTATCTATAAATATGTTTCCTTGAAAAACAATGCTTTAGCATACATTATTTCGGATTTATCAATTATTCTCGAGAACTAATTCTTGTCAGCGGCGATGATTTGTGCTTTGGGCCAAACACTGTTTCACTTTCTGTTTGACAGAGAAACTGCATAGGAGAGCTGATTCAAATCAACTCCCAAAAATTGTATTTTTTTTCAGTCAGCTGCAACAAGAAGAATTAAGCATGTAGATATTAACATCCATTTCAATTTAGTTTTTTCATCCAAGCCCGTTTCTTAGCCAAGCTGTTTTTTTATTTCAAAGTTACAGAATAAGTGGAAAATGCAATTAAGAAAATATTTCGGCACAGTGTATATAATATGAACAGAAATATGGTTCTACACATTAAGCATTGTATCACTTTAATGTGTAAGTGTTAATCCCCGAGCTTGCGCGGATTATAATCTGGTTTCATGTAAAATGTTAACTATTTTCTTGATTAAGAGATCCTGTTTCCGAAATATCAGATATCCTTGAGTAAACTGGTATTACCTGACATTGTCTAAGACACGACAAGATTGCTGATATCCGATAAGATGACACGTTCTAATTTTACAGAATCGAACACCATCAGAATTTTCAATACTTTGATTTTTGAAATGGTTTTAGTGTTGACTTATACCAAATGAATAGTGATTCAAAATAAATTTGTGAACGATATGTTGCACCACCGTTCACCGCAATTTGCATTTCTTTTTTTTTTTTTAAATCATTAATATTAAAATGATTTTGATAAAAATAGTAATGAAGAACCCCGTTCAAATTTCAAAGAGGGGAACAAAATTCAGTGTGCAATGCAAAGTATTTTAGCAGATCAGGAACTAGAGCTTAAGTTTACAATTTACAAAGAGATTTAACCAATAAAAGTTATTTCACAGGTTAGAAATGGTTCCACAGTATGTAACATGCATTCGATGCAAGCTTATATGCATCGCTACATTGTTTAAAGTACATTGTATTTTTGTATGCATTAAGGTTTATCAATTTAAATATAGATCTTTGAAGGCCAATAAATTTTATCCTTCCTTTGCAAGACAAAGTTTTAAATTTGTTTTAAACGTTACTGATACTATAAACAAGATAATTAAAGTAGCTTCTACATCTGTATGTCTCTTTTTTGTTTTGTTTTGTCACACTTTTTTGATTCTGTTTGTGTTTATTGCATCGTCTGAAATTTCTGATCTTTCTGGAAAGACACTCCCATATTCTTCATGCTAGACTGTGTATGTTTATAGTTTTGCATTGAGCATGCATGGATGTGTTTGAATAACGCCTTTAGAACAACAGGATGACTTTATCAGCTTATCTGTACATTGTTTACTTGTTTTCTCGTGCAAACAAAAACTTGCAAATACCTGTAAACAGAAAAAAAAATCCCCATCAAAATAAACGAAAAGTATCGATACATTAAACACTTAGTTAAGAGGGGAAAATTTAAGATTTATGAAAAATATAAACGAAATGACACTGACTCAGTCTGACTACCTTATCCGCTATTGACTTCGTCGAGTTATACCTGTGCATCGTTTTACGTATCAAGTACCCAAAACATGAACTGACCCAATAGACTTTAAAAACACATCATTTTAAAAAAATTCTTTTGCGTTATTTTTGCATTATTTAATATGTATGAAACTATACACAGTTGAATACGCTCAAAACAATGATACAAAAGATGTATAAATATTTAAAGGTGACAAGAACTGTTATTTCTATGCAAGGAAGGTGAATTGTAAAATTGCATTTTATTTTGTAGTCATGTATTTTGGAAGAAATTAAACATAAAGAGACTCCGATTGGAGCCGATTTATATGATTAAACACTGATTTGCTATATATCATACTGTACAAAGAAAAATAAAATAAAGTCGAAGTCACATACACTTAAAAATGATACCGAAAGAAGATTAGTTGTTTATTCATTTACTAAATGAAAATTATAAAAATTATTTTCAAAAGCGTTGTATTATTGATTTCTAACAATATTATTGCTCCAAATCTAAATATTTAACAACCATTCCTACGGCAAGATTCATCCCGGACTATTGTATTCGGTTTACTGAATATGCACTTGATAATAAAAATGATATTTGATGCAACCAATCATTTTCTGTAGCCGAATTAAATATGTTGTCATAAAGCAAATAGAGCATGTGAGAGGAATTTCGGTCTTCTTTTCCAATTCGGGTTTTTTGTCTGTATTTTTTGGATGTACATGAATATAAATATTCTGACACAAAAGAAACATTTCAGGATTCAGAAACGTACACTACAGAAACAGTTTGAAGAAACTAGATAAGGTAAAAGGTAAGCCATTTTAATTATAAAATTATAAATACCGTATACAATATATATCTAACATGATTACGATCATAAGATAAAGCAGCTTTAAATTTCGGATTTTGACTTGACCACATGTGTGTAACGCCTCTTATTTTTTGCATTATCCCACGTCTTGCGTCAAATACTTTTTATAAGACCCCCGTCTTTAAAATCAATTGTTTTTCAACAATTTGGTCATGGCCATTTTAAAGTTATTTTTATTTTCTTTAAAAAAGAGCTCTATATAAAGATAGAGACAACTATTGAAATTTTATTCCTAATACATTTGAATTTTTTCTTTGCTAAAAAATAGTTTAATGTCAAAATTGTTATAAGTAAAATTTTAATGCATATCTGATGGCTATTTTATTGAACACCTTACCTCCTTACGACCCATTCAAGTAACTACTGTGAAAGGGAATTCTATTGTTACAATATTAAAGGGGCATGGTCACGATTTTGGTCAAATATTATTTTTCCTATTTTATTGTTAACAATGCTTCAGTTAGGCATTCTTGATAAGCAACTAAAATTTGAGTGTCATTTGTTTGTTTGAGTTATAAGCAAGTTACAGAGCTTACAATTCTTTGCTATGTTAACAAAGCTTTTGTTTACATTTTGAACGTTGAAGTGAAAATTCCAGTTTTTGACCTAAAATGAACGTTTTAAACATTAGGATCTGTTTATTTATGCTTCCGATGAATAAGAAGGTAGATATATCAGGTTGAAAAAGATTTTTAGGAGTGTATTGAACCTATGTAAACAAAAACAGGGCACGAGCCTTGTTTACATGACAAAGACTTGTTGGCACTGCATCTTGCTTATAACTTTACGACTGACTGTAAAATTTTGGGTAATCATTACACATGTATTCCTAAAGCATTGTAAATAATAAAAAAAGAAAATAGAATTTGACCAAAATCGTGACCATGCCCCTTAAATTAAGATATCTCTTCCAATGATTAATCGATTCTGATAAAATCAACTGATCTGCTTCAAATATGACTTCTTTAATTTTTAAATGTCGGTTTTCTATGTAAAAACGAATACACTGTACTTTAAGGGAGTATTTGTACTAAGTCTTTGTAAAACTCTTTATTTCGTTTAATTCGGTAAACGTTGCCATTCGTATCAAGGTGTAACAGGTGTAAAATCCATAATCAGGTAAGCCTGTAGGGCGCGATGATAGGTATCTTATAAATATTTGTAGTCGTATAAAGGAGTATACCTTTTAAAAGAGGGCTGGATAAAAATGTTTTAGATTTTATTATTTCCTTCTTATTTTATTTTATCTTATTTCCTTATTTTATAGCTATACATATTGAAAAATTAACATGTTCGACGATAAGCATATCTTATTGTGACAACTTAATGAAAATTTGATTAATAAAAAAAAACCTCTGAAATTATATGTAGGCGATTAGTTATGTTTAATAGCGTCGTATTTTTACAATATTTATAAATATTTATGATCAAAACTTTATCATAACAGAAATTCCATAGAAATTGGTTAAAGTGCATGCGTTATATAGGTAGCGTATGTTTATTTATGTTCATGGAGAAATGTGTTATTAAGTCCAGTGATGAGCCTGTCGACGCCGGGTCAGAAATCTAAATAAAATGCTACTACTGACCACGGTGCGTTAGATCATTAGTATGCACTAGGTCGTTGTTGGCTTTTCCGTGGCGTGGCTAGGACAAGTTGGAAACCCGGATTCTCCACCACTACATCATAACGATTTCAGTAATATTTTATAAAAGTCCATCAAGGGGTTATATGGAGTGTTATGATATTTAATTTAAAAAGATCCTCGAGATCTTTGTTCCAACATGCCGACACCTGGTGGATGCCCTAGCCAAGGTGTTACCGGGATGTCTCCTCCTCTACATGGGGAGTAGCCCGTGTCCCAGTCTGTATAAAAGAGGGGGCAGAAAGACAGCTTCCAGATGACTACTCTTTTATTTAAGGAATGAATTCAATATTTCTTAATATTGAATTGCTTATAATTTAATTTTTTGCTATTAATTGTAGATAAAAACAGTCATTTGACCTTTAAAATGACTTCAAATTGTACAAATTCAAACGAACGTCAGGCAGATTAATACATTTTTGACGTTAGTCTTACTATGACGTAGGCAACATTTTTAATACAATATAAAATAATTCTTTAGCCAATCAGAGAGTGCGTTACAACCAGAATTAAATTATTTGGATATAACACATTAATATGACATTTTAACAATAAATATTAATATTAATTACAATGAAATTTATCAACATTAATATTCATGACAAAAATCTCTGAAAATAAAATATTAGTTGAACCCTCTGAATCTATTAACTTAACTTTGAGAATGCGCGAAAGTGTTTTAATTTTCTTACCTGTATAAAAAGAGGATGCAGAAAGACAGCTTCCAGTTGACTACTGGAGAGCTGTGTATCCCACACCCCCATTTTTTACGCACGGACACTGCGCTACAACATTCTCCTCCTAATAGGTAAATGCGACCAAGTGCATACTAATGATCAGTTGTAGCATTTTATTTAGATTTTTGATCCGGCGTCGACAGGCTCATCACTGGACTTAATAACACACTCCATGAACATAAATAAACATAAATATTGAATTCATTTCTTAATTAATCATTAAATCATTAGATAAACAGATACTTTTCAGAATGGAATACTGCCACCTGCTTATGTTGTTGGTGAGCATTATGACGACACATGTTGAAAGTGTCGACGAAATTGATGACATCATCACTGAAGCAATTCAAAAAACATACGACGAACCTCTGCGAAAAACCTGTTCAAGACCAGAAGGTAAGTACATGTGTAATATAAACAATATCTAAACAAAAATATACAGGGAAATTTTCGCCCCCGCTTTACTTTTGCCCCCTTCTCCTTTATTGTTAGGGGACAAATTTAAAACTGAGCGAATTTAAAATAATTTTTTAACTGCTGTGTTATTCAGAAAAAAGGTATCCATTTTTAACTGTTTCCGGGCGAATTCTACACTTGTGACAACGTTTTCATATGAAGAAAGGCAAAAATAACACAGTATACAAAATGAAGATTTTACCTTGATATATTTTCAAAATGCAAAGAGGCGCTCGTGATTCTTGGTGTCGAATGATTGTATCCAATGAACTGGCATTTTTAAAAGATGAATATTTTATTACAATGAAAATGTTGACTACATTGATGGTTACACTTGACAGGGTTATTTTCGCCCTTCTAGACTTTGTAAATCTTTGTCCCGTCTTGAAATTGCCCAAAGTCATTGCAACAGAGATATATTTGTCTCGTTACAAATCACCCAGTCTTAAATTCGCCCGCTGACAGCTATTGCAAAAGGGGCAAAAATAAAAAGGGGACAAATATTTCCTAGTATATAGTATAGTTATTTGTCATTGTGTAAAATTATGGAGATTTTTCCAATGGTTTCTTTTGAGCATTTTAAGTTCGTTCCTCTTATTAATTGTAAACTATGACACAAATTGGCATAAGTTTTCAACTGTGTTATTTAAAATACAGAAACTCATAGGTGCACTGATTTTCTCTTTTACCGGGTTGAATGGGTAGCAGTATGTTACCTATATGGAACATTGAATATCTAGTATGTCAAAAATATTGCTAACACGACAAAGTGAAAAGAAAAGAAAAAACAAATAAAGCAACGTTTTCCCCATTTAACCCTACTCTGCCATATAAAAATTACAACGACCTACAAAAAAGATATACCAAATACCAAGAAAATTGCCTCTACTACCCTAAAAACTTACAAATGATTGATTAACCACTGTAATTTAGCTCTCTTTTCCCCTAGTTTCTGATATACCTGAAACTGGGAACGGATTCGCCTTTCTCCAGCAGCAAAGAAACGACGAGGACAGCATTGCTAGGGATGGCTATAAATACGTCAACCTCATCAAGAACATTATCGACAGGTAAATCTTTAAAATTACAGGTAAATCTTTCAAAAAAGATTTTATTTCAGATCAGTTGGAGTAAGAAATAGTTGTCAATTCGAAACTTGGTTCAAAGTTAGGCATTTTCGAAACATGGTTCAAAATTTGACATTTTCTACTTAACCTTTGTAAAACTCAAGGTATGTCTTTTTGAAAAAGAGATTATTGATAATTTTTAGCAATGTGTATGCATGCATCGAAAATAATACCGATAAGATAAACGAAATACTTTTTTTAAATTTTTTTTTAGTATTTATATAATGCCAAAAAAGCGTTATGTAAAGAAAACAAGTTTTAAAGACACGTCAAAAATACACCGTAAAGGTTTACATTGTCATGTTTTGCCATGAGGAAATACACTTACATGTACATATCAAACTTATATTGAAAACAAATATCTCCTTTTTAAGCTTTTTATTCTCTTATTCATTGTTTCATATTTTAAAAGAATTATTTCAATTAGGACGGAAACAATTGAACGCTGTCCATAGTGCTCTCGAATACTACGATTTACATTGTCTTTTTTTCTTGTATAATAAACTCAAATACTTTTTTCTGCAGAAGTGGGCTCTCTTTCATTGATCTGTATGGAAACTACAATTATCAGAAATCGTTCTATACGCAGCTCTGCGATAAAACAACCCCTGCCTGTGATGACTACAAAAGATCAAAGTATAGAAGCGCCAATGGTGTTTGTAACAATCTCAAAAATCCAACATGGGGCGTGGCTCTACATGAGCATGCGCGGTATCTACCGGCTGTCTATGATGACGGTATATATATAAAATTTCACAAAATAGATTGTTCAATGCTTTTATTTTGAGCACAGAAGGCAAAAACTAGTACAATATATAAAAGTGTAATACTTAAATTTGATAAATATGTATTAGTTACATTTACCACCGTGCTGCAAGAACAACAGTACAGAAAACTGCTAATACAAAATATTATCGATTATAATAATAATAATTATTCTTCTATAATAACATTTCGAGAGTCTTTCATATCCCAAAACATTACTTCATCCATCTTTCGTTCAGTTCGTTTCAGCAGTGTTTGCTTAATGTTCCATGAAATTCAGATACATGAAAAACCAAGATTCATACAAATATACATTGTACATAAATATTATAATTCAAGGATACAACATACCTCGCCAGACAAGTAAAAGTGGCGAACAGCTCCCGAGTCCACGAGTGATCAGTAACAATGTGTTGTCGGGGGACGCGGAAACCCCGGCCGACGACAAGCGGAACCTGATGCTGTTTACCTTTGGTCAGTTCATTGACCATGACCTGACCTTCACTCCTATAGCTATCGGTGAGCGAATCATAACCTTTAAACTGTACTTGAACCATCGTGGTGATTTTTATTTAGTTTCATCATCATCATCATCATCATCATTATTATTTTCTTCGTCGTCATCATCATCATAGTCATCATCATTATCATCAACATCATATTCATCGTCTTTTTTTAAACATCATTAATAAGTTTAAACTTTTCCAAGATATATTTTGAATTATCAATACCATCAACAATGACAACACAATTGTCTTAACATAGGAAAAGACTGTGTTAATCTTTATACTTTTATTTTTAATGACTCGCAGGAACGGACGGCGAACATTTAGATTGCTGCGGGGACGATATTGCAGAGTAAGTTACAGAATATAGCTTCAAATGGTTTTTTCGGGGAAAACAGTTCTTTTTATTCTTAGTAATTAAAGACGAAACAAGAAAATACCAACGCAGAAATAAAAAAGAAACCAAAAAAAAATTAAAAAAAATCATATTCTAAATGTTATCAAATTCAGATCTTCAAAATAATACAGGGAAATTGTTAAAGCAATTAATGAGCCCTTGCATGTTGTCTTGATTTCAGCCCAGAATGTTTTGGGATAGATATTCCCGCCGACGACCCACGCTATAGCCACACCTGCATGGACTTCCCCCGGTCTATCCCGGCTCCTTTCAACAGTTTCTGCTCTATAGGTGAATACAATATACCAAAGTTTTTTAAAAGACAGTAAAAAGTAAAAAAGAAATTTATATGTGTTTCTTTATGTGAATACACAATTACTACTAATTAATACATAATATATCTCATTATTATTACTGCAAACTATAATAGTGATAAGTTTACTTATAAATGCATGCTGTTTAGGTGTATACTTTCGTTTTCTACTTTCAGGTTACAGAGAACAAGTGAACCGTCTTTCTTCTTATATTGACGGAGGAATGATTTATGGCGACACTAAATCATTTAATGAAAACTTGAGTGGGAAATTAGGTAACTGAATACAGGATTGAAGTAGAGCTTCTCTCTCTCTCTCTCTCTCTCTCTCTCTCTCTCTCTCTCTCTCTCTCTCTCTCTCTCTCTCTCTCTCTCTCTCTCTCTCTCTCTCTCTCTCTCTTATACAGCTGTTTAAACAATACTCTAATGAATTTTTTGGCATATTAAAATATTGATACAGGTGTATAATCTTGTATGGATTATATAATTATATTTAAAGATATAATAATGAAATGACTAAACTCACTATACTATTATGTAATAATACCAATGAAATTACAACAAACAATATCTAAAGGCTTCTGAAAGTGATGTTTTCTTATTCTCAATAATTACATGTAGGTGGACAGACATTGCATTCAATAACATACAATGTATGACCAAAGGCTCTACCTATCCATGTCTCTATTAACTGAAATAATGAATCGTCTTACATTCAAATGTAAGTAGAAATTGTAAAGCTAATCACACTCTGTTTCAGGATCTCTCAGGACCTCGGAAGGCGATTTACTTCCTGATGGAGGCATTTGTAATATCCATCAAGCAGGCGATTTCTGCCAACTTGGAGGTAGGGCATCGTAATAATAAAAGAAAGATTTTTTTAAAAGAAGACAACTATTTTTGTGCATGTAAACAACTTGTCTTTGCTACTAAGAATCCGCCAAACTCAAAGCGGTATCATCTGAATTGTACACAAACTACACTGTCATATGTTGCCCTAGTAAGTGTGAAATGTTTTAAAAGATAGTTTAATGTTTCATTTGCATAGCTATTTCAGATAGTTTTTTTAACCTTTACTTCCAGGCGATGAAAGAGTGAATGAAGCTCCGTCTTTGAGCGGACTCCATGTTGTATTCCTCCGCCTACACAATATCATAGCGGAAGGAATAAGAAAAGTAAGAAACTGCAGAAGTCACGTGATCTTCTTGGAGACGAAGAAAATTATGGGCGCCATTATTCAGCAAATTACCTATGGAGAATACCTTCCGGTCCTTTTGGGAAAGCAAATAAGGGAGGACCTCGACTTGGATTTACTATCACGTGGTTTTTGGAGAAAATATGACCCGGATGTGAACCCTACCGTGAAAAATGTCGTTGCCACAGCAGCACTCCGATATGGACATTCACAGGTATATTATGCAAAGAGTTTTTATTATTTTTCCCCTGTAATTAATTTATAAGTTATAGTCAGTACATATTTGGTTGAGAAAATCTTCATTTAAATGAGTCAATAACAATGCTGGTGATTGATGGTGTTTGCCATTGTATATCTTTTCTTTTTCTTTTTAAAGTAAGTATTCTTTTTGGAGATTTGAACCTGTAACTCATGAGTCAGCAGTGTAAATATTAAGCTCTGCTGTTAAATGCCCATAACTTTCCTGTCGGGGTTGTTTATAGTTTATATCTCCCACGGACAATATAGACATGTTCGGCTGATTTAAAATAGTTTGAACTGTAACATCTAATAAAAGTAAATGAGCATTATGATAGCACCATATCGTCCTGGTCATTTTATAATTTTCTACCTCCGGATAAAAAGAGAGAGTGATAAATTGATGTGTATTTAGAGCAGCAATTGATCTAACAACGCATCTTCATTGTGATAAGATATTATTGTAATTTTTTTTCTTCAAATTATGTATTTTAATAAAAGGAGTTATATGTAATACGAAACAACAGTTGTTGACAACATACAACGTCCTGAAGTTCGTTAGCAGACGAAAACTAGTGATTTTTTTTTCTGTAATATATGAAATTACATTGATCTGTCTGTGAACTGATGCGATATTAATTACTAGTATTCAATTAATTTCTATTTTATTAGATACCCCCTGAGTTTGGCTACAAGACTATGCAGTTTGCAACAACCCAAACTTTTAAAACGGAAGACGTTTTAATGGACCCCCACATTGTTGTCACGCAAGGCGGAAGCAACATTCCGGATTTGGCGCGCTTTTTATTAGATACTCCTGCTAGGAAAATGGACAGGTACAAATCCAATCGCATAATTTAAATTTTCAGGGTTTTTTTGCATTTCATTCATTTCAAAACACGAACCAGTGTAGCTTTCTTCAATGTGGTTAGAGTCCATGCATATGATTTTCAGACAAGTTGAGGATGCAGTGAGAAATGAACTTTTCCGTGACGTGAATGGATTAACCTTTGACCTCATGTCCTTTAACATCCAGAGAGGAAGGGACCATGCCCTGCCTTCCTACAATGCATGGCGAGAATGGTGTGGACTTCCAGTAGCCCAGAATTTTGCGAATTTAGTAGACCATAGCGCTGACGTCAGGACTAGACTACAAAATACTTATGTGTGAGGTTTACTTTGGTGATTTATATCAATATATTGGTTTCCAGTTTACATTTAAATTAACCTTTGTTAGATATTTCTTTACACATTTCATATGTTTTACTTGTACACGTAGCATACATTGTATCTGTATCACTCTGTCCCCTTTTTTAAAACAATTTACACCTTTTTTCTAAAGCATACAAGTCTAACTTTTTTGGAGCTATTTCAAACATTTGTATTTGCATGAAAATCTCTCTCTCTCTCTCTCTCTCTCTCTCTCTCTCTCTCTCTCTCTCTCTCTCTCTCTCTGACAAATAGAACGTATCATGTTGTTAACACACTAGAGTACTGTTGATGAATTCACACTTTACGATTTGCGAATTAAAGTTATGCAAATGATTATTCTTTTCCTTTTTATTATAACTAAACAAAACTTACATCCAAAAGAAACGTTTGAAATTCTATATATGACGTTAAAGCTTTCCATTACAGTGATGTTAATGACGTAGATGTGTTTGTTGGCGGAGTCACGGAGACACCTCGTGATGACGCACTTGTCGGGCCTCTCTTCGAATGCTTGTTAGGGAGACAGTTCCATGACATTAAGTTCGGAGACCGATACTGGTACGAGACGAATGGAGTAGAGGGATTCCCAAGGCGTAAGTACAAAGTGATGAAAATCTTTTTGAAAGAGAAAAAAATAATTTTCAAACTGCTGCTGTTGGTTAAAGATGGCTGGATGGTTGTGGTAATTTTTAAACTTATGTCTATTTAAAGGGGGCTGGGGTGACTGTCATTTTAGACACTATTGATCTCCTTTAAAAGAAGAGTTCCATATAAAGATAATGGAAAATGATAAAATTCTATACTAAAATATATGAAATTTTTCTTCACCAAATAGTAGTCGACAGCTTCAGAAATCATGCACATATAAAATGTTTCAGCTTAAAACTGATGGTTTTTATATTATATTATATTTTGAACCCCCCCCCCCTCCTCCAACCTCCTTTATCTAATATTTGTTTAAAAATACAGGGAAAATTGAAATATCAAAGCTAAAATACATGGAATTTTTCGTATGATTAAAATATTGTAAGGTGTTCATGTATCTTTTCGGTAATTTGTTGACCATTCAGCTTACTTGAATGACAACCTTTACATGCAGAGTTCAATTGTACTTTGTATCTGCTTGTTCATAATTCAAACTTATCTTCTGAAGATTTTTAAAATTTAAAATAAACTTTGTTTTACCTTGCGAAGCAATATAAAAAATAGACAGTATATATAACTCATAGAGGTAAATCAGTTTTCATATGCACTGCCAAAGCAATCTGTTTGATCTGAGTCTTAGTTCTTTTACTATCTTTAAAAGTGTGAGAAAACTATATTTACAGGACAGTTACAAGAGATACGAAAAGTGACTTTATCGAAGATTCTGTGCGAAACCCTTGGTTTGGAGATAATTCAGAAGGATGCTCTCTCTTTAACGAGTGCAGAGTGAGTTTATTGCTTGATTTCAGTAGAAAAAATTGGAACAAACTGAATTGTTGCACTATAAAGAAAGTAAATTACCATTGCCTCATTTAAATTAAAGCAAAGAAGATAAAAGTTGGAAAGAATTATAATATATTTAAGCTTCCATATAACCAGGGACGTATATGCTATTGAGTAACATATAGTAAAAACGTCCCTGATATAACTTCCTTGCTTTTATATAGGATAACAAGCAAGCAGACGAACCAGTTCAGAAACGAATTTCACTTTCAACGAATTTTACAATAACACATATTTTGGCATGCCAATGTCCCTTACGTTATGAGCAATGTAGAAACCAAAAACAGTCGAAAACACATTCACATCTTGCTGTTTATTTTTTTTTTACAGCAATCATTGTCGTGAATTATATATTTAACAGCACATTTACAGCTGGTTGTTTTGTTTACAGCAATCCTTTAGTGAGTTGTATGTTTAACAGCACATTTACAGCTGGTGTTTTGTTTACAGCAATCCTTTAGTGACTTGTTCCTCCCTGCCATTCATCGACTTTTCTCGCTGGAGACACAGAACTTCCAACGTGGGTGGATGGATATGGAATAGAGGTGCCAAAGGGAAGGACAAAGACAAAGGCAAGGGCAAGAAGCCGTGATTTAGAAACCCTGAAACTCGTTCAAATTGACACTTGTGTTATATAAATGATTACATGTTTTGTATAACAGGATACTTTATGAGAGAAAAAATACTTTCCATGGGTGTTGAATTTTGTATCATGTTTTACTTTCATTTGTAATTATCATTCTTCATGCTTGTATGGTTTATTCCATAATGGATCACTTTCAATGTATCTGCTTGAATATTCTATAAACAGGATAAATGTTATTGTTCATCTTCGTCTAATTTTTATTTTTTTTACTCTTATTACTTGAACATATATAATTTGTAAATCAAACCAACTGATTTTTTAAATAAAATATTGATTTTCAAATGGATTTCTGGGTTTTTTGTACTGCCTGTTGCAAAGAAAATAAACAAAGGCGTAATTTAATGTAAAATAAATTACTTAGCTTTAAAATTTCATGGAAGAAGATGATATCGTTACAAAGAAGAGTCATCAACGTATAGTATTACTTTTTATTTAAGAAAAAACACCCTTGATTTATGATTGTTGATTTTCTGCATTAGATCGATGTTGCTGTGACTTTATTTTCTCTTGGTAGCCATTACTAGTCAACATGTTTGACTCCAATAATTATGAAAAATATTAACTATAAAGAGCTAAGAAAAATGTATTGCATTCCTAGATGTTTGTATCATAGGGTCAATAAATAAATACGAAGAAATTTGCATAGATTAGATTGGTTTTTTATTTTCTAAATTACATATTACCAAAGGTAAACATATTCTAACAATAGTGTTATTTAATTTGAAATTTAAAAACAAATTTAAAATTTTTAAATTTCAAAGAATTATTCGATAAAAATTTAAAACCGCAATTTTAGTTGAAGTCACGGACCACGTCTATTGTTTTTTTTTTTACATGCAAGCGATAATCTATATGATGTCGAATGCCCTATTTATATAATAAATAAAATTTAAACATAAAGAAATTGAGGTTTGTGGTGATAACCTATCTACCAAATGACGGCTGTATATTGTTTCGTAAACAGATATCATCTATGAGAGATAGATACAATATAGTCGGCATTAAAACTGGCACAAAAAAATGGAGCAGCGAGAGGTGGATAATAACAAATAACAGTACGGGTAACACCAAATGAATACAAACTGCATGTAAAAATGAATGATGATGCAAACATATTTAAACTTCAGTTCCCATATCTCTATACAGACCTATCATCTAAAGGAGTGAAATATAGCCTAAAATTAAATGACCATAATTATTATCACCCAGGCCTCTTGAATGGCAAACAGAAAAAACCGGCAACGCGTAATAGAATCCTATACAAAGCAGGACGATGCATGTAGGAAAAGACTTAATCCGGAAAACATGAACTTTTTTGGCTTGTTTTTTTCTTTATTCGTGACGTCGTCTTGCCGTGCATCATAATGAAATGACGTCACAAACGTTGCGAACTATTATCGTTGTCAATCGACAGATAAAC
Organism: Magallana gigas; assembly: GCF_902806645.1. Lineage (NCBI taxonomy): Eukaryota > Metazoa > Mollusca > Bivalvia > Ostreida > Ostreidae > Magallana > Magallana gigas. The sequence goes on from NC_047563.1 coordinate 56,319,564, forward strand.
ACACGCTCTTATCGGCAAAATCAATTGCAGGGATTCTATTACTGATCAAGATGGAGAAAGCAGGGTTCGAGGCTCGGTTGCGTTCACTGTTGGTGGACTACTTGTCCTCCACAAACACACGGACAATGACGCCCGTGGTATGTTTACTATTTATACTTTTTGTTGTTTGCTTATGATTTTAAAAACCTTAACATTGCTTCATCGCATTGCATATATACATATATACACAATCTGACATATTGATTTCGAATTCTGGACTTTTAAAGTTATATTTTGTAATTTAATGTTTTTGTTTTACAGAGGAAACACATTCTGCAGCTGGTGATGTTTCTGTATGGAGAGGAGAATTGTGATCAACTTGGAAGATTCTCTTACTCCAAGAACAAAGAAGTGGCTGGTAAATAATTTATACACTGTTCAAGATTTCATTCTAATCTTTGTCACGCGATTCACCTTTTTAAAAAAAAAATAATAAATAAAATGATGATATATCTTAATTCTAACTAGCTATTTAGTTATTTGATAACATAATGATGATATCTATTTTAATTTCAGATCAACATAGGAAGTACGTTTTGTTCGGCTTTCTCTTCATGGAGGCGTTGAAAAAACACACTGTAACAGAGACGGACTTGACCACCCTCCAGAGAATGTGGGGGCAGCACCTCCTGTCCCTGGTCAACAACGGTATGCTACTTGTTCATTAACTCTTACTTGATTTGACATTGATTTTGATTATAATTATAAAATCGTTATCAAATAGATTGTGTTCGATTTCTTGTGCATGTTTTTTAATCTTTCTGACAGAAATGGCAAAGACGGCTGAAAGATATGAAAGAATTCTTCATAACAGCGAGGAGACAATCTTTAACGTATGTATTTAATTGCACGTTAAATACTTATAATATCTTTCTAAAAATGCATGTACTATCAAATTGAAATATACCTATATCTATGGTGTTAAAAATTACTTTTGTCGGCAATGTTTCATTTGTTTCTGTTTGATCGTAATTTTCCGATTATGCTGGACTTGAAAGAAATACATATTTATAATTGGATGTTTCTCCATTTTGTAGATCAAAAGATTTCAGCGACATCTGGAAAGAACGGAAGCAAGCGAATCAAATACAGATCTAGAGAACCTATCCATTGGTCACGTGACAAAGATTAAAGTCGGTCCGTTTCGCTTCAGAAGACCCGGATTGGTTGAGAGAGTTACAATGTCACTGAAGAAAAAGTTTGGCCGAGGCGATTCAAAAGACTTTTTGATGCTGAAGGTCTATGGCATTCAGTAAATGTGGCGTTTTATAGTCACTTGACTATATGGATCTCAGTTATTGTGCCGTTTTAGTCACTTGACTATATGGATCTTAGTTGTGGCGTTTTAGTCACGTGGTAATTGAACTCTTTTTTTTGTTGTGGTGCTTTAATCACCTTACCATGCATTTTTGCATGTTAATGTGGCGTTTTAGTCACTTGACTTCGGGGGGAGGGGTTGTGGCGTTTTAGTCACCAATAAAGTCACAATTATCTGTAAATTGTGTTTTCTTGCTTTTTCAATGATTATCTTATTATTTGATTTTATCAAAATTTAAAAGAAAATTGCTTGCTTTGCATACATGAAAATCCACAAAAATTACAGCTAAACACAGTTTTAAAAAAAATTTGTTTAACAATTCAAACTTAATAAAGTTAATGCCTAATTGTGTTTCGGTTTATATGAATTGCAAATTTGAATTTTAAAAACACTTGGCTTGCCTTATCAATCTGTTCGAGGCGTCATCAATTGATGGGTAATAAATAAATAATATCTTTTTGTCATAATTTTGCGACCTATAGAGTATAGTTATGTTTTCTGCAACATACTATTAAAATAAGCAATCATTATAAATTGTAAACTTTCAAATATCATAATTTGCTCGTGCACGTGTATAAACTTTTATTTAAACTGCAAAATGTAATTACTTTTCTTGACTGTAATTGTTATAATTGTTATGTATTGCTGCTTTATTTCCCATCAATGATAATTCAATGAATTATATACACTGTATATTTCAAGTAATATTTAATAAATACGACCTACATGTCTGATAGAGAAATCCATCATTTTGCAGACATTAATAACAAAAGATAGATGTATTGTAATTATATGGTCAAAACTGCAGTGTTAAATATGAAATAAAAATAGAATGATATTGAAAGGCATATTAGACCAGAAATCAATTAATTAAAGGTGCATATGTACATGTATTAAACGACTCCTGACCCAACTCCCCACTGCATACACTTAATACACAGCCAAAAAATACTTTTTTTCAGTTATTGAGTTTATACTCTCTCTCTCTCTCTCTCTCTCTCTCTCTCTCTCTCTCTCTCTCTCTCTCTCTCTCTCTCTCTATTCAAATAAAATTCTGGAATTCGGTGTATTACCTGCCAATAACGAATTTTCATGTTTTTATCGACTATAAATTGGAGCTTTTCGAGCCCGACTGCATTTTACAGAAACTAAAAACGGCGCCTAGCGCCAAACCTAGGAGGTGTACCATCTAGCTGAGACCGAATCCTTTGGGGTATACGGCTGTACCCTGACGAAATCCAGTTTCAAAAGTGGCGACATAGGCACCGATTTTTGGCGTCAGGGCGCTGAGTTGACCCTACATGTATCATACAGGTTCCGTAAACTTAGATAGGGTCTCTTAACGGGGCGCCTATTTTTGGTGCCAGGGCACTGAGTTGACCCTATTATACAGGTTCCATACATTAAGATAGAGTCTGCATTAGATCGGTACGCTGTTGCTGTGACTTTATTTAGGTGTTGAATCATTATTTTTTGAAAGATGTGGTCTCATAACTGCAACGGTGTGTGAATACAAATCAGTTGAATAACTCTCTCTGTGGCGCAATGGGTGTAGCCTAGACCTACCGACTCGCAGGTCCCGAGTTTGAATACCGAAGGGACTTTTATTTTCATTAATAACTGTAAGATTTTAAAAAGCTGATTTTCCCGCCAAAATTGAATTTTTTCCTGTCATTTTCAATTCTAACACATGCTGGAAATCCATATCTGTCAGTAATTTAGAAGAATGGACATGTATGCAGAACTTTTCCCAGGTATGTGGAGGACCCTTAATATCCAAGAATTGTTCAAAATTTAAATCTGCAAAATGGAAGTCACGGAGCATTTCATATTTTGTAATATGCAAACAATAATCTTTATAGTGTCGAATGTCAAATATCTACAATAGAGAAGAAATAAATAGAAACTTAAACATTAGAATTAATTGAGATTTCAATTGTATTGATAATCTATATGTACCAAATAATGGTTGTATATTGTTTCGTAAACAGATCACCTATGAAAAACAGATATAATGTAGTCCTCATTTAAATTGGCTCAAAAAGATGATGTCGCTCGATGTCACGGAACGAAGAAGCGAAAGGTGAATAACTCATATCTTTATACATAACTCTTATGATATATAAAGGAGTTAAATATAGTCTAACAATAGCCACATTCATTCAGACCTCCTGATTAACAAACACGACTAACCGGCAACGTGTTATAGATTCCATACAAAGCAGGACGATGCATGTGGAAAAAAACTTAATCCGGAAAACATGAACTTTCTTGTTTGTTTTTTCTCTTTATTCGTGACGTCGTCTCGCTGCACATCATAATGACATGACGTCACAAACGTTGCGAACTATTATCGTTGTCAATCGACAGATAAACACACGCTCTTATCGGCAAAATCAATTGCAGGGATTCTATTACTGATCAAGATGGAGAAAGCAGGGTTCGAGGCTCGGTTGCGTTCACTGTTGGTGGACTACTTGTCCTCCACAAACACACGGACAATGACGCCCGTGGTATGTTTGCTATTTATACTTTTTGTTGTTTGCTTATGAGTTTAAAGACCTTAACATTGGTTCATCGCATTGCATATACACAATCTGACATATTAATTTCGAATTCTGGGCTTTTAAAATTAATTCTTTTACTTAATGTTATTGTTTTACAGAGGAAACACATTCTGCAGCTGGTGATGTTTCTCTATGGAGAGAAGAATTTTGATCAACTTGGTAGATTCTCTTACTACAAGAACAAAGAAGTGGCTGGTATGTAAATAATACATTCAAGATTTCATTCTAATCTAGATGTGACCCAAGTTACCCTTTTTTAATTCACGATTTTTCTTAATTCTAATGGGCCAGTTATTCATTATAACCTGACGATAATTAATTTTAATTTCAGATCAACAAAGGAAGTACGTTTTGTTCGGCTTTCTCCTCATGGAGGCGTTGAAGAAAAACACGGTGACAGAGACCGACTTGACCACCCTCCAGAGAATGTGGGGGCAGCATCTACTGTCCCTGGTCAACAACGGTAGGTACATGGTTTAACTCTTATTCAATTTGACATTGATTTTGATTGTAATAATGAAATTATTATCAAAAAGATTGTGTTCGATTCCTGATGCGTGATTTTTTTTTCTGGTAGAAATGACAAAGACAGCTGAAAGATACGAAAGAATTCTGCATAACAGCAAGGAGACAATTTTTAACGTATGTATTTAATTGCATGTAAAATACATATTTATATCTTTCAAAAAATGCATGTAAATTAATATCAAATTTGAAATATCCCAATATTGAAGGCGTTATAAACTATTTTTGCCAGAATTTTTTAATCTTCGAAGAAATTTTAAAGACCTTAAACAAAAAAATGCTTATCATAATTGGATGTTTCTCCATTTTGTAGATCGAAAGATTTCAGCGACATCTTGAAAGAACAAAAGCAAGCGAACCAAATACAGAGAGCCTATCCATTGGTCACGTGAGGAAGATTAAAGTCGGTCCGTTTCGCTTCAGAAGACCCAGATTGTTGGAGAAAGTCACAATGTCACTGAAGAAAAAGTTCGGCCGAAGAGATTCGAAAGACTTTTTGATGCTGAAGTTCCATGACATTCGGTAAATGTGGCGATTTAGTCACTTGACTATATGGATCTCAGTTGTGGCGTTTTAGTCACTTGACTATATGGATCTTAGTTGTGGCGTTTTAGTCACTTGACTATATGGATGCAGTTGTGGCGCTTTAGTCACGTGGTAATTGAACTTTGTTTTTGTTGTGGTGCTTTAATCACCTTATCATGTAATTTTGCATTTTAATGTGGCGTTTTAGTCACTTTACTTGGGGGGAGGGGTTGGGGTGTTGTGGCGTTTTAGTCACCAATAAAGTCATTTAAATTATCTGTAAATTGTGTTTTCTTGCTTTTTCAAAGATTATTTTATTATCAAATTTTATGAAAATTTAAAAGAAAAATGCTTTCTTGGCATACTTGTATATTCACTAAAATTACAGCTTAACATACCTGTAATTATGAAATAAATGAAAACTTATTAAAATAAATGCTTTATTGCGTTTCGGTATATGAATTACTTTTAATTTTAAACACATTTATATCGGTGGCTTGCTTTATCAATCTGTTCGAAGCGTCATCGGTTAATGTGTACTAACATCTTCTTGTCATAATCTGGCGACCTGGGTTTGTTTTCTGCATCAAACTATGAAAAATAAGCAATGAATTGTCAACTTTCAAATATCATAATTTGCACGTGTACGTGTAGAAACTTTTTTTTAAAACTGCAAGATGTAATTACTTTTCCTGACTGTAATTGTTATAATTGCCATGTACATGTGTTGCTGCTTTAATTCTCATAATGAAAATTCAATGAATTATATACACTGTATATTTCAAGTAATATCTAATAAATACGACCTACATGTATGATAGAGAAATCCATCATTTTGCAGACATTAATAACAATAGATAGATGTATTGTAATTTATGGTCGATACTGCAGTGTTAAATATAATATAAAAATAGAACAATATTGAAAGGCATATTGGACCAGAAATCAATTAATTTAAGGTACATATGTACATGTATTAAACGAATCCTGTCTCAACTCCCCACCGCATACACTTAATACAAAGCCAAAAATTACTTTTATTCAGTTATTGAGTTTACTCTCTCTCTCTCTCTCTCCGGAAAACAGGAACTTTTTTGTTTGTTTTTTCTCTTTATTCGTGACGTCGTCTCGCTGCACATCATAATGACATGACGTCACAAACGTTGCGAACTATTATCGTTGTCAATCGACAGATAAACACACGCTCTTATCGGCAAAATCAATTGCAAGGATTTTATTACTGATCACAATGGAGAAAGCAGGGTTCGAGGCTCGGTTGCGTTCACTGTTGGTAGACTACTTGTCCTCCACAAACACACGGACAATGACGCCCGTGGTATGTTTGCTATTTATACTTTTTGTTGTTTGCTTATGATTTTAAAGACCTAAAAATTGCTTCATCGCATTGCATAAACACAATCTGACATATTAATTTCGAATTCTGGGCTTTTAAAATTGATTCTTTTACTTAATGTTATTGTTTTACAGAGGAAACACATTCTGCAGCTGGTGATGTTTCTCTATGGAGAGGAGAATCTTGATCAACTTGGTAGATTCTCTTACTACAAGAACAAAGAAGTTGCTGGTATGTAAATAATACATTCAAGATTTCATTGTAATCTAGATGTGACCCAAGTTACCCTTTTTTAATTCACGATTTTTCTTAATTCTAATGGGCCAGTTATTCATTATAACCTAACGATAATTAATTTTAATTTCAGATCAACAAAGGAAGTACGTTTTGTTCGGCTTTCTCTTCATGGAGGCGTTGAAGAAAAACACGGTGACAGAGACCGACTTGACCACCCTCCAGAGAATGTGGGGGCAGCATCTACTGTCCCTGGTCAACAACGGTAGGTACATGGTTTAACTCTTATTCAATTTGACATTGATTTTGATTGTAATAATGAAATTATTATCAAAAAGATTGTGTTCGATTCCTGATGCGTGATTTTTTTTTCTGGTAGAAATGACAAAGACAGCTGAAAGATACGAAAGAATTCTGCATAACAGCAAGGAGACAACTTTTAACGTATGTATTTAATTGCATGTAAAATACATATTTATATCTTTCAAAAAATGCATGTAAATTAATATCAAATTTGAAATATCCCAATATTGAAGGCGTTATAAACTATTTTTGCCAGCATTTTTTAATCTTCGAAGAAATTTTAAAGACCTTAAACAAAAAAATGCTTATCATAATTGGATGTTTCTCCATTTTGTAGATCAAAAGATTTCAGCGACATCTTGAAAGAACAAAAGCAAGCGAACCAAATACAGAGAGCCTATCCATTGGTCACGTGAGGAAGATTAAAGTCGGTCCTTTTCGCTTCAGAAGACCCAGATTGTTGGAGAGAGTTACAATGTCACTGAAGAAAAAGTTCGGCCGAGGAGATTCGAAAGACTTTTTGATGCTGAAGTTCCATGACATTCAGTAAATGTGGCGTTTTAGTCACTTGACTATATGGATGCAGATGTGGCGTTTTAGTCACATGGCAATTGAACTTTGTTTTTGTTGTGGTGCTTTAGTCACCTTACCATGTATTTTTGCATTTTAATGTGGCGTTTTAGTCACTTAGGGGAGGGGTTGGGGTGTTGTGGCGTTTTAGTCACCACTCACCAATTAAATCATTTAAATTATCTGTAAATTGTGTTTTCTTGCTTTTTTAAAGATTAATAATATTTGATTATCAAATTTTATGAAAATTTAAAAGAAAAATGCTTGCTTGGCATACATGTACATGTATATTCACTAAAATTACAGCTAAACATACATGTAATTATGAAATAAATGAAAACTTAATAAATTTAATGCTTAATGGAGTTTCGGTATATGAATCACCTTTAATTATAAAAACACATTTATATCGGTGGCTTGCTTTATTAATCTGTTCGAGGCGTCATCAATTTATGTGTACTAATATCTTCTTGTCGTAATTTTGTGACCTGGGTTTGTTTTCTGCATCAAACTTTTAAAAATAAGCATTGAATTTTCAACTTTCAAATAAATCATAATTTTCACGTGCACGTGTATAAACTTTTTTTAAACTGCAAAATGTAATTAATTTTCTTGACTGTAATTTTTATAATTGTCATGTATTGCTGCTTTATTTCTCATCAATGATAATTCAATGAATTACATACACTGTACCAGAGACATGAATAACACTATTGTCTCTGACTGTACATTACATATGTCGGGTATTACCTACATGTAGGATACAGAAATCCATCATTTTGCAGACATAAATTAGAAAAGATAGATTATTGAAAGTTAATACTGCAATGTTAAATATAAAATAAAATGATATTGAAAGGCAACTTGTACCATAAATCAATTATTACAATATGTACATATATATCATGTACTCTCTCTCTCTCTCTCTCTCTCTCTCTCTCTCTCTCTCTCTCTCTCTCTCTCTCTCTCTCTCTCTCTCTCTCTCTCTCTCTCTCTCTCTCTTCTATAAATCCGGAATTCGTTGATTCAAATCAGCCGGTTTTTAATATTTAGTGTACTTGTACTACTTCCTGTTGTTTTTCGACCGGGATTTTTAACTTCCACTTATAGCCTAGAACTGCGTATTTATCTCATTTGGCATTGATAACTTGGATCTTTAGAGTGAGAGGTAAATCTTACTGAATTAAGTTTATGTTTTACCCTGCTTCCATAGAAGTGGGTGTTGCATGAAACGTCAATACTTTTTACTGGAGATAAAATTTCTCTCACATAAGTTAGGCCTAACCCACGCTTTAATCTACATGTATATATATAACAACGTGCGCGGGAGAGTGAAAGCTACTTATTTACGTGTGTTTGTTTTTGTTTTCTTTTAAAGAAATAGCATATTAAAAAACATGCCAAAGAGGAAATCTACTGAAGTGGGGAAATCCCCTAGTTCAGCTACCAAGAGACAAAAGACAGCATCCTCTGTAGAAACAAAGTCAAAAAAGAAATCTCCAAGAAAGATAACAACACCACGGAAATCGGCCTCAATTAATACGACATCACCAAAGGAAGTTGTAAAGAAGAAAGCATCGCCAAAAAAATCAGCCTCAACGAGAAAAACCTCTTCAAAAGCAGCCAAAGGAAAGAAAACCTCAGCGAAAACTGATGATGATGATGATGATGAAACTGATGGTAAAGTTTCTTCTAGCAAGCAAAAGAAAACCTATCCTAAACTTGTGGACCCTGCAACAAACAAAGAAACGGTAAAGAAAGATTTAATTAAAAACAATTTGGAAACTACAAGAAATAATAACATTATGACTATTTGTATTTTTTTTTATCTTTGGTCAATGTACATGTATGTAGAAGATGTAGAAAAATAAACAAATATTATTAAAATTTCCCTTGTAATATATAAAATTTAGTCAACACGTTTGATAATCATTGATTTCTATCAGGCATTAAGTACATGTATAGGCATTGATTTTTTTGCTCCACTATTATGTCAACAGGTTGGCCAAATTAAATATTCAGCAAAAGAACCAACCAGAAACAAGAAAGGAGAACTTGTATTTCCTGATTTCCCAGAATTCCATCCAAACATGACACCGAAGGAAGTTCTCCAAGCAGGCAGTTTTGGAGGGACTTATTTTCGTCCAATCTATTCATCTGTTACTGGTATAGCTATTTAATGATCAGTCAATCTAATCAAACTAAGACACCCCAGAATGACATTTTATTTATCCAATGAAGTAACCACTGTCAAATTTTGGCTGGTAGTTCCCTCAGAGAAACCTAATTGCCAGTGTATTGAAAAAAAAAAACAAACATGCATGCAGTTGCTAATTATCCCCTCGCGCAACCTGTTGTGAGGGGGGATATAGCATCGCTGCTGTGCGTGTGTGTGTATGTATGTGTGTGTGGGTGTCCATTTCAGCCCTTTTAGCAAAATTCAAAGAAAACCCTCGCATGCATGTTAATCAAACTTCGTACACTTCATAAGCATGCTTAAAGGATAAACCCTATTTATTTTCTAGGAATTCTGTTATATATTTTTTAAAATATCGTTAAAATTACAACACTAAGAAATTTTATGTACGACTTCCGGTTCGTGGAAGTAATTAAAACATCTCAAATCAACAACTTGATATTTTGTTGGATGTAAAGGTAAGAAGCAAACGTTTTTGAGAAATGGGGAATTGAAAGGATGTCCAAAGTGAAAACCTGAAGCAAACAGGAGATTAAGTTCACCTAATTTAATCGTAAAACAAGCAGCCGTCTGTGCCAAATTTCGGGCTATATTTAACGAATTACTTAGAGAAGAACAGGTTCATAATTCAGAAGAGACTTTGACAAATATCGTCAACATGATCACCCAGAAATTCATTTCATGCTAATCGCTGAAGATATGATACTCTTTTTAAAAAATTGGGATTAAAATTAGGACATGTTAACTCGTATTTTCTCACAGAGCAGACTATAAAGTCATTCATTATAGGCAATTTGGTAGTCGATACAGATGATATTTAGTTAAATTTAAATTTATATATAAAACCAATTCTGCATAACATGGTTATTTGTATAAACCAGATTTGGAACATATATTTTTTCTACATGTATTTCAATTTTATGTTATTCACATGTATACTGTGTTTTGTTTTTAATTCAAATTCCCTTCCTCTGTGGTCACTTGCTTAAACTATACAAAATCTGACACATTGTACAAATGAATGAAAGTTTTACATATTCACAAACCAAGGGTGTGGGTCTATGGTTTTCTTGAATAGAGAAACAGCGTCGATCGTAACCCTTGGCTAGCGAAGTTGTATGAATTAGAATTTAAAAAAAAACAATCCATAAAATTTCATCATCACATATTGAATTGTTATTATTGTTTTTAATGTTTATTTTTATATTGTACACTATATGTAAATTTACATGTTATTTTAATTTTTCAGGTAAACAGTACAAAGATGAGGCGTTCCTAGAGCTGCCTAAAGATTGGACAGAAGGACTGAACATCAAGAAAAAGGTTGGACTTAAAGCTCAAATGTCTTCATTTTTCTGGTCTTGAAAATTTTAAATGTTACATGTACATATTTTTCTATGTATCTTCATACTAGTACATTCAGTATTTAATTTAAGAAGTTTTACTTTTGATTACACAGTAGACAAAAGATATTTTCATATGAAGGAAAATTGGGCAATAAAATAACTGGCAAAACTTTTTCTGTATATGCATGTACATTTCCAGGTTGTCTCTAAGACCCAGGGACGGGGAATTTCCCCACCTATAATGCTTCCACTTTTTTATTTCTTCCTTCTACTTCAATTTTTAGAGACAACCCTGACATGACAAATATTTGTTTTCCCTGTCAACACTTCATGTATTACTGTATACATGTTTCTTTTCACACAATGAAATTTTAACCTTTCTACACTTGCAAACAGTTTGCCCCATCTTGAATTTGCCAGACACAGTTGTGTTTAAAGAAAGATACTGTGAGACACTGGCACTCGTCCAGCCTTAAATTCGCCAACTAGCAATGAGGGCGAAAAAAAAACTGGGGGATATATTGCTCTGTATACAGTATACTGTGGTTTTATCAATATTCATTGAATACCAATTCGTGGATTTCGTTGTTTAGTTGATCCACGAAATTAAATGTTCATCAAAGTGCAATTTCTATTAACATTTTGTATTGATAGGGTCATTGGCCAGGAATTCACCTATTCTTGAAACTGTGATTTTCACTTTATCCACGAAAATTGATACCTTTGAATATTAATGAAACCACGGTAATGCATTGTGTCTTTGCAGGTAACTTCCTCCAAGTACGACGAGGCGGTAAACACCTACAAGGTCAAGTGTGGGGGGAGCCTGGAGATGTGGGAGGAGAGCGGCTGGATCAACAAACAGGACCCCTACGGCTGGTTCCAGTGGTACTGCAGGTAAAAACTCCGGTGCTGCTCAGGTGTGATAACAAGTTGATGTGCTTAACTTGTTGTGTTGAAATCAACAAGTTTTAAAAGAGAAGTAAAGTAAAAAAGAAAGTAAAATAGATTAAAAAGAGAAGTATTTTGCTGTAGATTATGTTGTATAAATCTAAAAAGAAATGGATAAAGTATTGCATTAGATCCGATATTTTTTTATGTAACAAGCAGCTGTGGCATTTCTCTGTCCACATGGGACAGATATGTAGTGGAGATTTTAATACAGCTCTTTATAGGAGTTGCAGCATTAAGTGGCTTACCCTGGCTTGAAGTTCCAATTCATCAGAAAACTCTGAATTTCATTTTCATGATAGCATACACATATTTTACATCATGACTGCATGAAACAAGCAGTCATTTATACTGTTAGCCTTTAAGGTACATGTATTAAGTGAAATCACTGTATGATTAAAAACACTTAACGTGAATGCTAGTAGTTAGAAATAAAAGACATGCATCTGAAATTCCTATCTGTGTACTTGATTAATAATATATTTTAATCAATTCAAGTATTTCAAATTTGACCATTTCATGAGCATGAGTTTTCTCCCCTTTTGTCCAGATTCTACAGAGGTCGTAGGTCAGCTGATGATGAACGACAGGTGGGTCGGTGGCTCCGTTGTGCGGGCCCCACGGGGCGTTGGAAGAACAACCTGATCATGAAGTGTTACCGGGGCGGGGCCCAATACAACGACCCCAACATCTCTCCAGTGGTCAGACAGACCCTGCAGCACTGGGGGTACCGCCTGACGGAGGACGATTATCAGGCCAAGGTCAAACAGCTGAAGAGGAAGAGAGTTGTGTAGACAATCCAGAGAGAGGGAGAGAGAGAAGGAGAGATTTTTGGGGATGATAAAGAGATATAGAAAATCAATGAAAAGAGATTTAAGGGAAAGTGTTGTGTAGAAAATCTAGGAAAAGAGATAATGTTTTATAAAATCCACGTAGACTGTGAAAGGAGAAAGATGTCTTCCTTATGTTGTGAATAAGATGGATGGTTGGAAGGGCATCAAATGTTTTAATGTGTATTAAAATAAACCATGTGCAATTGATATCCACAGAAGGGATGAAGGTTGGATTATTCATTGTAGATTGTTCAGAAAGATCCTCGATCCTACTGAGAATAATGCTAGTTAGAGATAGAAATACTAGGTAAAAATGGATTGTTCTTATACTTAGTATTTCTGTTATAGTTTATTGTCTAGAACATTTTAATATAATTATTTCAATTTACCAGGTACATGTGCATGTAATGTATATTTTCATTGTACAAATGGTTAAAGTGGTTAAAAAAATGTCATTATTTTTTCAATCAAAACTGATTTTTTTGTTTGCTTTATTTGAAATCTAGTACATGTATATTCAATCATGAAATAAATGAAAAAATTGAATGTACAAAAATATATATCAAAACACTGATTACATTCACTAATAGTAAACCGTCAGGGTATTTTTATATAATTTATAAATATTTTGTATGATATAAGAAAAAATCATTGTTACAGGTATATGTATAAATGATATCAATAAAACACAAAAGTTTGCTCTGAGATTATATACATTTTTATGTGCATTATACCATGATATTCTTTGATTTTATTGGCTTTTTTTTTATGTACATCAGAATACTTTATAAAAAAAATACATGGATTTTTAATCAAACATTTTACCATTCAACATTTTAAAAATGCATTTCATACTGAATTTTATTCTCATGTTTTATTATACCCCCGCAAACGAAGTTTAGGGGGGTATATTGGTTTCACCCTGTCCGTCTGTCTGTCCGTCCGTCTGTCCGTCTGTCCGTCTGTCTGTAGACGCAACTTTGTCCCCCCTATAGAATTTTTTATTACTGCATGGAACAGTTTGAAAATTTGTACATATGTTGAACACCATCTGAAGATGTGCACCTGGAATTTTTTTTAACATCAGACAAGATTTAATGATTTTATGACAGTTTTCATTTTCCTTATTCTATATATTGTACACTAATGTTGAAAAGTAAGGGAGGTAATCCTTACAGATTTTATTAATTAATTAATAGAAAACACTCTAAAATATATTTATATAAATACATCCAGATGGAGTTTTTTGTCTTTATGTCTTAATTAATAAAAAAGAAATTATTTTTTATAAGTGTTCTATCAACTGACAATGCAAAGTTTTTGTTTATCAATGATAAATTCTTAGGAGCTAATAAGAACATCAAAGACAAGTGTGGCTGAATTCATTTGTCCCAAGGGAGCCATTATCTGAGCCATGGTTCAGATGGAGCATGTGTTTAGGGGAAATTGATAATCTGTAAAGTGGGTGATGGTTTTGGGGCTATTTTAAAACTGTTTCATGTAAACCAAAAGGTCTATCATTATAAGGAAATAAATAATATAATTATTAATAAAGAAGTTAAACTATTTTTAGAGGTTGTTTAAATTTATTTGTCAAGTAAATTGATGAAGTGACCCTATTGGGCATTAATTTTAATGAAATTCAAAATTACTGATATGATTGTAGTGTTTTGGCAATTTTTAAAATTGTTTGTAATATTAAATTTTCTTTTTTTTTTACATATTTTTACATAGTATGGTAATTATGGTAATGTTTTGGGAGTTTATTAAATTTAACAAGTTCATCAAAGAAAATCATAGTCCTATGGGATCAATTTTCTGATATGGAGTTCCATTGTGCCATAGGAGAAAGTGAGGAAAATTTGAAACAACTAATTGCATCTGTCAAGACTCTTATTAGAAAGATATTGAAAGTTTTATCAACAGAAGAGCATTGCTTGGCTACTGGTATTTCTATTCACTGCAAAGGGAGGGATTATTGTCATTTTGTTGGTTTTTCTTTAAATCAATTAAATTAAAAAAATATATCATCAAATACATACATTTGTAAAAGTATTACTGTTATAGATATGTATTTACAGTGAAATTCTGACAATTTTGATTTTAATTTTTCTTTGTTTTATTTATTTTTTTTTTTTTACAATTCTAGAAATTTTTTTTTGTATGTGTTCCAAACCTTTATTATTCAATTCAATTATTTGTCCCATTTGAAATTAGCCTAGCGGGGGTATTAGTCCCATTAGGACAGTTCTAGTTAAAATAAGTATTTTTTCTTCAGTCTCTTTAAACTTGTTTTTGAATAAAAATCTTAACATACTAGATTAATGAATGAATCAACAAAAAAGAAAACATATGATGAGAAGAATGTATTAAGTACTTAGCTTTTTAAATTGTCGATTTTGTGTTTCTCAGGTGTTTGTCTAACGGGTGTATTTTTCATTGAAAATATTCATCATTTAAAATAATAAATATGTGAAAATCACCTTAGCCATTCTTGTGTATGTACTGAGGAAAGGGAGACAATTTATATTGTGTATGACTGGTCGTTGAGGTGCGCCTATTGGTCATGATATCTGACAGTTGCCTCATGGGAGGAAATGATGATATTGATGTCAAGATGTCTTTGAACAGTAAAGGGTTAGGCCGCTTGACAATAGTAATTTGTACCTATTATGCATTTGTCCTGGCTTTTGAAACCTAATATTGTAATGAAGTGCCAGAGATTTGTCCTTTAATTTTTATTTTCTAAATCACAATTCAATATTTAATGTAAGCCTAGCGACGTAGTGTATTCATATACAGGTAGTGTTTTCATATTGATATTAACAAAGTTTCTATAATATAAATAATCTTGAGATCTTAGTAGTTTAAATGACAATGTGTATAATTCTTTTATTTGAATTACCTTGTGGTGTTATGAGCGCACATGTGTGAAAGACATAATTACGAACTGTCATCCTCGTTAGAAATTCATTGAATTATCAGTTGCAATGTGATGTATTCTGAGTTGTTGAAATTCAGGATGATTTAAAGTATCGGTTTTGAATATCTTAACTGTTGCAAATATCAAGGTACTTCACTAAATGTAAATAGTAGTTAACATCTTAAAACAAAATTGAATGGCCACGTCCGAAGAATCAATGGAATTGATAATATTTCGATTTTTTTTTCTTAATCGTTCAGCTCGAAGTTATTTCCTAGAACAGCCTAGTTTTTTGATCATCGTCGTCTCAGTCAAGCAAAATGAGTAGTAGACATAAATCGATGATTAAATCAATCAATTTGACTCTAAAATATGCAGATATTAGATATGCAGAATTCGACAAGTTCACGACATCTGAACAACCATGGTGCCAAAAAAGTACTGTATTAATTGATGGTGCAATATTGGATTAGCCTTCCCACATGCATATAGTGTAATTCGTAGTTGACATAACAACATTAAATATTTACCTTTAAAATTACTATCGCGCCTGATAGATGAGAAGTTTTGCTTTTTGCGATAAGATAACAGGTCTCATAAATTGTTAATGGAATGGATTTGAAGTGATCTCGCCATTTTGGAATAACTACATGTACACCATGGATGTTTGGTAAGCTTATGCAGTTTATATAATTACAAACAGCGTTTTAATTTTCATTTTTCTAATTCAGAGCTATGCTATGTGTATAACTCATGTTAATTGTTTCTAAATTTCATTATATTGGAAATGCAAAGATATAGGCCTTCATCTTCAGCAAATGCGTAATAATATATATATCCCCCTAATTATTGATAATATTTACAGTCAACAAATCATTTCTTTGACTTTTCTCATAATTCATTTAAATTTGTGACTTCAATTGAACAGACCATTCAGCAATTAACTAGTTATTTGATTAATCCAGACTCGGCTCTTTCTGGTATCATACAATGAGCCATGTAGTTTTTTTTTAAACATAAATCGTTGTTATAAACATTTAACAATAAACAGTATTTTGGGTTTTTCGTAAAGGTAGCTGGCAATGCAGAAAAAGTAATAACCCGAAAAGGCATTTTTATTTATCATTCGACCATGGACCCTGAGTATAGCCTCCAGGATTTGGTACGGTGTCATATCTGTGAGACGCCTGGCCCTTCTTTGCACTGTGACATTTGTTACAACATTTGTGTAGACATTGTGAGGAAAAACATCTCTCAGAGGAATTCAAAGAACACAAAGTGGTGCCATTTAATCTGCGAGGATCTACCACTAAATGCCAAGAACATTCCTCAAAAATATGTGAAAGATATTGTGAACAATGCGAGATTCCTATTTGTTTACTTTGTCTCTTTTCTAAAGTGCATAGAGGGCATGAATTTGTTGACTTGATCAAAAAACTTCAATCACAAAAACATGTATTACAAAGAGATTTACAAGAATTAGAAAAATCCATATATCCTAAATATAAAGAATTATCAATTAGCATCCCAAGTCTTAAAGCTGATATAATAAAAAATTCCCAGGAACTGTTGGCAACTATTAACAAAAATGGTGAGGACTTGCACAGAGAAGTAGACATCATTATAGAAAAACTAAAATCTGATCTAAATAATGTAAACTCTGGTATTTATACTGAGTTGAAAAAAACAGGAAGATGAGATTGCAAACAAAATTTCTGAAATAACACAATGTATTGCTGAAGTGAATGAATTACTAAACTCCAATGAATCCAGGATTGTATTATCATACAAGACAAGAAATTCTGACTTGAAAAGACTGCCTCCAAAACTCACAACCTTGCCAAGTTTTACCCCACTGAGGATCAACAGCGAGCAGTTTTTTAAACAGTTTAGTTTTCTGCCATCGCTTCCCTCCAAAACTAATGAACATGATTACAAAATGGATGTTGCAGGTGCGGTAGCATTTCCATTTGACAAACAGTTTATTGATGAACCACGGATAATAATTGATATAAACACCAGGTATAGAAAATTATACAATGTTTCCTGTCAAAACGATAAAGAAATATGGACGAGTGGTGAGGACAATATCATATGTCTCTACAATCTTCAGGAAGAATTGGTTAAGTCAATCCAAACAACTTCAGGAAACAGGCCAGACGACATAGCAGTAACAAAGAGTGGTAATCTAGTTTATACTGATTACGATGATAGAACTGTAAACATTTTAAAAAATACACAGATACAGGAAGTGATAAACGCACCACTTTTGTTTGTTTTCTATCACAACTGTCAATGATAACAAAGATGTCACCAGAGAATGATATTCAGACGCCGTAAGGCATTCATTTAAGATATGAACTCAATGTCTACCCAAGTTATACTCGTATAACCTGGGTTAGGGCAATTTACGCTTTATAATCCGCGAAGCGGATTATAAAAAAGCGTAAATTGCTCCAACCCAGGTTATACGAGTATAACTTGGGTAGATATTGAGTTCATTCCTTATAATTTAATTTTCTGGAATTTGCTGTACAAATTGAGTCCGTTTTACTTTTAAAAATGATATAAATCTGTTCAAAATTCAAACGTAACGTCAAGTGAATTAGTACGTTGGTGCATTGTGACGTGTCTTGTGACGTGCAAACCAGGTTATACAAATTTAACTAAATTTTTCTATCCAATCAAATGCCGCGTTACAACCAGAATTAAATTATTGACAGTTGTGATAGAAAACAAACAAAAGTGGTGCGTTTCTCTGGCACGCCAGAGATACAAAGTTTCCAATATGATGAAAAAGGAAATTCTTTGTATTCATCTGGTTATTACAGTAAACACATCAGTGAAAACAGGAACCTAGATATCTGTGTGTCTGACTTTGGAGCCTGTGCCGTAGTAGTAGTCAATAAGGCCGGGAGATTTCGATATAGATATACCGGTTTTCGCTTGTCTCCCAAAGAATCATTTAGACCATACGGAATCACAACAGACAGCCAAAGTCGGATCTTGGCAGCAGATGGATATAACCACCGAATCCACATCCTGGATCAGGACGGACTTTTCCTCCGCTACATCGACAACTGTAATTTAGGCGTTCCATTCGGTTTGTGTGTAGACGTAAATGATAACCTCTTTGTCGATGAGTGGAACACAGGAAGAGTGAAGAAAATCCAATACTACAAGTGAAAAAATTTGTTTGTACGTGCACACTGTATGAATACTTATGAAGCATACAAATATTGTTCATATAAGAAGCAAACAAAATAACTATGTTTTAACATCTTATGTATTCTGAATAACAGTTTAGTGGGTTTTTTAAATGTTTCTCTATTCTAGATCTCATTTAGTATTTCCTTTCTATTTCTTTTTAACAAAATATGTTTTTTGTTCATATAGCCATGAAAAACCAAATTACTATCTACCTTAATTAAATAAGTTAATCTGCGTAAGTAGTCCTATACTAGGCACCAAATGGGCTCAACCACTGGAAGCTTAGATTAAAATAATTAATGCACATATATTCTAACAATTCATAGAAATTAGAAGAGTTATATTTTTACTTATTGATTTTTTTGTCATTCCCTCATAGCAATATGGAACACATTGCAATTACCATTGACAATTATGATATTTGCAAGACGTCCGATATTGAAAAAAAAAATGATTATCAATTTTTAGGAAAATATAGATATTTTGCTAAATTATCGTAAATAATATTACTTTGTCGTGTTGACACAACAGAATACACTTACGATTCTGTGACGAAAAAATATGATGCGCTGCAGATGTCAATTTGGGTCATATTAACTATTTTTACTGACTCAAACCTACTTAAAGGGATTAATTTTATAGAATGACTGAAAAAGACCTGATAAAATAAATCAAATTTAGATGGAATACTTTTCACGCTATGATAGGCTAATAACAGGCTTATATAACCAAGTAGAATCTGAAGAAAATATTTAAGAAATATTTTTCAACATTGTTCTGTATAGGTCCGTCGATAATGTTTGACATGTTTTAATCACTAGATAACTACTGATAAATAATAGACAACTATCTTCAAGGTTAGCCTGGTCATTATTAAGGTTTGTAAACTAGATATCGGTATGATAATAATAATTTACAAGTGAACCTATTGCTTTAATCTTATTTACAAGATTTCTTTTTGACGCAATTGTTTTAACAGATATCAATTTCAATGAAATGTAACAAACATAAATATTTATAACAAAAATCTTATGAATCAGATTATTAGTAAAACACCCTGAATTAATTAACTTCAACTTTGAGAATGTGCACAAGAATATCTATTTTATCTTAGCTGTATAATAAAGGAGGTAGAGAGGCAACTTCCATTGAACTACTAAAGTACTGTATTTCCTGCAGCCCTTTATTTACGCGCTAAAATATTCTCATCCTTATAAGTAACACTCAATCAAATCCATAATAATGATACCGGTATTTCTGACCCGGATTAGACAGACTCAACACTGGACTTAATGCCACATTTTACTTATAACGTAAATAAGTCACTACGTTAATCTATGTAACATACGTACGTACCTTGACTCATTTCTGCAAACTTTCCATTATAATACACATTTGAAAGGCTTTAACTGTCATTTCCCCGTGTCTCTTCTATTTAAAATGATACACCAAATCGATGTTTATATGCAAGAAATGATTTTAATTGTAAATGAATTTAAATAGATTTAAAATGTCAAATTTATAAATACAGATAAAATATGTGACAGATATTCTCAAAGATATGGGAATTCTAATCCGAAGGTGTAGATAAATATATTGTTTCTCTAATTCACACATATCTCTTTATCATTAGGCATATGCATAGACATTGAAGGAGGCCGGATGGTCAACTAATTGACCATCAGATCTACGTACAATTATGAAATATGACTTGTTAAGCTCTAAATAAACTATTATTTAGTTTTAAAAAAATCCAAAACTTTACATAAAGTTCTCCTCCTAAAGGATTTCAATACTGTTTAGAATTGGCCACGACCATCGAGGCCTCTTAAGAAATTTTATTGAGGGATAGTGTAACAAAAATTTTGGCCCGGGTTGAAAATTGACCCGGGAGTAATTTTTCAACGTTCAAACATCTTTATACTAGTATTTGCTTGATAGGCGTACAAATATAATAAAAAAGAATACAACATAATGTTTAATTCTGGCTTTACATTCATCCTGTAAATTGAAAAGGTGATATTGTTAATTGTAAGTTTTCTGGATGGGCGTTAATACAAAATTTGAAATATGATTTTTGTTCTTGCAACCACTGGGTACTATATTAAAACTGTGATTATTCCACCCAGTAAATGACAAATTTACAATATGACAAAACGCTAATAGTATTCTCTTTAAGGAGGTTTGCTTAATAACAGAAGTAAACAGCTATTATCTTTTTGTTCTCAAATTCATTTCCCCTAATATTTTTTTAATTTTAGTATTTCATACATATTACAGGGACTTCTTCTACTAACATTATATAGTAAAACGCATGGGTATATACGCAGTTGTCAGTCTAATGAAAAATTAAATGATTGATCGAAGTCAGAAAAATTAACCTTTAAAATGTCAAATCACCCAAGTAAGTAAATATAGCGGAGAGTATAAAAGAGTTAAAATTTTGAGACTGAAAACTTTTAAGTACATACATGTACAGTTAAACCATGAAAAGCAAGTTCCAGTTATGTTTAAAGACAGTTCAAAACTCTGAAGTCGGAGTCAATTTTCAACAGGGTCAATTTTCAACGATGTCATATGACGTTTGAAAAAATATTTTTTCAAGCTGTTGAAAAACGACCCCGGGTATAAGTTTCACGACTTTTGGTCTAAATTTTCAACGTTGAAAAAAGACCCCGGGTCAAATCTCAACCCAGGTCAATAATCCTCTTTACAAATAGAGTTATACAAACATTGAGATATCTAGATCCTGTTTGTATTCAGTTTTGAAGATGATGTCTCATTCAAAGGAAAATTTTTACAACTTGTGTGGACCTAACTTTACGGAAAATCAGCACATTTTTCCACACATGTGACGGTAACAATCGTATAAACAATTATTTGGAAGTCTATAAGGTAAAGCTGCGCAAATCAATGAAGCACGTACTTTTAATGTAGCCTAAGTTTCAGTCGATCCTTATAAATCATGGTGTCTGTTGGAAGTAAATTGTAGGTCACAACCTCACAAAGTGTCAGCACTATTAACATTTCATAAAACCTAGACAGAATATTTCTTTTGAAAATAAAAGATGTGCACTTTTCCCAGATTACAACTGGAACACTAACTAACACTTGCACTTGCATCATTACAGAATAAAGATACAGAAAAATCCTTGGCTTTTTGGAACGTTTTCTCTGTCAGGTTTGCATGAAATCCGTTCATACAGCGATTTTCAATGGAATTTGAAACAAAGTAAGGCTCATAATTAAGCTTCTCGTTAAAACCTTTTATTCATTTAAGTATGCATACAAAAACCTTGAAATAAATCTGATATTCACTTTGCGTAATATTACTCTGAGGCAGACTTCCATACAATCGTCTTTGTTTATCATGTGCATTTGAATTGTGCTAACATTATTAAAACATTTCTTAATTTATTTTTACACACAAACCTTAATATATAAAGCTTAATATATCATCTCACTCTAACGCAAATACATGTTAGAGTATGTATCAATTTATGCTGGTTATTAAGGTACGAAACTCTCAAACCCCTTTCTCGAAACAAACACCTCTTTTGCAGAGCATGTTTTGCTTTGAAACATAATTGACATCTTTTTATTGAATAGACGACATTGTTGTTTCCAATGTGTTTTGATACATTTCAAAACTGTAAAACATGTTTTCGAACTAACGAGAGTTTAGATCCAAACAGTTGTTACATGCAATACTCTGGAATAATTTGCAGTTTTAAAAAAATCCCCAGACATTAAAAACTAAGTATGAAAGATTGAAAACGTTTTCTTTCATAAATATTTATTTTTATTTTTTAGAACAAACAGCGCAAACCAATTCCCTTCCTGCAACATAAGGTGGACACTTCAAGGAACCACATGTAGCCTCTACTAGGTAAAAAAATTTGTCATCTTTACTCGTAGAGCCACCATGTAGAGTGTCAGGATGGCTATCAATACAGGTGAATGTTGTTCCAGCTTCGTGTGAATAATGACCCGCCATAAGATAACCATGATACTCAAGTGTCCAGCCTTTGAAACAGGTTTTTCTTGCTACAGTGACAATGAATCATCATAAGAAATGTTTCCTTCTTAAAAATATCCAACGATTCTTATTGTTTATATTGTAGGACATGCATTAAAAAATTAGATAAATAAACACTTATTTGTATCAAATCAAGGTTCCTCGACACACCTATATTATTTATAGATTATTAAAGAGTTTTCTTTGAATACATGTATGATTTCAAAAAGCAGACACCGAGGTCGGATTTAATTATTTAATATGAATTGTTTTGTATTTTTTAATGAAACTATTTTAGGGCATATAATCTGGTCTTAATTGATGCTCAATATGAATATCAATAAATTCATGCCAAAGATAGTTTGGCTAAGGCTTTAAAAAATTTAAAAAATTTATAGATTTTATGAAATCAAAATTGTTATTCTAAAATCTGAAGAATAACTAATAGTCACATGTAGCTCTTACCGAAAATGATATTTTAAAAGGAAATTTTAACGAAAATGCAAAATTAATAAAATCGGAAATTTTTTATATAATCTGATCTCAATTGAAAAGAGTTGATCTCGATCAGAATTATTTTAAAATGAACTTTTACCAAAAACATTCCATATCGTTCCGAGAAAATGGTTTGCATTATTAGTCAATAAATGAACAGACCATTTTACAGCTAAACAATTATTATTAATATAGCAAAACTTTAATAGGTTAAAACTTTATATGACTTCACTCAGGATTATTCAATCACAATCCAGATAGGTTGAAAATTAATATTTTATAACTTTTCATTTTGCTTCAGTTCCTTGTATCCAAAATATGATTTTAAAGCAACTGTTTAAAGCTAGTGACATTTAATTTGTTAATTTTATCCATAGGTTTCAAAGTATCTTTAATTCTCGATTTTGTTGCATTTACAGATATTTTTGTTTATCAAATAGATTGATATGTAATTTTTAACTCTTGAAATATTTTTTTCTCATCCAAAACTTATCCTATATCTGTTAAAAAAAACATATTAAAAAACATATAAAATATCTGAAAGTCGATATTTGCTCTTTTTCGTGAAATCATAACTCAAAAGTAATTCTTTATCGATCTATGAAATAATAGAATGGTGTGTCGAGCAACTAATTTGATTTTATTGATTAAAAAGCAAATATATTTTTTTTCTATTTCTGCCATACTCACCCGGAAACATCTTAACAACTGTTCTTTGACGAACCAGACAAACAACGCATGGAACATCGTGATCATGAATTGTTTGAATGTAGCCTTTAAAAGAATTAGTTTCATATTCTGCACCATAAACGTAATTTTTGTTTCCTTCATACCCATCAGTGTACATCCCCCATTCTGGATTCCTCGGTAAACAAAGAGGTTCTACTGCTGCTCCTTTGTGAGAGTGATGTGAGCCTCCAGTATACCCTGCACATGGAGTTATTAAAGAAAAATAAATACAGCAGTTTGGAAAATCCATTATTTACGTAGGTATAATAAAAAAAACTCTCAGCGATTGATTGAGTTAAAATTACTCTGATCGATATGATGTCACAATGAGCAGCATGATGACATATTTTACTCAAGAAATCTTCAATATCCTTAGCCTTAATTCTACAACCAATAAGCGTAGAATGTCATTGGACACTACTGAATGAGTATATCTTCAATTATACTGTACTACATGTACGTATTATTTTCATTAATGACATCACTGGCATGTTTAATAAATAAGATCGATTTCGGGAGATAAACCATCAATATCGTAAAAAGACGTATTGAATACGGTTAACCAATACTTAACTGGTTCTCAATTAAAAAAACATAATCAACATAATGCAGGCACGAACATTTTTCTCATCAGCTAGGTTACAAGGTTAGCAGATAGGCATCTATTTGGCTCGACTGGCATTCCTCTGTCTGTGTACAAAAAGACAAAAGTGTCTAACTACCCAGACTATCATAAAAGATGAATTTGGCAAAATACAAAAAGCATGTGACCTAAAGTACTTGAAAATAATGCTCGTTGTAAACGAAAATGACATTGTATTTTGTATTCTCAAGATGAAAGGATGAGAGGCTTTGCAGTAAATTAAGTCAATATTTATTTTATACGATATAGCAGCAGTACCAATAAACTCGAGAACTAATTGCCCATTAAAGTATTGTACCATACGTATTAATGTACTTCGGGGTAGTGTAATCTTTTTTTTATTTTTGTTAAGGTGTAATCGGGACCTATTTATAACTTTCACTTGATATCAGGCACCAATAGTTTCAATGGAAGACTCGATTCCGACGCCTATAGGTGATTTATAATTTAACACAATCACTTTTCACCGATATTCAGCATTGTATTTAACTAAACCATCTTTAAATGACCATAATTTCCACGATCATTAAATTTGGAGTACCCTTAACCTACCCGCCAACCAAATCAAATGTAGTTTTAAAAATCCTATAGCAAGAGCAATATACATGAATTAAAGTGAACAGGATATACTTCTGCCTGATTATTATTAAGGTATCCTGTTACATTGTTTTGACTTTCTCTTCGTTGACGCTCTCTGTTACTTTCATATAGACCATTATAAAAACAAGCGATAAAAAATGCATAAATTATATCTATCAGATAGAGAATTATCTACGAGATACTATAGTTAATTTGTCTTACCTGAATAGACTAGATCGGCATGGGGAGGACACGTTTTCTTTCCCCATCTGGTGTAAACTACACTACTGTTGCCAGTGTCTGTTAAAATACAAAAACATTTGATATTTTTTTCTTAATATTTAATCAGGCCCCTGACATCTTAATTACAAAGAATAATATCTCACGTACGTGTCTTTACTTCAGACTTAATGTGTTCCTTAAACTCCATCATAGATTTTTCTATGACATCAGTGAAACTTTTGAATTCCCGCCTCAAAGCTTCTACTTGGTACGCTCCTAGGGAAGAAGACAGTTGTCCTGTTAGATAACCCTGTAGCATGTCTTTACAGCTCCCGGTGTTCGTCTCAGCTTGGGTCAAAGCAACGAGTAATAACAATATTAAGGTTCCCATCGTCTTTGGTAGAATTTGAAACAAGTAAAAATAATTTTAAAAAACATTCATAAACATATCAAAGATCGACTAGTTCTTCTAGTGCAATAAAATTTTTTAAAATATCTTAAATTCAGTGCAAATTGCTGTATTTTATCAACGAAAAGTATATTACGTGTAATAGCCACACTACCTTAAAAACGTATTAACAAGATTATGAAAGGCGTGTACTGTTTGTTCAACAATATTAAACATCGTCGTGCACTTCATAAATATATAAATTGAAAACATATATGTGAGAGTTTTAACGATTGTGTCACGAAATATCATAATCAAAATGAAATGTGACACTAAATATTACTAAGTTGATGCTAATATTATAATCCGCTCATCTGTAAATAGTATCTCTTCTGAATTTATCCAAACAATTAATTAGCATTAGATAAAAAAGAAACATAAATACGTAATCAATCAAAATTATTAATCGTTTCTGTTTCTTTTGTAAGTTCCCTAATTAATCAGTTTACAAATTTATACAAAAAGCTTTCAAAATTTTTGTTCTATTTTGTCCTTGATCAACACCTAATGTTTTTTAATTTGACGTTAACTTTAAAAAAAAAGATGTTTGAAGAGGCAGAATTCGAAGTAATGTCTAATACTATGTTTATGACAAGAGGCAGAATTCGAAGTAATGTCAAATACTATGTTTATTAAATAGATGTTGTTTCTTCTGTCCGATATCCATGAAAATAAGCATAGTTGTTTATTAAAATAACAGTTTTTAATACAATTAAAACTGGGTTAAATAGCTAGTCTATTCGACGACATATGTAAAATTGTCATCATATAATGCTGAAGTTATGTATCTGTATATATACTTTTTTCAATAATTAAGGTCAGAATGTAGTTTTCAATTACATGTAGTCTAATGTTATTTACTTAATTTTCAATGAAATTAATACATGGATGAAAATCAGAAATTCCAGCAAACATGTATTACTAAATAAAATGTCACCGTTGATATCTTACAAGCCAGTATGTGGAGTAACTGCAATTTGTTTTAGAACCTTTGTTGCTGTTGTCATCATTAGTGTTTTCCTAAGAATGAATTTAGAACAACAATGCAAATCTGAATCGTAAACTGATCAATACAATATACCTTTTGTACGACAACACTGGTATTATATACATGTAACAGCATATATATTGATTTGTTTTAATATGAGTCACACAACGCTTCATGTCGCATTTTAGCTTTCTACAAAAATCTCAATCACATGTGGTTTAGTCATCATTTTCATTTAACTAATAAAAAGAGAATTTTATTCAAAGAGGAAACGAAAAGAAAACGTATATACAGCTGTCAATAAATGTATTTTATGATTTAAAGAGGCATGGTAACGATTTTGGTCAAAAATTATTTTCCCGATTTAAATGTTTAAAATGCCACAGTAAGCCATTTTTAAAAGACAAACAAAATTTAAGTGTTAATTGTTGAGTTATAAGCGAGTTACAGAGCTAAATAAACTAAGCTTTTGTTTACGAATGCTAAGTTCAAAATATTTCCTCCTGCACCCACAGTCGTTTGACTTCTCAAAATATCATCGACAAAAAACAAATTTATCAACAGTTGATTGGTTTTTTTTTGTCATTGTCATCTTCTGAAACAGAAGATCATGAGTTTTCTACCTCAGAAGAACCATAGATATCTTTCAATATAGATAAGAATAAAGGATTTTGCACTGTGTCCTGTCTCACAAATGATCGATTATGGACATGCAGTTTAACTGACAAAATAATAAGACTCTACAACCTACAGGGAAATTTATTAAGGAAAATTCAACCCAAGTCAGGGGACGGACCATGGAACATAGCAGTGTCAAAGAGTGGGGATCTAGTTTATACTTATAAACACAGAAGGAACGGTGAACAAAGTGACGGATACAAAGATAGAGACAGTGATTGGTCTACAGGGGTGGAGACCCCATGGTGTTTGTACTACTTTTTCTTGGGACTTCTTGGTTGCCATAACCAGTGATGATAATGAATAAACAAAAGTTGTGCGTTACTCTTACTTCACCGAGAAACAAAGTATACAGTTCGATGATAAAGGTGATCCTCTCTTTTCGTCTTGTTTGTACAACATTATATTTATCACTGAGAACAGGAACCTGGATATATGTGTATCTGACAATACAGCCCAGTCAGTATTGGTGGTCGACTTGGCCGGGAAACTCCGATTTACTTACTCTGGTTATCCAACAACCAAGAAATCATTTGAGACAGTTGATATTACTACAGACAACCAAAGCCAGACCCTGATAGCAGACTCTAAGAACCATTGTATTCATATCCTGAATGAGGACGGGTAGTTTCTCAGCTGCCTTGACAACTGTCATCTAGAGTATCCATGTGGTTAATGGTTTATGTGTAGACACTAACGATACTATCTTTGTTACTGAGATGTACTCTGGGCAATTGAAGAAAATCAAATTATGATACATTTACATGTAAGAAGAAATAAACTGTGTCTTACACGCATATATTTATATTCAGTGTATTTTTCCCCTCTCTGTGCCTTCTTTGAGGACTGGCGAAACGTTGCAGATTCCAAATGTTTGCATTTGGAATCTGCAACGTTTCGCCAGTCCTCAAAGAAGGCACAGAGATGTGAAAAACACTGACATTGCCCATTAATTTAAAAAAGCAGGTCACCTCCTACTCCCAAAAATGAAACTGTATGCAAAACCATTTTGGAATTTTTATGAAATTCCAAATTAAAGTGAAAAATGTCTTTTATAAAATGTCTACTTGTCAGGGGGTATGAAAATGGTGAATGTTAGGAGTTTTACTGCATCAATCAAATGTTCATGGATTGAAAGGTTAGTTTACATAAACTATGAATGGATATATTTTTGGCTGCCAATAGAAATGATATTTTACAAAAATTGTACAATTTTGGAAACAGTTTTATGCTAAATGAAAGAAAACATTGCTTTTTTAAAGAGATGTTATAATCTCTCGGACTTGTTATTAGAAATCTTTTATTCATTATCCGAATTTGAAAAACAACAAATTCTTTTTCATTCCAGTGTAATATTATTCTGATATAAAGGTAGTAAACAACCCAGTTTTTATTAAATACCGGTATTAAAAAGAATAAATGCTGTGCAAGATCTCATAGATGATGATTGTGCATTTTTATCGTTTGGTCTTTGGAGTTTTTAAAAACATGTACAACCTATGTTTTACAATAGCATTGTAACAGTATTACCAGATTTGTTTCAAGACTACCACTTATTTTTCAGCCAAGTTGTTGTAATTAGCAATTTTGCATATGATTGTTGTTGGTTGAAATTAAGATTTAAACTTATGATTGTTGTGGTTTTTGCATGCAAAATGTTAAGGGAATATTACATCTTTTCATTTCTTGTGATAAAGTACACAGGTTGTAGAGTGATTAAAGTATTCATATAAGCAGATAGACTTTTGAAAGTCTCAAATCTCGTACTTTGAATCTCGTATTTCCAATCTTGAATCTTTAATGAGCTTTCTGGGCTTTCGTAATACGACTAAGTAGAATGTTAATTCCGTGATGATATCCACTTCCTACACTACATTCCACAAACAGTTAAAAAAGACACAATTCTTGTTAGTTTTGAAATATGAAACCTGTTTACCAGCATTATTCACAATCAAGCAACAGACTCAATCAAATATTGGTTGGTTTTATGAAAATTATCCAGACAACATATCAAAGGTACTACCAAAGTCAGAAAAATTACTATAATATAAAATTCAGTTTTTTTTGCGGAATCTTAAATGAAAAAAACTATTATTGTTTAAGAATATTGCCAGTTATCCTTAATGCAAACATTAATCAATACATCAATATGACCTGGAAATGAAAGAGGTACTAAGATCAATATTTACATTTTTGCAACAACATTGGTTATCTTTCAAAATGTCACTTAGATGAAAATATACTACACAACTCCGTAAAACTTTCCAGAGACATGGATTGTGAAAAAAAATTTTTGTTTCGACATTAGTTTAAATCTTGACGACGAAATATAATTACCTTATTTAATTTTGTCTCAAAGTATATGATATATTATATTATCAATTAAAAACCCGAATTCCTATACCAGGATTTTATTCATATCACTCGTTTAACACAAAGAGCATTCCATATATTATGACACAACGTGTTTGTACAATTGTGACCGACCCTTTTCTATGCGAACAGAGACCACAAGAGTTGAGGGGATGTGCGGTCATCTTAATATACATTTGAAGATAATAATTTTAACATTTCTTGAACTGGATTGTTTCTGTCAGAAACTGGCCAAAAATGTTGCCAAAAGATATAAAAGCATTAATATATAAAATTCATTCTTTATGTATACAATCTTTAAATTGCAATTTTTGTTAGAGTAAATACAATGCAACTGTGATCACCGTGTAAGAAAGGATTGAACTATAGTGTTTTACATTACATAGATTTCTTATGGAGGCTGATTAGTCAACGAATTAAGTATCAATTCTGCTTAAACTTTGACATAAGATATTGTTATCCATATCATAGCATTTAGTAAAGAAAAATAGGTAGCTTTAAAATTTCTCAGTTCCCTATATCTTTATACAACTCTTATTCTTAGGATATTTAAATAGTATAAAAATGACCATGGCCATGGGGCCCTCTTGATATTTCGATTTCAAAATTTTTCGACACACTACTTATTTTATTTAATAGATCGATAAAGAATCTTTTTTTGAAATATGATTTCTCAAAACAGAGACCAATATCGGTTTTGAATTATTTCATTTGAATTTTAAAGGGAAACTGAAAATAATAGTGTAAAATTCCAAATAGTGCACAGGATTTGTGAAGTTTAGGGTCTGCCCGACCTGCAAGTGTGTCCTTTGACGACCATCGTCCATGATTTGTAAATTGTCAAAAGGTCACTGTTGTTTCTGCTTGATAATTACATTCTGGAGGTGTTGTGAGGCCTGTCAGCCTATCCGCAACAGTGAATCTTGGTAAGAAATGTGTCTAAGGCAATCTTTTGAATTCAGAATTTAGCAATTTGTATGCAAAGGCAAGCCTGGCATCATTGATATTCAGTAATTCTTTCAGTTTATCGATAACCTGTTTGATTTCAGTAATATCGTACTTGATATCTTCTCTTTGCTTGTTCAGGACAGATAGGTTTTTGGTGTCAATGTCATTTAGATCTGATTCCAGTTCTTAGATATGGATGATTTCTCTGTGTTCATTTCTCCATGCTTGTCCACTGCTGCCGTAAGGTTCTTTAAATTTTTATTCATATTAGCTATTTGAACTAGAGTGTTAGATGCTATGTTCTCGTATTTAAGATAAATTGAATCGTAACTCATGTTAGTGTTTTAATAAATCATTTTTCTTTGTTTCTATTTTCCTTGAAATGCTAGTTTGTTCGTGGGCTAGGTGTGCACCCGAGGAGACACATTCCATGTAAAATTTGATTGTCGCTTCGTTTACAGGAGAGGTCACATAATTGTACGTATGGAAACGATTCACACATACAACTAATAAAAACTATCGTCGTATTTTTCAAAACAAAACAAAAACAAAATTCCTCTGACAGTCAAATTAAAATATGAAAGATTGAAAACACAAACAAATTTATTGTATTGTTTTATTCTTTAGAACAAACAGCACAAACCAATTCTCTTCCTTCAACATAAGGTGGACACTTCAAGGAACCACACAAAGCCTCTACTAGGTAAAAAACTTTACCATCTTTACTTGTAGAGCCCCCGTGTAGAGTGTCGGGATGACTATCAATACAGGTGTATGTTGTTCCAGCCTCATGGGTATAATGACCCGCCATAAGATAACCATGATACTCAAGTGTCCAGCCTTTGAAACAGGTTTTTCTTGCTACAATGACAATGAACCATCATAAAATATTTTCCTCCTTAAAAATGTTCTATTGCCTAACAAAAACTGTCTATATGTAGGATTAACATTGTGAAATTAAAGAAAGAAATACTTAATATTTAGATGAACCTCGACACACCTTTTTTCAGGTTGTTTTAACTATTTTTTTTAATCAGAATTATTCAAAAGTTTATTTGACCGTATTTTGTATGCATTTACAGATTCGTATATAACATTAATCGATGTTAAATTTTGAACACCAAAATGTTCGTTTCGTAGCAAAAGCGATGTCGCCGGTTTCTATTAAAAATGCATTTAAAAAGTATATGAAATAATTGATAGCCGATAAAAAAATAATTCTGTATTGATTCAAAAAATAATAACTTGTGTGTCGGGCAACCTTAATTTTTTGGGTTTATTGATTAAAAAACAAGTATTTTGCTATTTTTTATTTATTTACAATTTTTTTCACTTTTATCTAGAACATACATTTTTCGTTTCATTGCCATACTCACCTGGAAACATCTGAACAACTGTTCTTTGGCGAACAAGACAAACAGCGCATGGTACATCATGATCATGAATTGTTTGAATGTAACCTGTAAAAGTTTTAGTTTTATATTCTGCACCATAGACGTAATTTTTTAATCCATCGTAACCACCAGTGTACATCCCCCATTCTGGATTCCTCGGTAAACAAAGAGGTTCTACTGCTGCTCCTTTATGAGAATAATGAGAGCCCCCAGTATACCCTGCACAAGAAGTTATCAAAGGAAAAAATGAATACAACAGTTTGGAAATTCAATAATTCTGTAATGAAAAAAACTAATTGTCCATCAAATTATTGTATCATACGTATTTATGAACTTAGGGTAGTGTAATCTTTTTTTTTTGTTAAGACGTAATCGGGACCTATTTATAACAGTCACTTGCAATTGATATCAGACACCAATAGATTCAATTGGTGATTCATAATTGAACGATTACCTGAATAGACAAGATCGGCATTGGAAGGGCACGTTTTCTTTCCCCATCTGGTGTAAACTACACTACTGTTGCCAGTGTCTGTTAAAATACAAAAATGCTAGATTTTTTAGAATATTAAATCAGGCTCCTGAAAACGTGATTTTAAAGAATATTATCTCACGTACTTGTCTTTACTCTAGAAGTAATGTTTTCCTTAAACTCCTTCATGGATTTTTCTATGACATCAGTGAAACTTTTAAATTCCCGCCTCAAAGCTTCTACTTGGTACGCTCCTAGAGTAGAAGACAGTTGTCCTGTTAGATAACCCTGTAGCATGTCTTTACAGTTTCCGGTGTTCGTCTCAGCTTGTGTCAAAGCAACTAGTAATAACAACATTAAGGTTCTCATCGTCCTTCGTAGAATTTGAAACAAGTAAAAATAATTCTGAAAATTATTTATAAACAAATCAAACATCGACTAGTTCTTCTAGTGCAATACAATTTTTAAAAAATCTTAAATTCAGTGCAAATTGCTGTATTTCATCAATGAAAAGTATATTACTTGTAATAACCACACTACCTTAAAACTTATCGACAAGCTTATGAGAGGCGAGTACTGTTTGTTCTACAAAATAACATATCATAGTGCACTTTATAAATATATAAATTGAAAACGCATGCGTAAGAATTTTTACAATTGTGTCACGAAATATCATAATCAAAATGAAATATGACACTAAGTATTACTACGTTGATGCTAACGTTGTAATCCACTCAGGTGTAAATGTTTTTTCATCTGAATTGATCCAAACAATTAATTAGCATTATATTAAATTAAGAAACTTAAATACAATATCAAATAAAATTATCAACCGTTTATGTATATTTTTTTGTAAGTTCACTAATTAATCAGTTTATAGATACTTTTTTCAAATTAATAATGTTTTCAAAAGCTTTGTTCAATATTTTCCTTTATCAACACTTAATCCCTTTATCCTTTTAAATTTGACGTAAACTTTAAAAAAGGGTTTTCAATGGGCAGAATTCGAAGTAATGTCAAATACTTTGTTTATAATATGGGGTTTTTGTCTGTCTGATATACATGAAAATAAGCTTTGGTGTTTATAAGAATAACAATATTTAATACAATGAAAACTGGGTTAAATAGCAAGTCTAATAAAGTGGTGGAGAGTGAAATAAAAGTTTGTGACGAGACTTCGACGACATAAGTAAAATCGTCATCATATTACGCTGGAATTTTATTAATTCATTCAATCAACATGATTTACATGTATCTGTATATTTATTATTTTCAATAATTGAGGTTCAGATTGTAGTTTTCAATCACATGTAGTCTGTAGTTATTTACTTAATTTTCAATGAAATTAATACATGGATGAGAATCAGAAATCAAAGTAAACATGTAAATAAAATGTCACCGTTGATATTTTAAATAGCCATTTTACTTATGTGGAGTAACTGCAATTATAATAGAACTGTTGTTGGTGTTGTCATCATTAGTATTTTTAATTCCTAATATAATGAATTTAGAACATTCGTGCGAATCTGAATCATAAACTGATCAATACAGTGTACCTTTTGTACGACAACACTGGTATTATATAACAACATATATTGATTTGTTTTAATATGGGTCACACAACACTTGCATTTTAGCTTTCTACGAAAATCTCAATCACATGTAGTTCAGTAATCATTTTCATTGAACTAATAAAACGTGAAGTTTATTCAAAGGAAAAAAATTACATTTGCCTGAAAAAGTACCTATGTACAGATATAGTTTATAATTTAAAGAGCCATGGTCTCGATGTTGGTCAAAGATTAATTCCCAATTTTAATGTTTAAAATGCCGGACAAGGCCATTTTTAAGAGGCAACCAAAATTTAAGTGTCTTTTGTTGATTTAAAGAGCTTTGTAAACAAAGCTTTTGTTTACATTTCAAATGTTGGAGTAAAAATTCCAAAAAAGAATGCAATAAACGTTAGGAACTCTTTATTTATGCTTAAAATTTATAAAAAGATAGACAAATCAGCTTGAAAACGATTTTTACCGTTATATTGAACCAAATAAACAAAATTAGATAACTTAACGACTGACTCTGTACATCCCAATAGGAGGCTTAAGTAGTAATGAGAGTTGTAGTTTGTATATGTGTTGTAAAAATAAAAAGCATTATCATTATAATGAGTGTTTTACATTATATAGTAAGCATTTTTTGGCAATTGAAGTAATTTTTCATGTACAATACAACGTTTCAGTTGGAGTATTTGCAAAGAAGCAATAGTATTGGTTATCTCTCCTGTTATTCTAAAATATAGAAACGTCAAACATAAGGTTATCAATAGCATTTAATTTGACAATGATGGACTATAATATTGCTTATCCTCTTCGCACCTGTAGGTACATAAGGCTGTACCCCAGGACCTCCATTGACCACAGTCTTTTGCGATTCTCTCCAGTTCACCTCAGATATTTCCAGTGTTTTTGAGATTGGGATTCACAGCCCTTTTTAAAGTTTCCTTTGGTTTTTCGCCTGGCGTTTGCCGTCTGATGGAGTCCATTTTTACAATACTTTTGAGAAGTTACTGGTGTTCCTTCTTGTTCTACGTCCAAACCATCTAAATTGTTTGGTCTTTTCTGGGTCATATTTCTATGACCTGTTTTTTTTTCTTTTTCAGATAAAGGTTTCATATGATTTTGCGGATTCTTTTTAAATAAGTATAGCCTACAAAACTTCAGAATTGAAAAAAATGATGAAAAACTTTTAGGTATATAGAGGTCGTATACATTGTCTTTAACACTTTCGTACAAATATAACGCTGTTCTAGTTTTAGTGATAATAATCTTGCTTAAAGGTGTTCTTTACTCAAGGTTTGAGTTCTTAAATTCAGATTGTTATAAAGTTCAATGTCATGAGTAAAACTTGTTCTAAACACAAAAATTATTTAAGAAAAAAAATATTATTGACATAACATTCTACATTTCTACTTAATTATGGAATTGTGCTCAAACAAAAATATATTTTTAACCAAACAGAAGAAATTCGGAATAAATTTTACAGATTTTCCGCTTAAACATTTTTGTTAGTACTCTAATATTAATAATTAAGATTTAATATTTCAGTCTTAGTTTTGCATATTTTTGTTGGTTTTACCTCACTTATTCATTTAATCAATCGAATAACACGAACCGTAAAAATACTGAAAAATGCTTAAAAACGATCAAAGACACCATATCTCAACATTTTTCATTGACCTCAAATAAACTTTAAGCCAACAGAATAAGGTCAGCATAAGTAGTTTAATACTATAAATAATGTTTTCGTATTATCATCATTCATTTTTTCGTAAAATTGAACTAAAAATGGGCAGGAATTAAAAAACTGATAGAAGAATTTCGGACTGGAATATTTTTAAAAATTATCGCTGAAATCTCAGTGCTCTTTATTTATTTGGTGCCATTACCATTCATAAAATGTGTTTCATTTTTTAAAGTGTTTCATTACTTGTAGTATTTTTACATTTAAAAAAGTTTCATTCATAGTTAATATTTCATGGGATTTTTCTGAATTTTTCAAAAAATATTCCCTGGCCATTAACTCAAAAAGTAGGCCATTGACCTACTAATTAATAATTAACTATTAATAAAAAATCACAAGCTTTTTGAAAAGAACAATGATTGGTAAACCGATAAAAAAATATTGGAAACTAGACTCTTGTTGCTATAGCAACAAAAAGGTCTTCCGTTCCTCATGTATTAATCTGCACAAATCTCCAGTTATCTTGTAAACAGGAAATGGATATAATATATACATTTTGTCTTTCCTCAAAGTTTGGATGTTCAAGTTTTTGTTTCCGGGTAGTTTTAATATCTCGTTGAAAAAAGGTTTTTGTCTCGGGACCGGAAACGAACAAACAGAAGTGATTTAAGAAACGGAAAGTAGATATTTTAGTACATTTACCTACGGTACGTTACTATTCATCACATTGAGTAAAATGTTTAAAAAAAAAATTAAGAATTTAATAAAAAAGTTCTATTGCTTGAACGTTTCGAGTAAAACCGGAAGTGACGTACGACCAAATGAAACCCGTTAAACACATGTTCAATCAAACGTCCATCATTCATTTAAGCTTCGTGCCTTAATCTCTCACAGTTTCTGAGATCTTGCGGTTACTTTGTTTTTATATAAAAGAAGGCTACCTAAGATATTTGAGATGTCTCACCGGAAGTAGAGGTTTTGTTTTACCATGTGTAGATGACCTTTTGTATTTCTATGGCTAAAATGTTACTTCAATGCTAAATAACCAAATATTTCTAAAAATTCAAAATTTGGTGTACTTCCTGTGACGACCGGAAGTTACGCCGGATAAAACAAAATAATGTTAACAATGTACATACATAGGTCTATCATCCTACAAAGTTTGGTTGTTGAAGTCGTTTCCGTTTTTGAGATTTCGTCGAAATAAGGTTTTTGGTTTCGGGACAGGAAACGGACAAACGGAAGTGCTCAATGTAAATTGTATTAAATATTTCTTGTATACTTGCCTTTTGTACATTATTTTTCATTTATCTAACTACAATTATCAACGGAAAACAGATAAACTGATAAACAGCTCGATTTTTTTCAACTCTTCCTGTGTGGACCGGAAGTGACGGAAGACAAAATGAAACCAGTTAAACACATCTTCAATCATATGTCTATCATCCATGAAAGTTTCGTGTCTTGATCACTAATAGTTTCTGAGATCTCGCAGGTACAAAATGTGTTTTAAAAAAAGCTACCTGAGATGATTGAGATATCTCACCGGATGTAGAATTTTTTTGTTGATTTAACATTGCATAGATAACTTATGTGTAGATTTATACTGATATAATTAATTTGTGGAAAATGAATTTTTTGCGTAAAATAACTATTTTTGAAGTGCTTCCGGTGACGACCGGAAGTTACGACGAACAAAACAAAAGTGTTTAAACACATCTGCATACACAGGTCTATTATCGTACAAAGTTTGGTTGTTCAAGTCTTTACCATTTTTGAGATCTCGAGGTGACAAGCTTTTTTGTTGCGGGACAGGAAACGGACGACCGGAAATGAATTTTGAAAAAATGAAAAAAACGTCCCTAGCGTTTATCATTTCCTATCATTCCTGAAAATTTCAAGGAAATATATCCAGTCATCTCTGAGAAAATCGGGGAAAAAAATAAGAATAATAATAATAATAATAATAATAAAAAGAAACATTACAATCACTATAAGGTCTTCCGTTGGAAACGGAAGACCTTAATAAGAAAACATGTATACCTTAATACAGTTACATTAGTATATTGTATATTATAATAAATTAGTAAAAAGAACAGAAAATAATGTTTATATGGCGGAAATCAATAAAAACAAATTAAAATATATTCTATAGTGTTTTATCTCATACGTGTGGTGTATATTACCCGTGTGATAAACCTTCGCTATATCACACGGATGATGCTATATCAAATACTTCCGGTCGGAACTACTTTTGACACAGCCCCTCGCTTCAACGCTTCAGTGACCTATTTTCGAAGATTTGCTAGTACTTTCACCCCCCCCCCCCCACACACACCTTATTTGCAAAGTTATTCATATCTGTAGCCACAAGACCCATCTTGTTTGTCAAGATTTTTGATAAATTTAGCCCACTTCCAACTTTCAATTTGCTTTGTGAAGTTTATAAAACTACAAATTACGTTAATTAGCCTATCAAGGAGTTTATCCTGACGACCCGATGAAAACAGAGCGCTCTGATTGTGTTTATATACAAGAACTTACCGAAATAATGTTTCATGAGACCTTTATTCCACCACCAGTAAGCATCCTTATTCACTATTTTCAATTTTGAATCATAAGGCTAGCCTAGTGTTTGTTTTATTAAACATCATGCATCAACAACTGTTCCTCGTTCGAGTCAATTCAAACTAACGAGCATTCGCAACTTTGTGTATGTCAACAAAAACTGATTATTCAAGTCTTCTAATCGGAATTTCCATTTAATCAAGTGAATTAAGCTCTTAGAAAAATTATCTAGAGCTAAAAAATTATTTTAAGGTTTATTTCAGTGAAACTTTACATTAAAACAGTTAGATTTATCTCAGGAATGACGTACTAAATTGTATTGCGCAAGGTCACAATAGCCGCATAACACAACGTTGCATCATCGTTTTTAATCTTTAAAAAAAACCCAATTTGGGTCACACAAGGGACTGTCTCAAAAGCTTCATAATATAAATCAAATTGTATGAGATAAATAGAACATCTATAATTGTGTGATTTTATATTTGCTTTATCCAACTCGTTGAAATGGTTATATTCGCTCGGCAAGCCTCGCGAATATATACACCATTTCAACTCGTTGGATAAAGCAAATATAAATCACACAATATAGATATCCTCTATATATCATGAGCATATATTTTTAAAAAAAGTTTTTAAATAGAGAAGAATTGCCAGAAGGATTTGAACCTGAAACACAACATGTTGGTATTCACAAATCCAGGATGAAATCAGTGGGCCATTTGAGACATTATAATATGCGGTATTAATTAGTGTTTGTAACAACATTGTCATATCTTTGGACTTTGTGTTTATCATTCCAAAATATTTTGAAAAAGTACATAATAAGTCATCTCTGGGTCATTTCTCAATCTTTTATCTAAAGCGACATTTTTAATACTGCAATATGTGAACAAAATCTTTTAAATCAGCTTTAAATAACTCGGATTTTGCATTAATTGTCTCGTGTTGCCATATTTTGAACCATATTATGAACGCCGGTCTCATAACTGCAGCGGTGTGTACATACAAATTGAGTAACGCGCGTTACGAAAATTTGTATGCACACATTGCTGCAGTTAAGAGAAAATCATGATTTAATGCTTATATTTACATATTTTTTATCTTCTTGTCTTGAGATTGCAAATGTGATTTATACCGTAAAATTCCTATTATCC
Organism: Magallana gigas; assembly: GCF_902806645.1. Taxonomy (NCBI): domain Eukaryota; kingdom Metazoa; phylum Mollusca; class Bivalvia; order Ostreida; family Ostreidae; genus Magallana; species Magallana gigas. The sequence continues at coordinate 56,359,408 of NC_047563.1, forward strand.
TAAGGGTAAGTTCATATTAATGGAATAGCCACTTTAAAAGCCACAAGCGTGAACTTTGATTTTCGCTTGTAATGTTGCAGTTTACAGCGTTCAACGTTTGTGACGTCATAATAAAACTCGTCAATTTAACCTTTGAGTACCCTGTGTGCATTACAGTGTTATAACTGCCAAAGCTTTCAACATACTTTACAAACTCAATTATGTGTAATGTAAATATATATTTTCGTTGCACGCGACGTTTCAACACTTATTTTTTGTTAACAATTGGTCAAGGTACAGGTGTTTAGCCGTGTACACGTATTTACTTGGCTCTAATTCTCTTCAAATTAATTAAACTAAATTTCTCTTTAATGATTGTCTTAACTTTTTATTTTGCATTGATTACTTTTTAACTCGAAAGTTTCTTTTTGCAAACAATACATACTTTGACATGTAAACCTATCAGCTTTATGATTTGTTCGAATTCTCCTAACAGGACTTCTCTCTTCGTATACACAAGCGCATTTGAAGTTTATAGTTAAACTCAGACTTCTTTTTATATCGCTGAACAATTCTCACTTGTGCGAACGTATACTATGTACTCTTGCCCACGAATATACATCCCAACGTATGTATACATAAGCAATTGTTTCATATTTATTGAAATTAATCGAACTTGCTAACAACCAAATTACCTCCCCATGTCTTAAGAAAATTTTGACTAACCGTGATCGTCGGCCCACACAAATAAAATGATTCAACAGTATCATTCAACTACATTTTCCCCCTGTCACAATGAATTATCAAATGTGTATGTATATCCCGAAACAGGTACATGTATACAGTCTATGCATTAAAAACACATAAATAAGAAAATCAAAATGCATATGATAAAGACACTATTCATCTTAGCAATGAAATCTAAATGTGCAATCAGGTTTATCATATGCATAAGGGTGTATTACCCAAAACTGGTACCAAAGACAGAAAAAAACCTATTTACTCTTTGAGTCGTGGTTTGTTGATTTTATTCAACTGTTATTTAAAACAAGATATTCTGTAATAGAGCAGATTAACAATACAATTTTGGCAGTTTTTCTTATGGATTTAAATAAGTAATAAAACATTCAGGTTCAATTCAAAAGCGCTATTCACTGTCAATACACAGTTTTTGGAATATCAGGTAAAAGAATTGATTATATCTTCTGCATGGAGTTAGTTAACTATAATGTACAATGAACACTGCGATCAATAAATTAATCAAACAAAGATATTTCAATGAAACAATGCGTCAATCAATAAATATATTTTTAAAAATATTTTGATTAAGTTATAATTATTTCATTCAATAGATATTTCTTTAAATAAATCAACCCGAATGTAAATTACAATATTCCATGTGAATCAGTCATTGTCGTATAAGTATCTTCAGAGGACTGTTGCAAAATTTAACAATTTAACGACAGTTAGGCATAAAACACAATGACGATGTTAAATAATAAGACAACACGTAGGGTACAATGTATGAATACACTCACAGAGAATTTGGATAAAAATAGATTGATTAATGCTTAATGGTTGTCATCGTCGCAAACCACACCCAATTTGTACAATTCTTCTCTACGGGCGGGTCCCCGAAATCGAAGTTAGGGGCATCTAATAACGGGCATAAGCAGGCACTAACTAAAATCCTGGTAACAGCTATGGTGAAAAAGACCATTGAATCTCATGTGTTATGAAAAATGATCAAAGTAAAAAAGTCGTTAAGAAGACAGTAGTGATATTTTTCCAATAATTATGATAAAGAAGAATGTAAAATGTCGAGTTTGATAAGGTGTGTATGTTTAGGATCTGCAGTAAGGCCATCAAAAGCATTTGCCTTGTAGAAATATATATATAATACTATGTGTATCGGACTGATGGTTGAGAATTATTCATTTCATTTAATGACAATATGTTAAAAACAGTTAACTTTGGTCTGTTTAAAAAAACCCATTCAAGCTGTGATGAAATTTTCATGATCTTTGATTATTAAAGTACAAAGAAACAGAACTAAAAATTGAATTTGACAAACTAGACCACTGTACTTCAAAACTGGGTAGGAAATATCGACAAACAAAATTATGAAAGGAAAATTCAATACAGCCGTGCACCTATCTACGCTGAATCAATCCTCATCTATCATTTAACTTTTACTTGGTTGATCGAGTTCCCAAATGAACAGGTTCCAGGTTGATCAAGCTTGAAATGTACGCCATTTTGTGTTAGCTACACCAGCTTGGTGGAACAGAAAGTAAGTGCTTTTCAAAATTTATATATATGTCGTTTAGTATGTATTTATGAATATTTAAAATTCAAACTATTGATTGTTCGTTACTTTTCAAATACTGTTGTGTTTAAGATTCAACCTCAATGAAATTATCGTAGCTTATTAGAAAGCTTGGTGTCTAGATACCCATATATATATATATATATATATATATATATATATATATATATATATGTGTGTGTGTGTGTGTGTGTGTGTGTGTGTGTGTGTGTGTGTGTGTGTGTGTGTGTGTGTGTGTGTGTGTGTGTGTGTGTGTGTGTGTGTGTATCTTTTTTTGTTCGGTCTGATAATTATTCTCAATTAGATGAAACTAAGAACAAAGGTCTCAAATAAATTATTTCAATAGTGGTTGGGAATGTATTTCATTAGAAAAATCACTTTGCAACCACTATTGAAATAAAAACCACTATTGAAATAAATTATTTCAATAGTGCTTGGGGACGTATTTCATATTTTCAATCATAGATGCGAATGAATTACATTATAAATATAACTATGTAATCACTATTGTAACACATTTGGAAAGAAAGAAGTTGTATATCATATTTGCAAATATTTGCAAGCTATTTTGAAATGCAAGAAATCTAATGAATAATTTCAAATACACAATTATGTTACAATTTTCACTGCTGAGTAGAAATAATAACCAATTCTCGCAAATAAACATACATATACATTCAATTTTCACTGCTGAGTAGAAATAAATAACCAATTCTCGCAAATAAACATACATATACATTCGTTTTTATCTAACAAACAATTTCAAATACACAATTAAGGTACTAAAGACTTGCATATTTTGCGGTAATAATAATCAAGATTATGAAATATATGTACATGTACTTATTTTAGGATTTTCACTCTGCAGAAATAACCAATCCTGGCAGATTAACATAAGGGATTGTTTTCATATTTTTTCTTTACCTTTCTCTTTCTATAGATATATCATGCTTTATAAAAATTGTAAATTATTTGTACTAGAAGACAACGTTGTAAATTGCAAGAACTTCTATTCAAAACCCCTGCATATTAAATAATAATTTATAGCTTACATGTATATACTATTATAGATATATGTTATAATGAATATCACTATTGAGATAAATAATTTCAATAGTGGTTGGGGATGTACTTCATTATGACCAATATTGAATGAAATAAATTATTTCAATAGTGGTTGGGTATGCGTTTCATTATAACCACTATTGAAATAAATTATTTCAATAGTGGTTAGGTATGCATTTCATTACAACCACTATTGAAATAATTTACTACAACCATTATTGAAATAAAATATTTCAATAGTGGTAGGGATGCATGTCATTTTAATGCCTATTACTCCGACTGTGCATAACACTTTCGGTTCCAGATGACAGTTGGTATGGGAAACATGACCATATAGAGGTAAATCAAAGAACATCATAATCAAAAAGCAATTCATTATCTCATAAGACATACTTCTTATCTTAAGAAACTCCCCTAGCAGAAAGGAAAGTGTTACAAACATACATAATAATAGACATAAAAATGAAATGCATCATCAATCACTATTGAAATACTTTATTTCAACAGTGGTTGAAATGAAAGGTATCCCTAACCACTATTGAAATAATTCATTTCAATAGCGGTTGAAATGAAACGCACCTTTAACCACTATTGAAGTAATATTATATTTCATTAGTGATATTTATCATAATATTTATCAATAAATAATTATTCAATATACAGGGGGTTTGAATAGAAAGTCTGGCAATTTACAAGATGTTCACTATTGTGCAAATGATATACACTATTCATAAGACATGATATGTCTGTAGAAAGAGAAATGTAAAGAAAAAAAATATAAAATTTCAAAGTAATATTTATAAAGAAATTTGTTTTAAGGTACGATTGAAAAAATAATTTTAATAGTAGCTGTACTTCAGCAGTGTCTGTAAATTGATTTTAAAATGGAATACATCCCGGAACACTATTTAAATAATTTATTTCAATTGTGGTTGTATTTCAATGGTAGTTGCAAAGTGATTCTTCAAATGAAATACATTCCAAATCACTATTGAAATAATTTATTTCAATAGTGGTTGTATTTCAATAGTGGTTGCAACGTGATTCTTCAAATGAAATACATTCCAAATCACTATTGAAATAATTTATTTCAATAGCGGTTTTATTTCAATAGTGGTTGCAACAAAGCAGTCTTACTCAGAAGAGCGTAGAGAGACACCTTTTTTATTTATATATTCTTAATTTCTTTTTGTTTTAAAATTCCAACGATACCTTAATCATTTCAGAGTCACGCTTGCTTTCTTACATCTTATACATTGTTTATCTAGTAATACCAAAAAAATGATTTTCAATTAAATTTGCAGCTACACAATGAACACTCAGTATTGCCTTCAGGATTTGGTACGGTGCCATCATTGCGAGACCCCGGACCCCTCTTTACACTGTGGCATTTGTAACATCCATTTGTGTAAATCTTGTGAGGGGGAACATATATATTTCTCAGATCAAACTAAGGATCATAAAGTAATACCCTTTCACAGGCGAGGATGTATTACTAAATGTCAGAAACATTCCACAAAAATATGTGAACGTTACTGTGAACAATGTAACATCCCAGTTTGTGAGCTGTGTACTTCCTGTTTAGAGCATAAAGGTCATGACTTTGTTGACGTGATGAAAAAAATTGAGAGCATTAAAAATGTCATACAAAGAGATTTAAAAGAACTAGACCAATGTATTTGTCCAAAATATCAGGAAAATGCACTATTCAACACACGTCAAATGACTGATCTTAATCAAAACTCGAAAACATTGAAAACAGCTATCAAAAAACATGGCGCAGACTTGCATAAAGAAATAGATACAGCTATCACGAAGCTGAAATCAAATCTTGATGTAATGAATTCTAAACACTCGGCTGTTTTAAAAAAGCAGGAAAAGGAAATCAAATACACTTTGTATGAAATCACTCAGAGCATTGATGAACTGAACAAATTGCTAAACTCCAATGATATAAGCCTTGTCTTTGACTACAAATCCAGAAATGCTGAATTCAGAAAATTGCCTCCTAAATTCTCAGTTTCTTTACCCAGTTTTATCCCTCAGAAGATCAACAAAGAACAGCTTTATCAACAGTTTGGTTCTCTGTCAGAGTTATCTATTGAAACAGAAAAACAAGTCTACACCATGGATTTCCCAGGTATTGAGGCTTCTCCCCTTGAGAAACCGTTTATTGATGAACCGCATATCATCGCAGATATAAACACTAAGCGTAGAGAGTTTAAAGGTTTACGTAGTGTGTCCTGTCTTAGTGATGAACAAATATGGGCGTCTGGATATGATGACAACATTTTGAGACTCTATAATCTGCAGGGAGATATAGTGAAGTCGATCCAAACAAGATCAGAGAACAGTCCATGGGACATAGCAGTGACAAGGAGTGGGGATCTAGTTTATGCTGATAAAGATGATAGAACTGTGAACATAGTAAAAGATGCACATATACGAACAGTGATCAGACTGCAGAGGTGGATACCTCGCAATATTTGTATTACTTCCTCTGCTGATCTCCTAGTTTTGATGATTAGGGGAGAGGAAAAGGAGGAAAAATTAAAGAACGAGAATTGGTATGAGGATGACGAGAATGAGGACGATGAGATTGAGTACGATGAGGAGCAGGAAGAAGAAGAAGAAGAAGAAGAAGAAGAAGAAGAAGAAGAAGATGTTATACGTTTCTCTGAGTCAGAAAGAAATAAACATACGAAAGTTGTACGATTCTCTGGCTCTAAGGAGAAACAAAGTATTCAGTACGATGGAAAAGGACAGCCGCTTTATTCCTCTGATGGTTACTCTAAATACATATGTGAGAACACGAACCTCGATATCTGTGTTGCTGATTCCACGGCCTGTGCAGTAGTGGTTGTAAATCAGGCCGGGAAACTCCGGTTTACTTACAACGGTCCTCACTTTGCTCCCAAGGGATCATTCTATCCACGCGGCATTACTACAGACAGCCAAAGTCGAATCCTGATAGCAGATCATTTCAACGAGTGTATCCAAATCGTGGATCAGGACGGACAATTCCTCCGCTACATTGACAATATTGATTTACACTGGCTTTACGGTTTATGTGTAGACACTAAAGACAACCTATTTGTGGTTGATAATGGCTCAAACAGAGTTAAGAAAATCCAATATTATAATATGTAAACATGCTTTGTGTACAATGTGTAAACAAAATGAATGTATTTATATTTTGGATATTTCAGTCAAATATCCAGTTAAGACTTAAATTTTTCGGTTTTTTAATGACAAAAGATGTCTTACCAGTAATTTTAGAAGAAAACACATAACTTAAATCAACAAATTGCTGAGTAAGGACCGACCTTTAAGAGCCTCTATTATTGAACACTATTGATACACCCCGTTTGTTATATTTTCTACTCGAATGATATAGTATGCATTAGCATACATTGAACACACTGCAATAAAAAAAAATTGTATAAAGCAATATCATGTGATGTGAAAAAACTCTGTTGTCTTTGTCGTGGCACTGTGTTTTGCTTCAAATCTGTTGAAGTATGTTTAGTGGGATTTTCAAAAAAAATGTTTTGAACTAAATTACCGCAACTAAAATTGCTTACTTTTGGAAAGACTTTATAGCACAATATAATTATGGGGTGCAACCTTTAACAAATACAGGAAGGTGGGACGGGATCAAGATCATAACTTCATATTTTTTTTTATAATAAACTGTTCAACCAGAACGAAAGCAAAGGTACGACAAGTACTTATTATTACTCATGACCGAAGTCCCATGGTTCTTTAATCGGAACAGAATTAATGTAAAATATTTTTCACTGTAATTTACCTTTCGGGAAGAATAACACACTTTTTTGTTTTTTTTAAACAATTAGAGAGCCTGTGTAACTCGAAGCTTTCTGAAATGATAACAAGACCTTAAAATTTTAAATAAAATAAATAAATGTTTTCCGTTCATTTATCAGTAGGCACGCTTTAGGACTTATAGATATTTATCATATGACAGACTTTAAGGTCGTCAGACGCGACCTTTCTTCCATGTTTTTCTCTTCTTTTTTTCGATCTCCACAATGTAAGATTTCCACTACGTAATTACAAAGTTATGTTTTTATTTTTTATGATATTTTAAAAGTTGTATTATAATAATTTCAAATGAAAAAAGTATACTTTGACTTTATTAATAAACATTCAGTTATATGTTGCATGCTATTTAAAGAAAATTTCAAATTTTTCCTACTCCCAAAATAACCTGGTAATGTACACTGAATATTTGGGCATAAGTATGTTTAAATGCAAATAAAGAAGAAATAATTTATCATGGAAAATTATTATAAACTGAGGAATGTCGCGTGTCTTCTTAAGGGAGATCAGGGTGATGCAGTGTAATATTATTATTCAATGAATTTCATTGTTTCCTTTTATTACCTTAACATTAAGATGTCCTATACAATTTATATTATTTTTGTAGTCAGGTGCACTTTCTTCCCTTGTTAAGGAGAAATTTTGAAATGAATTACCACCTTTTTGGCAGTTTGAAAAACCAGAAGTTTATTAAATGTGGCTAATTTTCACAACTATGAATTATATCCTATCCACTTAAGGAGGTATGGGACATATGTCGATATTAACGTAGATTAAAGTAAATTATAGTTGAAATAATAACACTGGTTTCAAATTTTACAATATTTATTTAAAAATAGCTTTCAAAAATATTGGGAGAGGTATAAATTGTAAAATCCCGAGCGGGATTCGAACTAATGACTTACAGATTGTCTAACCCACTGTGCTACGCTGTAAGGTGACACTATTGGGAGAAAACTACTTATATAATGACACTTCATTTAATTGTTTATCTCGATAAACAATACGTCACAATATGGAAGTGTCTCACACTACCTTAAATGTGTCAAATAACTCGCGGTTACTGGCAGCTTGTCTCAAAATTAGTCCAAATTCAATCATGTGAGTTGTGAGAACTCTCCGCCCTGCAGACAAACTTTGTTTAAATATAAAAATAGAATGTAAGTGCGTAAATAAATTGTTTAGAATATAAAATTTACGTGTAAAGAACATGTCATGTTAATACATTATGAGTAAATCAATAAAGACCGGAAAGATAACATACATTCCTTTTCAGAGTTGCATGGATATTCTTTTTCAGAGATTTGAACACATCTATCATATGAACATTTAGTAACGAGGACCATGTACAGCTACATTTGTAAATTAGGATTTAAAATTGTGTATTGCCGCTTTTAAATTTAATGGAAACTTTTGAATATCATCATATTTATAAAAGATACAAAAAATATCTTTTGCAATATTATGCAGTGACAAGAATTTAACAAAAGAAAGTAATCAAAGATTTTAAAACTCAATCGTAATCGCATGTTGACAATATGCTTTAGCTGTGAAAATAATAGAACCTACAGATCTCTGAGTAATCATTGAATCTTCAATTCAATTCACGACTTCCTATCACTGTTACTGGTCTATAGACGTTTTACATGAGCGGATCAGAGAATCTCATTACTTAGATATGACAGGTGTTATAGCTTAATTTTCACACATTAGAATGCAAATTTAAATTGATTCGCATAAACATAAATATGAAGTCGAAAAATCTAAAGGGAACGGAATATATAAAAATGTTTATATTATTATCAAATGTTTTACTTCTGCTTGTACAGACATTTGTAAGTGGAAAACAAATGTTGTGCATTGAGGTTTTTTTTTTACATTATTACATTATAATTATTGGTGCCATGTATGTTTTTGTAAATGTAAATTTAATCATTTATTTATAAAAGCATTTTTTGGATCTTCTTATATTTTTGAGATGTATACCGTATGTATATTTTATTTATAGATGTGTGCGTTTAAAAATTTCATAACTGAATTAAACACTGAAGTAAAATTGTGTTTAATATTTCTTGGTAATTATGATTGAGTAGACAATAAAACATGTATGTACTGAAAAAAGACAACTTATTTCTTTATTATAATCGTTTTCTCTTTGATTCTTGATGTATGTTTTTGGTATTCTTTGCGTTGAATATTGCGTTGCGTCATTGGAGGATGTGATCTATTTGAATTCGCAATCAAAATGTCTTCCAGCACTATATATAGGAACTTTCGCCACACATGTATAGCCTTTCATATTACAATCATATAATAATCATATGCGTATTATATTTGTATCATGTCATATGAGTATCATAAGTGGCGGACCATACAAGTATTTTATGAACATATATGGATCATATGAAGCAATATACACATAATTCACATATGAAAATTCTTCAATATGAGGACCACATGCGTGACACGTGTAACCAAACGAGAATCATATAAAAGAAATCCATGTAAATAATTTCTAAACTTTGTTTTTTTTTTAATTTCAACAAATTAGATAATTGAATTACATCTGATAAGTAGAATTCAAATGGATAAAATTTTGTAAACACGGTATATATTAAGACTTTCATATATAATAATGACACAAATAGAGGCAAATCCCTCTCACAGTACTCATGAAATGTCATAGTACGTGATTGGGATGGTTTTGATACATTATTATTCTTTCCCAAGCTGGTTTCTCTCTCTCTCTCTCTCTCTCTCTCTCTCTCTCTCTCTCTCTCTCTCTCTCTTCAAACATCAAGAATTGCAGTCGCAGTTAGAATTTAATCTGCTATTTCATAGAAAGGTTTATTACATGTTTATCGCAATATACGGTGGATAACACTCATGGGATAAATTTTTGATATTCCACTGTGTTCTTACGCCACGTGACGTCATAATTAAACATTACGTAGGTTCAGGCGGTTGATTGACGTAGAATAAAAAAGTGAATTATTTTAATTCAGTTGAGGGGTGTTGAGATGTAAATGTGTTAAAGAATATATCTCATGATTTGCGATGGTATATGGTTTTTATCCATCTCGTTGTGTGTTTTCTAGAAAACACACAACTCGTTGGATAAAAATCATATAACATCGGAAATCATGAGGGATCCTATATGTTCAGTTTACTAGTTTCCGGTTGTAACGTTATCAGGTCCTGGTCTTATGAATAAACCATGCAATCAAGTATGAAATACATCGCCATTTTGGATTATCTACGACAGTTAACACCAGATAGCAGGAACGGACAGAAGGTTTGTCATATTTTCTGTATTTATAAACAATAAAATTTCTTAATTGGAATTTAAAGTTCGAAATGTTTCAATATTCGTTCAGTTAAAAATACAAAATCGATGAAAATGTCATTATAACATGCTGAAAATAAAGGTATGTGTATGTCCCCGAAATACCAGACATTATTTTTTTTCATCATGGAAAGATTTAAAACTATAAGTGACAAAATATCAGCTTAGAGTTAGGAATTATCCAATAAAAAGACAATTGCAATCTATCATCATTGAATAATTGTTAACAAATCATGCATGTTATCAACAGAAGGAAGTTAAGGCATTCAATAGATTTGTGTCAAAGATTGTAAACACTTTACCTCTATGGCAAAAACATGGTTTGAAAAAGTACGCACAAAGAACTAGAAGGGAAATATATATATATATATATATATATATATATATATATATATATATATATATATATATATATATATATATATATATATCGTTAACCCTGAACCCCAAGAGATGTACATTTCAATTTTCCATTTTACATTATTGATGTTTTATGTTATTTCAACAAAACAAATATCTCGTTTTAAACCATTCTTTGCGAATGCATTATATGTCTACAAAAATATACATTGTAAGTATGTGAATACTAAACATATATGTGCGTGTATCAATTGTAAATATAATGTATGAAAAAAACGGGTAGTTCATGAACGAGGAAAAAATATCAGTTACATAGAAAGCGTGTTTTATTCACTTATTACAAAAACTACAGAAAAAAACTATAAGGAACAAGGAACAATATTACTCAAGTGTAAATAGAAGGGGCATTAACCAATGGCAGTTTAGCAAAACAATGTGTAACTTGAATTGCTTTTGCAAAAATCTAAATGTTATCCAAAAAAGTAGAAATGGTGATCATATTACAACATATTACAGCAAGGCTAACAGTGTAATTTGTAAAAAAACGCAACTTAGATCAAAAACACCGAATAAGTTTTGTTCTTACGGTTGTGGGCATTTTATACTACGCTAATCTCTGAAAGAAAAAGAGATATGCATATGAATTACTATAAAATCATGCAAACCTTAAGCTTAAAGTTAAATTTTATGGAATTTTTCTTCACTAAATAATTGTGTATAGCTTTAGCTAACAAATTATCATTTAAAACTTAAGGCAAATTTGATGGGTTTTTTAAGCCTAGCTTCCTTAATACATGATCAGAAAATAATGGCTTCAAATAAAAAATTATCGTTTGCATGTGAAATTGAATGATATATGAATGTGTAACTATAATTGGATTGATATGAATGTATTGAAAACAAAAACTAAAATAGAATTCCGCATAAACCATGTTTACCATACCATGTTTAAGGACACACGCAGCGTCCCTCCGTTTTTGATAATTTGCCTTGATAAATTATTTCTTCTTAATTTTCATTTAAACCTGTTCATCTAGGGTGCATTACTTTTTTAAATACTTTTTGAATCCTTCTTTTAATATTAAGCAAAAATCAATTGAATGCTTATTTATAAAGTCATAGTATATATTTTTCAATTGAAACTATATATCCGAATAGAAAAAATATCATATGACATGAAAATATAATTTTGGAATTTCGTTGTAGATATCTTAACATTTCGACAGTAGGAAAAATAAAAAATAATGGAAGATAGGTCGCGTCTGACCTGGAGATGATTTTAGACATAGATATGACTACAATGTATTCATTTTATATACATATCGGAAAAAATGCTCCTTGGTATAACAGTATTCGATTCTTATATTTAAATTAATTTTGATGTTAATTTTCATGAAATATTTTTTATCATCTCTTTAAAGCCATTAAATACTAGTATACGGTTTTTGTCGGGGGTATGAATTTTTGATGGGACAGCAATAAAAAATGTAATTTATTACGCTTCTGCTGCCAAATAAATTGCCTTTGGCGGGAATTTTTTTTAAATAAAAAAAGATATGTTTTAACGAATATATTTCAAAAGAACATAATCATTAAAATGGTTATGTAAGTTTCAACTTACCATTTAGCATTCATTTGATCAATATTAAATTTTTTACTTTACTTGTGCTCATACGCAGTGATCAAGGTTAGGGTTGATGATTGAAGATAGTTGAAATCATATTGAAAACAAGTATTCCTTTTAAATGATCGACATGAAATATCATTGGTCAGCTCTGTTTTTATAATATACGCTGCATGCAATAAACTATATATAGCACTGTTTTATTGATTTCCGAAATGGCAAGGCATGAATGATCTTTACTTTTAGAAGGCGAATTATACTTCCAACTAATATTCTTACGCATATGTGAATAAACGTGATTTGAATCATTATGTAAGTAACTCTATAAATGTTTTATTTTCAGAAAACGGATAAGATTATCGTTTTAGTAATCTACGTCTAATTAAAGATTTAAATAAAGTTGTCATTGCATAGTAAATAAAATAATGCAAGGTGCAATGCGTGCGCATATAGTTAAATTTGCCAGATGCCTCATATGGACACAACTGTGATCGGCCGAAGCCGATCACAATACACAATAAGTATCTTAAAATTAACCAAAGTGACTTTATAATGTAGAAATGACGTCATAAATATCGCCTTAGGGTATAAGTTTACTCAGAATGAAAAAAAAATCACTGATGATAATGGAAAACCATTTATTGTGTGTTAAAGACCTATCATGGTAGTGCTATTTTTCACTTCCAAAAAAGTAGGTCAATGACCTTCTTTCTAAGATAATGTCTGTTTAGTGTCACTGCCATTCATAAACTGTATTTCATTTTTGAAAGAGTTTAGCCATTTGTATTATTTTCACAATTAAGAAAATCTTAATCATAGGGTAAAATCGTTAAGGATTTTTCTTAAATTAAAAAAAAATATGGCCATTATCTCAGAAAGTAGGTAAACTCGACAAAACAAAACACTTATTAGGCTTGTTACTGATTGTTTACAGATATTTGTGGGGTCGATAAAGTCCATAAAAGACTCGGCTTCGCCTCGCCTTCTGTGGACCGACCCCAAAAATTTCTGTAAACAGTCAGTAACAAACGTAATAAGTAATATTATTATTATCATGCATATGGTCTTTATCGTATAATAAATCTAATGTTACTCTGTGATACTAATTATAACAAATACAAAATAGAGATCCCATTCATATTACAGTAGATGGTTGGCCATGGATCCTGAGTACAGCCTCCATGATGTGGCACGGTGTCATCTCTGTGAGAGTCCGGGCCCCCAGTTAAACTGTATCATTTGCAAAGAATATCTGTGTAAATACTGTAAGGAAAAACATCTTTCTGATGAATTCAAAGAACACAAAGTGGTACCTTTGAAATTTATTTCTAAATGTAAAAAACATTCTTTAAAAATATGTTATCTTTTCTGCGAACGTTGTAACGTTGCACTTTGTGGGGAGTGTGTTTCTTCTGGGAAACATAATGATCATGACTTTGCTAACGTAGTGGAAAAACTCGAAAACCAAAAATGCGTTTTGAAAAAAGATTTAAAAGAGCTTAAGAAAAGCATTTATCCTAAATATTGTGAGATAGTATCTGGTATTCCAATTCAGAAAGCTGATCTGAATAAAAACTTTCAAAAATTAATAACAGCTATCAACAAACATGGAGAAGAAATGCACAGAGAAATAGACAATGCTATGAAGGAACTAAAAGCTGATCTTTTTGAAATGAACTCAAGACATCTTACCGCCCTAGACTGGCAGGAAGATAAAATCAAACATAGTGTTTCTGAAATCACACATATCATTTCTGATCTGAATAAATTACTGAAGACCAATAAGATGAAAAAAATATGTGCTTGCTGAATTCAAAAGATACCCCACAAAACTTCAATTTAGCTTACCAAGTTTCACCCCTCAAAAGATCAATAAAGAACAAATTTATCAACAGTTTGGATTTCTGCCAGCGTTATCTATCAAACCGCTCACTGATAAACCACAGATCATTGCATCTATAAACACCGAGTATAGAGGTTTAAAAAATGTGTCCTGTCCAAGTGATGAACAAATATGGACATGTGGTTTTAATGACATTGTCATGAGACTCTACAACCTGCAGGGAGAGGTTGTTAAATCAATCCAAACTAAGACCCTCCAAGGGCCAAGGCACATGTCAGTGACAAGGAATGGAGATCTAGTTTACACTGATGAAGATGCTCGAACTGTAAACATAGTAAAGAATACACAGATACATATCAGGGTCAAGGTCATCCGACTACGGAGGTGGAGGCCTCTTTATGTCTGTAGTACCTCGTTTGGAGACTTCTTGGTTGTAATGGACAGTGATGATGAAAGGCAAACAAAAATTGTGCGTTACTCTGGCTTCAAAGAAAAACAAAGTATTCAGTACAATCCCATGGGACATCCTTTCTATGTATCTGGATTTTCCCCTAAATTTATATGTGAGAACAGAAACCTAGACATCTGTGTAGCTGACCTTAGAGCCGGTGCTATAGTGGTGGTCAGTCAGGCCGGACATAATATCCGGTTTATCTACACCGGTCCTTCCTCCAAAACCAAGAAACTATTTAGTCCAATCGGCATTACTACAGACAGCCAGAGTCGGATCCTGACTACAGACTGTTACAACAATTGTATCCACATCCTAAATTACGACGGACAGTTTCTCTGCTACATTGACAACTGTTACTTACAGGATCCACGTGGTTTATGTGTGGACACCAGGGACAACCTCTTTGTCGCCGAAAGGTCAGGTAGAGTGAAGAAAATCAAATACTGCAGATAATTAAACTGTGTGAATTATGTAAGATCAATACACATGTAAGTTTGCTGATACTGTTGACTTGACTTAGTGAATATTATTTGTGAACAGTATATAATATGTAAAGAGTCTGAATGAGAAATTTATTTTAGCAACTTACTTTGTGAAAATGAAATGTGTATACATAAAGTACATGTATCAGAATGTTGATGAAATATTTTGTAATGTCAGTTGTATTTGGCGTTTTTCATCTAATTAGAGACTTTTGACATATAATCATAATTATATCATATAATCATAATTATATCTCTAATGTTCTTTTGCAATTGAGCTCAGTAAAAAGAATTTAACAGACGTTAGTTATTAAAGATTTTAAAAATCAATTAATCCTTGTCTCATGTTGACTTTATGTTCTAGCTGTGTTAATATAAAACCTACAGATCTTTTGATAATCCTTGATCATCTACTTCAAAAACAGAATTAAACTGGGCCTAAGAAAAAAATGGTTTGTTTCCGCTTTCCCGACCGACCCTAGCTTTACTGCCGACTCCAATTTTTTTAAGGATATTTGAAGGAAAATCGTTTGTTTCCGTTTTTATCTGATATGGAAAAGTTTTTACTCACCATTTTGGTCACAAAATCGCTTGTAGCAGTACTCTTTTCCAATCAGTATAACTCAAACGTTTTTATTCAAAATGGTTGTATGTTTCCGAGTGTTGTAGATATTGATAATACTCTAATCACTGGCAGAGAAAGAATATAATATCGGTTTTCTTTGTTTTCTTTAGGCCACCTCAATAGTCAGGAAAGATAAAAAGTATTTCTCATGTTCAACCATTCGGCAGTGTCAGTATCTAGCTTACACGTATTGATAACATTACAGTACTGCTCAATACACACTGCAGTATCTAAAAAATTATATATATAAAATTCCGACCTACCGACCCAACTTTTTTTCAGCATGAAAGTGGAAACAAACCATTATTTTATTAGGCCTTTTTGTTACTGTCACTAGTCTGTAGAAGTTTTCTGTGAGCGGGTCAGAGAAGCTCGTTATTAATATTTGACAAGTATTATACACTGTAGCTTAATGTTCACACATTAGAATTCAAATTCAGCTTCATTCGCATGTGAGGTAGACATATGTTATCATTAAAAAATATTGCTATCAAACGTTTTATTTGTGTTTTGTGTAGATATCTTTGATTGGAAACATGTGGTGCACAGGAATTATATTACTAATCCACAACCAGTGTTGTCATGAATGTTAATTAAGTTTGAATTGAATCATTTATCTATAAGTTTTAAGCACTTGTAAAAGTATTGATCTTTTTCTATTTTTGAGATGTATGTTTTATTTATATGTGCATGTATTTTAAAATTCACAACTAACATTTATTTTAGCAACTTATTTGAGAACTTTGTGAAAATAAAATGTGAATACATAAAAATGTACATGTATTAGAATGTTGATGAAACATTTTGTAATGTCAGATGTATTGTGTAAACAGCATGTCTATGTTTATACATTTTGTGTAAATAAACAAACATATTGATATAAATGTTTGGAATTGTAAAGTATTTTACAACACATTTTTAATTGATAAAAAAAAGCTTTTATTTTTAGAAATGGACAGTTCCATCAACTAAACATATCGAAAGGAGAACCATTCAACTGTACAGATAGGTTTTTAAAGCCTCTATATTGGCGCTTTTCATCTAATTAGAGACTTTTAAATATAACTTTATCATCAAAAGATAAACTGTTCTTTTGCAACTGCGCTCAGTAATAAGAATTTAACAGACGTTAGTTATCAAAGATTTTAAAAATCAATTAATCCTTGTCTGATGTTGAAGTCATGTTCTAGCTGTGTTAATAGTAAATTCTACAGATCTCTTGATAATCCTTGATCATCTAATTCAATAACAGAATTAAAGTGTTGTTGCTGTCACTAGTCTGTAGAAATTTTAATTGATTAGAGAATTTCGTTATTAATATTTGACAAGTACTGTGGAATCATCATTGTTCGTGGGAGGGGGGGGGGCAATGTTGGTGGCTTTCGTGGGTAACCCTTGCCTATGAATTCACATCCCAACGAATGTATATACATGTACAAGCATTTGTTTATTTATTAAAAATACGAAGTAGAAACTGCTACCAACGAAATTACGTCCCCACAAACCAGGAAAGATTTGGTTACGCACGAACATTGACCCCCACGAATAAAAATGATTCAACAGTATTATTATAATAGCTTAATGTTCACATATCAGAATTCAAATTTGGCTTCATTCGCAAATAAGGTAGAAATATTTATCATAAGAAAAAAAATTTTGCTATAAAAGTTTTATTTCTGCTTGTTAGATATCTGTAAGTGGAAACATGTTATATTACTATAATTCACAACCAGTGTACTTAATGGTGCCATGTATGTTAATTAAGTTTGAATAAAATCATTTATTAATAAATTTGAAGCACTTGTAAAAGCATGAATGTTTTTTCAATATTTGAGATGTATGTATTATTCATTGGGCATGCATTTTAAAATTTCATAACTGAATTAAATACAAAAAATACAATGATCGTTTATAGTTAAACATTTTAGAAATTATGATTTAGTAGACAGTAAAAAAATATATAAACATATAAAAAGGGAGGCAACTTATTTCTTTATGATAATTGTTTTCTCCTTGATTCTTGACGAATGTTTTGGCGTTCTTTGCGTTGATTGGTTATCTGATCGTTGCGTCATCGGAGGATGTGACGTATTTGACCTTGCTGTCAAAATATCTTCCAGCACTATAGAGTTAGGTCCCTTGACAATAGTGAATTCCCACAAAACCCAGTAGCGTCCCTTGAGTTCGTTTGTTCCGGCGATACGTAAACTTCCGCCAGCAGTATGTGTACGAACAGTGGAGCGCCAGATATTGTCATTCCCTTTTTCAATTCTGCGACCGTTCACAACTGCTTTAATTATATCACTTGAACGAAATCGAATATTTATCGAAGACTCTTCTGGCAACTCGCGCACAAGTGGTTCTATTAACTGACAGTGAAACTCTGTTGCGGAAGAATACATAACAGGAAATGGTAATGCGTTAAACATAGCACCTCTGGTGCAATCAATCAGGAATAGCAAAACTGGCTCGTAAGGTCCAAAATCACTTTTGCAAAATATCTGCAACTTGTAAAATCCCTTCTCTGGCAGATGACCTCTAATCTTAACGAAATTTTCAGCCTTCTCTAACAATATATAATTTTCGATATCTTTTATTTTGGATTCGGAATGCGTCACTCTACACGTAACAGGAAAATCTTTTCTTGTGGGTATTGTAAGCTCCAAATCACCGTCTCTAGGGCTTATAATCATTGGGGAGTCGGCCCCAGGCTCAAATCCATAGTGTTGGTAATCAGAGCGAGACCTCCATATACCCAGGTGTTTGGGATATAAATAAACGATTGGCTCCGTTTGTCTACAACGTAAAACATACGACACAACCTCATGAAGGGTCGTGTCGTTTTGATCAGTACTTCCAAAAACTGTCAGTCGAAACTTCCCGACTTTTGGAGGGCGTACTCGAACTGAAAACAAGTTGTGGTCTGGATTTTGCACCAATGTGTATCTCTTCAGTATTTTGCCGTTAATGTCCGTTAAACGTGCTAAAACGTTATAGAGAGTTCTCGAAGTTCCCTTTAGAAATACTGTTACGGATAACGTCACAGGAATCACAGCCTCGCTATGAGACACGAGCTCCACGCCCCATTTAAAAGCTGTGATTGTTCTGTTCACATGTTTACTGAACGCCTGCAGAGTAACCGGCTTCTGAAGAAGCTGCCATGGTCTGCTTTCTTTTCTACTCTTCTCCATGTATGGAAAATGTGTCGAAATTAACTGATCAGGATCGGTTAAAAAGTAGAAGTTTTCAAATTCCCGGATGTAATGACCATCCTCATCAACAGTACCAGCGCCCAGCGTACAGTCAATCAAACACCACTGGCCGACCACGTGAACAGCATTCCAAGCGTGATTGGTCGAATGGGCGTACTTGAAAGGTTTTGTTGGGTTGTACCCGTATCCTTTAAGATATCCATAGATTGTCTTTACGGGGATGCTGGATAACCTGTAATTAAAAAATACTTTTGAAGTCAATGCAAAAACTACCGTAAATCCGAGGGTATTTTTCGCGTGTCACAAGATTTGCGAAAATTGGGAAAATCTGTAACATTTTCAATTTGCATCCGTCATTTTATGCGATTTAAAAAGTTTCTTATAGAAAATGATACAGGATATAACTTCTGCGTATTCAATTATTTCCAATTTAAAAGAGGTCGCGAAAAAGCGAAAATTAGATCATCGCGAAAACAACTGGATATACGAGTATTACTATTTGAAAAGCATACACGGTATGTACGTTGACCCGATTCCAATACTTGGTAAACTTTGGTGTCTTCATTACCTGCAGAGTTCAGCAAAGAGTTCTGCGTAACCATAACAAAGGGCTACCTTGGTATGCATCGTAAACTCAGCGGCCACTGGCTTTTTGTAGTTTTTTAGAAAGGATCGAAGATCTAATCTGCAATAAATAAAACGGAATACATTAGCCTACATATAAAATGCACATTTCTTATATAAACATTCATTAAATTATTTTTCGATCCCGTATGTAAAGGGCTTTTGTGTAAAAAAGAATCTCGAAAGAGACAACCCTAAGGAGGACGTGGGCCATCTTGTACATTTGAGGATCAAAATGTAAACATTTTCTGACCTGGTTTGTTTCTGCCCAAAACTGGCCAAAACTATTCTCAAAAGGCCAAAAGGAATTAATATTTGGTTTTTCGTGTTATTTTATATGCAAGTTATGCATACACAAACAGAACATGGCTTTTTTATCATTTACAACAGCTGTAGAACTGCGCAATAAAAAGTTGCAGACTTATTTTGAAGATTTAAAAACCTGAAAAAATATGAAAGTGGTTCATTGGTGTCTTCTCTACAATTCTAACATTGTTTACATTTTGATCCTCAAATGAACGATAGCCGTACATCCCCCTTCAGCATGACGTGGAAACAATTTAACTTTGTTGTATGCATTGAATTACGAGTAAATGTGTCAGTATTGCCTAAATCTATACAATGTATATAATTACTTGACATCCTTTGAGATTAAAATTCACGTTCACAAGCCTTTTGATAATAAGATTATAAAGTCGCGTGTATAATTTGTACAGTAGGGAATAAACACCATTACAAATGGATACATCGTGTTCGAAGAATCAAGTTAATTGGACTTATATAACATTTAGAATTTGCGATCTACGTAGTACACATATTTATACTTACTCCACGTGGTGACAGATCCAGAAGTAGAAGGCCCGGACACGACCCAAGTTGGACTTGGAGGCTTTGGACAAATACCTGGACAGGTTCTGTAGGGAAAGCTCTGTGGATTTGGGGGCCTGTGAAGAAAATCCGGAAATAGTTGTAACGTGATGTGGAAATAGCGATTTATTCTTACAATGTAATTGTCATAACTAACTTACTTTGGCTGCATAGCTATCGACTTTTTTGAACATGGATATATCTGAAATGATGTCATCCCTTCTGAGAGTGGGCGGGGTCGGCGCTAGTTTCTCGTCAACAATTGGCTGAACACTGATGAGGCGGTTCTCTGATAGAGTTGTGACGTCAGAGATGTCACAGCAAGGTTTGGAAGAGCATCTCCCCATCACGGTCAGCCACCCACGAGTTTAATTGATGACATCATATAACTGTCCAGTTGTTCTGTAGATATAAATGACATTGCATGGTAATTTTCCTTAATCAACTAATGCAACCTACTCACTCAAGTAAATAAAAAAAATCATACTGAAGCATTAGATACATAATCATTTTATTACATGTACTATAATCATTTACTACATAAAATAAGACCCTATCCCTCAAGAGTAGGATTGTCGTGCATTTCTATATATTATGCATAGTATATAATATAGAGGATTCGACAACTCTTTTCGCCTACTAGAAAAACAGAAAGGAAGCCGATCATTATTCATCGATCAATTTACATGTAGCTGATTTTATATCCAACCGGTACAGAGGAAAATAGTTCTTTTTTCTCCGCAGAACTTAAACTTTAATTTCAAAAGGATATTTTCTCTACAAAAGTCCGTCTTGTATGTATTTACATTATACATACCCGGTATATACTTGTCGATACGTGTGAACTGAAATACATACATCATTTTACCTGTTTCATTTACTTTCCCCCAACCCGTTTTAGAGTCAATTTGAGTTGATAACGAGAACTCACAATAAAACTTTATCATTACTTAACAAGAACTAAAATCTTATATCCTTGCTCTTACTTGGTAGCGTTGAAGTGAAACATATATCTTCTTAGAACATGGATTTGAATTGCACTGGATTATTTTGCTAATAATAAACTTATGTATACAAACCAGACTGAGTAGATGATTCTCCATTACTTTACATGGTTTCTGACCAATCCATAACGCACCTTCCTCTTCTGTTTGTTTTAATCAACATGTAATGACGTTCATATTTTCCATACCAGAATATATCATTAAAAAATCAAGCCACGATGTGCAAAAACAAACCTAGTTTCAAATATTCAAGAAATCGCACAGCATTCTTTCGATCACTACCTGAAATTTTTGTTTCGAAATTTTTTCTTTTTTTTAACATGTGTTTTATGGTTCCGATGAAAATCTCTTGTGAAAGGAAAGTTGAAAAACAAACACATTTGCTTTGTTTTAAATTCTCTCTTTGGATGACCAGGCACGCACGTAAAACAAAGCGACGGATTCGATAAGTGTCACTTTAAAAAGAACTCCGTACCAGCGCACTGCATGTTTTATTGTTTACAGACTTAAAAGACCACCGCTACTTAAAATTAAAATTGCGTGGTCGGGTGGGGAGGGGGGGGGGGGGTGATGGTGCTCAGACAGTGAAGCTATATTCTGTAACAATTAGTCTGTTTATTTAAATGCGTTCTTATATTCTAGGCGCTTATGTTTAATTTTTATCAAATTAGTACACTTTTTTGACAACGTTCTCAAGGTATGTGTAAATGCCACCCCCTCCACCCCACCCCAATTTTAGACCTGTTTCCCCGCGCGGGCTTCACCCTATAATTAACCTGTGTGAATACTTGACTTCACCAATTTATTTATGAGATGAACATAATATTGGACTACACTACTGAACATGTAGGTATTGCTAGAGCAGAAAACTTAAAATCGATTTTTCAGACATGCACATTTATTTTTATCTTTCGACAGTTTTCTTTCATGCAACTACAATATAGTCTCAAAGGTGATGTTGGTAGCATAGTGAAAATTAAAGTAAATTGCTTTAAAGCCCGACTGTTGCAACAAGTATAAAATAAAAGTCAAGGAAAGATTTAATGAAAAATATAATCGGACATTGGCCGACCGCTTAACTTTTTACGGATCTATTTAAAAGAGACATAAGAAAAATCTAAATATTAGTAAACAAGTGACAAACAGATTAGTTTAATAAATGTTGACATTGAAAAATTAAACCTCACGCAGCTTAATCCATTATGAACACCACTGAAATGAAGCATGCGTATTAAATCAATTAAAAGTTTGGTTATGATGTAATTTTTGACATTTATATGTACTTATAATCACCGACAAGATTAAAGCTGGTTGGATGATCTCGATACATTACATTAATGTTTTATACTTTAGTTAAACACAAAAAAAATTATATTCTCACATGCACTTAATCTCTTTGTACGATTCTCACAGCTACACGTAAATTGAATTTGGAAATAGAATGTTGTAGAGGTATTTAGAGGACCTCTGAGGTACAATTTTTATCGTTTATATCATTTTCTAAATCTTTTCTAAAATTGAAAAATCATGAAACTATCATCTGAATAAGGCTAGCATGCTTCGACTTAAATTTCTAGGGAAAAAATATTCATTTATACATTAGCCTTGGGATACCGTTAACCTTCATGAATGTAACTATAACCCCCCCCCCCCCGTTTCCTATAACAATATGCATTACTGAAAATGTTCATGATATACGTCATCTGCAGTATTATTTATATTTTTTTTAAACAATCAATCAATAAATGAGGAACGCAGTCAACATTGTCAAACGTACTGTACTTACTGACTTTTCGGAAAGGCGGAAGTGAATGCGGAGCGAAAGAAAAAGGGGTTGAATTGATACGGCACCCGTTTCTCATCGTTACTGTACTTCCGGCTTTGGTTTACAGACGTGTCGGTTGTTTGAGAGACACTCTAGACAAACTTCATCATGCCTGGGATGCAGTTTGAGTATGACGAGGAAGGAGGGACCTTCTTTTACTTTTTGTTCTCTCTTTGGGGCCTCGTCTTGATTCCCACGACATATTATTTTTGGCCCAGGAAACCCGTGGACGGTAAGGATATAGCATGTTGTCGCTTGGTTCACAGCTGTTCATGTGTTCACCCGTTATGTTAACTGAATGACATTTCTATTCGAAAAAGCTTTAACAGAAAAGTAAGAACAATTAGGTCATATTTATGCTGTTTCTGTTTTATGAACATGGGGGTGGGTTTTTTTCCCCAACACCCTTACCACTGTAAATTACATCATATGCCACCTGCCCACCCATTTTAGCCATTGTCATTATATTTTGAAACATATTGTGGATAAAATTTACACTATTTCAAAATATAATCCTCCATGTTAAAGCAGCTAGCTGTGTATTTATCAGTGTGCTCACTGTTTATTGATAAATCTGTCATATCAACTTAACATAGTTTTTGATAAAGAACATCTATTTTTCTTTATCATATGTTTAACATACATGTAGTAGTTATTAAATAAAGAATGTTTTATTGAAGATATTAGTATAAATATAAAGTTTTCATGTGCAGATTGATTCACCAATGTTTGAATGTATTTTGGATGAAAGTTTTCAAATAAAAATAAAGAAGCAAAGAATGGTACATTACATGAAATGAAATGGTCATGTTAAATCTTAGTTTATAGATAGATGTAATGATGTACAACATAAGTGTTTGAATTCTTACATACAAACTGTTCTCCATGCCAACGAAAAAAAAATATTTGCAATATTAATTTGGTGCAGTTATCCCCCTATGAGAGATAGAAAGAGAGATTAAATCAGCTACTTTCCTTTGCTTAATATAGCTGAAACACTTTGTTTTCTTTTTCCAGACGAAAAAGATAAAAAGAGGCGGGAGTGTAACTGTGATCCGTGTGTAATCAAAAGGCATCAGCTCAAGTCCAGCACAAAATGGGCGCGAATGAAAGAAAAAATTCTGTAGGTGTTGATAGAATTCAAATTTTTAAGGCATAATGTCATACTTTCAATAGTTGTTTTTTCTGAAAAAAGTTTTCAATAAGTATAGTTTTCAACAGACCAATATACAAGCTTATAATTCCCAAATGTAGAATCTAATATTTTAATATTTCATGGATAAATATCATAACAAAAATTCAGTCAATATCTAGCCTTATAAACAGAACATATTGTCATTGCAGCTTTCACACAGCTGTTAAGATTTTTGCAAGTTCATTTTGTAATGTTTATCTTTTTTTGCCATTGTAGAAAAATAGTGTTCATTATAGCCTGGATAATATTTGCCCTTCTTGCATACAAAGTGTCCCAGATCCATATAGAGTATCAGGAGTATGATCCATACGGAGAACTTGGCCTGGATGTGGTAACTATCTGTTCATATTATCATTGAACATCAGTGAATATAATGGATCCGAATCATTAATATTCATTGGGGCTCCATTTGCATGCATTTCATGGTGTGCCCTCACCCATTAATTTAATTTTTTTTTACAAATTAGGAAATCTGTCATTCTGACCTTTATATTCATTCATCACGCCCCAACAAAATTATAGTGAAAAACTGGAAATCTACAAAAATTCAACTTAAAATATTAAGACTTAAGATATGTTCAGATCTGCAAAAGTATATACATATACATAAACAAGACAGCCTAATGCTTTTAGCAGATTATTTACCTTCAGACATTGCTTTGTAGGGAGCCACAAAAGAGCAGATAAAGCGAGCCTACAAGAAGCTCAGTTTGAAGTACCATCCAGATAAAGCCGAAGGAGACCACAAGAAGTTCATGAAGATCGCCAAGGCCTACACTGCGTGAGTATTTACAGCCGTGCACATGTACACCAAAACCAGATTAAGGAGGGGTTTTGTTGCATTATTTTTAGGCAATCAAACTTTACTGGTTTTCTATTCCAAGACTTCCTGATTTGGAATTTCAAAATTTGAAACTTTTTGATGAAAGTTATATTACTTGACAAACTTTACGACAAAATGATTCCATTGGTTTTGGAAATAATCCATAAGTATGTATACTTTTTGTAAAAACATCGAGTTTTAGCTATTTCCACTTTTTTGAAAAATATTTTGGATAATGGAACATCTGAATTATAAAAGTAAGCCTATTTTACATAAACCCCAATCATTCCTGTTGCATGTTTTTTGATTAGAAATTTATTTGAAAATTGCAATTGTTTCAAACTTGTGACAGACATTTATTTACTATTTATGTGTGCCTGAAAGTTAAGAAAATCAATACATAATATTATCAATATTTTTTTGTATTTCTACAGATTAACAAATGAGGAGACCAGGAAGATTTGGGAAGAAAGTGGGGACCCTGACGGTCCTGGGGGTAAGATTTGTTTTATGGTTTGGGGGGAGGGGGTGACCCACACATCTTGTTTCATGAACAAAGGAAGAAAATCTAATAAAACATTGCATGAGTAAATGAAAAAAAATCTGGAATTTATATTTTATTTCCTGAACATATTTCTTTAATGTGATATTCTTAAATGATGTGCCTCAGTGAATTATATTACATGCATATATATTTTAAATAATATTGTATGCAGTGCTGTAATTTGTTCCTTGAGTTGTATATTATATTTCACATTCGTGTGTTTGGTTTTTGAATTCATTAAAAGCATTATTTATAAATAACTTTTTTGTTCCACACAGTTACTCGATTTGGTATTGCCTTACCCAAGTGGATTGTGGAAAAGCAGAACTCTATGTGGGTATGTGAGATTTTTCAATTTCTTTTAAGTCGGTAATTTGTGCATGAATACAGGTACCATTACATGCATGAGGTAATGCTAGATATTACGTACTATTCAGAAATTTTTGCTTCAATATTTAACAATCATGAACATTATTTACCACCAAATTAAAGTGCTATTGTACCGCAAAATATTCCAAACTAAGAACACACTAAGTTTCAATACACTTTTGATGTATTTGTTTATTTTAACACCAAGCAATACAAACTTGTATCTTTACATTACAAAGATCAGATTGATTGAATGAGGAATATTAAGTAGTTTGTAACCATTCATGTTGTGATTTTATTCAGGTGTTGCTGGTGTACGGACTGCTGTTTATGGTTCTCCTACCTGTCGTTGTGGTAAGTAAACTTCACATAAATATCAAGAAACTTATTTAAGTGTCACAGTTCATTGATACAGATGAAAAAAAAATATATAAAATTTAGTAGCTGTTTTTAATATTCTAAGCATTTAGAAAATCACACAAAATTAAGATCTTTTTATTTTAAATCTTTATGATACCTAACATGTTTAACTATCAAAGTAACTGTGACAAAAATAATAAATTATGAAAAAAAAAAAAAAAAAGTAACTGTGATTTATATTTCATAAAATTTGTTGACATGTTAAAATAGTGTCTGTTGTTTAACTTCACATCCAGGGTGTTTAATGGAACTGCTTCATCAGTTCTCTATACATGTCACTAGTATAAATCACTGATGTAATAACCTGTGTTGTTTAACTTCACATCCGGGGTGTTTGGTGGTACTGCTTCATCAGTTTTCTAGACATGTGACAAGGATAAATCACTGATATAATAACCTCTGTTGTTTTACTTCATATCCAGGGTGTTTGGTGGTACCGCTCCATTAAGTTCTCCAAGGATCAGGTCCTATTGGACACCACCCGCCTGTATTACTACTTCTTCCAGAAAAATCCCAACATGATTCTCAAACGTAAGTGTGTAAGCTACAAAAATTCTAAATCAGAGTCTATTTGATAAAGTCTTTCAGTAATTGGATAATATTTCTTTTTAAAGAGAAGTTAAATCTTGCCAGAGAGACGTCATTAAGTTCTTTATAGATAAAGTCATTCACATGCCTTAAGAATTAATTGCCATACTCCAAAAGAAATTCATCTTTGATGAAAAAACTTTCTCTGTTGAAGAGAGCCCTGACTATTACAATGTATTTCATGTCATCTTTGTTGTTTTTTTGTTGATCAGGAGTGATCATGGTGTTGGCCGGGTCGTTTGAATTTGACAAGTTCCACAATGCTGAGATTGTGGAGAGACCTAGTGACAATGAAGAAGTCCCTATGGTAAGATGATGATGATTGGGATAGTGATGGTCTTGTTATTGATGATGATGATGATGATGATGATTCATCCAACTTATTGCTAAATAAATTGTTACAATGTGGGGTCATGTAGAGGATAATAAAATAGTGATGAAATAAGACTCTTCTAGCAGTATTGAATAATGATATAAAAAGATGATGACATATATATATATATACACACACCAAACAACTTATAAAGAAATTAAAACTAATAGATTCACTGTTTCAATGAGGATGATTACAGCAATTACGATGTTGACAAAATAAATCATTATTATTTGTGCAGCTGATCAAACACCTGCCTAACCTGGATGAGAAGAACAAGGAGAAGCCACTTTGTTACCCGTACAGCGTCAAGGCCCGGGCCCTGCTCCACGCCCACTTTCAGAGGCTTGACCTACCCCCAGACACCCTCGCTATTGGTAGGTGGACCCAGAAAGTTCTGACTCTTACATTGTCAGGAAACTATAGCAAGTCTTGCATAAGCTTACTGACTGTGGATCAAATTTTCAAGTTTTTCCTGTTCTTGTAAGCAATTCATGCTCTATAGTGATTGGCTTCTTCACACTATCGAAGAGGATATCTTTTTATAACATGATCGTAATTTTAATGCCTCCAAAAC
The DNA here is from genome assembly GCF_902806645.1 of Magallana gigas. Lineage (NCBI taxonomy): Eukaryota > Metazoa > Mollusca > Bivalvia > Ostreida > Ostreidae > Magallana > Magallana gigas. The sequence goes on from NC_047563.1 coordinate 56,387,779, forward strand.
TACAGTTTTGTTTCCTCATTTGTGAATTATGATTAACAAATATTTAAAGAAATGAGAAAAGTTAGATAAGTTGGGCCACAGTCTGCAATTTTCTGAGACTGACCATGGGTGTCTGATGATGGTCTCCTATACAAAGTCTTCTGTACAGTACTGTTATTTATTAAAGGGACTTGGACACGATTTGACTTAAAATTTTCCAATTTTTTTTTTCCATTTTCAATGTTTATACTGATAAATATAGAAGTTGTTAATGCTATGTCAAAATTTGAAAGCCAAATTTCAAGTTATAAGCAAGATACAGAGAGTTCATAATTCCCTGTTTTGTAAACAAAGCTCGAATATTGTCATTTTTTACATATGAGTTGTAATGGTGTAAGTTTCTATCAAATGTATCTTTCTTTTGTTGATACTAGTATTTATGATGATATTGAGTTAGTTTAAATTGTTTTTTTACTTGTCATTTTGTCTAAGAAATGGTAAATCTCTACATTACATATTTTGTAAACAACTATAAGACTCGAGCTTTGTTTACATAACAACCAATTCTTACCTCTGTATCTCGCTTGTACCTTGACTTTCACATTCAAAATTTTGGTCAATCATTTAAAATGCACAAGTAAACTATTTTATACATAAAAAATGAATATAAAATTTTTGATCTCAAATCGTGTCCAAGTCCCTTTAATGTATTTATACAAAATTAAGATGTTATCTGGGATGCAGCTGTAGTTTTTGAAAAAGAAATGTACTATGTTTTGCAAGACAACATATGTTGTATTTATTTCATTTGCAAAAATGTTCTTACCAAATGAACATGCATTAAACTTTCTGTTAATCTTTCCAGACCAAGAGTACATTGTGAAGAAGTGTCCCTACTTGGTAAATGAGATGATCAACGTCATTGCACAGCTGGTGGCTGGAGCTCACAGAAACGGTAGTTATCCCTCTTCTTTTACAATCCCTAATATTTAAGATCTACTGTTTCACAGAAGACCACGACACATTTTATTAATTCTTTTTATTGAGACATTGATTGAATTTCCAATAGAAAGACTGTATTGTTTCTGTTCAATTTCTTTCTATTTTCACTTTCATAAAATGTTTTCTTACATTTTCTTTTGTTTAACAAAATATTCATAGGTGCATTGAATTTTGTTGTTTAAATTTTCAGGGGTGGTTTAGAGTGACAAAACAATGAATATACATCCTTAAAATTGATTTTTACGAGAAAGGGTATATGCTCATTGTCTGTCTCTTCTACTTTCCTCCATCAGCATTAATTTTCTTTAAAAATTTAGTTTTTGAAAACTTTTTAAAAATTTAACGAAAATGATTTTATCTGTCAAATTCTTGATTTGATATGTACCAGTTTTTGTTAAGTACCAGTAAGTACATGTATTTTAAAGATATAAAGTGATATACCTGTACAAAATATTTCTCTTTTTTTGTGGTGTCGCCTACATCTGCTCACACTTTTATTTATATTAATCTCATTTTTTAACATAAGGCTCATTGTTATACAAGTTATAATTTTTTCAGCAAAGATAATGGGTAGAAAAAGTATGTAGCATAAAGAATGGATTTCATTTATAACATATTTAGTTCATTGATTTGCTGTTTTCAGTTGTCTTTTGAATTATTGAAGTGATAAGATTTTTGTTTTTTGGCCTGATTAATTATGTTAACATTCTTAAAATACGTGTATGTAATTCTAAAGATATAGTCATCATATGATGCATAATTAAGGAGGTACAACCGTTACAATAGATCATGGTCAAATTTTTCATCTTTCAGATATCAAAAATGAAAAAAAGAAAGAGAAATCCAAAATTGAGCAAAAAATGCTCATATCAGAATAAAGTTTGTCCCAAAATGTACCTTTGAAAATATCTCAGAAATGATAAATTTTTATATGGCTGATAATTAAAATTTTTAAAAATCTAATATCAAGAAAAAGATGCGTGCATTCTTACATAGAAGGGCCAATGTCTTCATTATCCTGGTCACTAATTTATATTCAGATAGTTTAGTGACTATAAACATCAGACTTTAGATTAAAATCAAACATCCTTTTTTATGATTACTGATGAAATCTCAGTCATGACTCAAGATTTAATAGATGTCATTTCATGAACAATTTCAAATTGACGGACGACCTCTTTGTTGCTTGCAACAAGATTGTGTATAATTGTGATTGTAATCAGTATACTCTGTACATTCAGATTAAAAGTGGTTTTCAATTCCTATGGAATCATTTTAAGTGTAAGGGCCAGTCTTTGTCAGCGATTTATTATTTGTCAAAATGTTGCTAATCCTGGGAGCTTATTTCGCGGCATACAACCTCATTATGAAAAAAAGATCCTATGTATACAGATGACATTTAACACATTTTTAAAAGAATTACGCATTTAGAAAGCAAGTGGCATTCACATAATCCACAAACATTGGTCTACTACTAATTAATGATTTAACAGTTCAATTGCAGTCTTTAATGCTCAGGGCGTAGAACTGTGAAATATTGGGGTGGGTGTGAATGTTAGACTTTGAGTGTATCAACCACATACAAAATTTCTCTTTTTATAAGGAGATTAACATTGCTATCTTACAATAAAGCTTTATTTACTGTAATAATATCAAGTATTATAGTAATGGTTGTTAACTTGATATCCTGACATGTCTGACCGCCTGTGTATCTACCTTTACAGCTGTTCAGTACATGCCGCGGCTGGAGACGATAGAGAACTGTATGAAGGTGTCCCAGATGTTGATTCAGGCGGTGGACGTCAGAACCAGTCCACTGTTACAGCTCCCCCACCTCACTCAGGACATGCTCAAACACTTCACCACCAAAAAGGTAGGCTTAAACACTTCACCACCAAAAAGGTAGGCTCAAACACTTCACCACCAAAAAGGTAGGCTTAAACACTTCACCACCAAAAAGGTAGGCTTAAACACTTCACCACCAAAAAGGTAGGATTAAACACTTTACCAATAAAAAAAGGTTGGCTCAAACACTTCACCACCAAAAAGGTAGATACACACACTTCACCACCAAAAGGTAGGCTTAAACACTTCACCACCAAAAAGGTAGGCTCAAACACTTCACCACAAAAAAGGTAGGCTTAAACACTTCACCACCAAAAAAAGGTACATGCATGCTTAAACACTTCACCACAAAAAAGGTAAGTTTAAACACTTCACTAATAAAAAGGTTTACTTAAAAAAACACTTCACCACCAAAATAGGTAGGCTTAAACTTTTTACTACCAAAAGGGTTGGCTTAAACACCTCACCAATAAAATGTACATGCATGCTTAAACACACTTAAAGACTTCACCACCAAAAAGGTACATGCATGCTTAAACATACTTAAACACTTTACCACCAAAAAGGTACATGCATGCTTAAACACAGGTAAACACTAAATTGCAAAAAAAGGTATATGCATGCAACGCACTTACACTCTTCACCACTAAAAAAAGGTCAAGGCATGCTTAGTATTTCACCACTTAAAAATGTACATGCATGCTTAAACAAACTTAAAACACAAAATGAGATACACTCAAATAACACACCACAGGGACTAAAATATATTCTTAAATACTACATCGCAAAAGCTTCAAAATGTACTTTACCGGTTTGTCATAAATTTACGGAGTTTTTTTTTCACTTTCCATTAAAAAAGATACACTCTAAAAACACAAGTGCAGAATACTCCACCAATTGTAATTGATTGCATGGGTCATGGATAATAATGAGCTAATGATATGTTGGTTTGTGTGTTGTAGAGACACATTCAGAAAATCCGTGATTTGATTGGCATGAAGGAAGAAGATCGTCGCTCACTTCTACGTCACTTGACGATGGATGAGTACCGTGACATCATCAATGTGTGCGCATCACTCCCCTATGTTACCATGGAAGTCCACTCCACAGGTATTTATCTCATTAGGTGTCATTTTCAATTTATGCATTATGAAATAGAACTTTTGTATGCAAGTTACAGGACATTTCAATTTTTTTTTTCTCGAATGTTGATAAATAATATAATATTGCTAAGTAGATTTTTATCTGTGAGATTTTTTTAATGTCTTAGCTTGACAGTTGCTGAGTTTTCACATTGAGATTTTATAATAACCACTGTTTATATATTGTACTTTATTCTGAACTTTGAGTTCATTAGCTTTAGATTTAAGCTTTGTATATATCTCGGGTTATGTTCTAAATCGTTGAGTTCACATGTTTGAGGATGGAACTTGTATAGTGTTGTGTTGATGGTGTGGATTTTTTGTTGTAGTGTTGGATGACGAGGACACGAGTATAACAGCGGGCTCTATAGTGACGGTTGAGGTCAGTCTGAAGCGACAGATGATGGAGGTTCTGTTTGATAAGGAGGAACTGTCTCATGTGGACGAGGACCAGGACAACTTGGCCATCGGGAACGAGGATAACGAATCTAACAAAGACCAGGTAAATTCTTACAAAAACCAGGTTAAGATCTAACAAAGACCAGGTAAAAATCTAACAAAAACCAGGTAAAAATCTAACAAAGACCAGGTAAAAATCTAACAATGACCAGGTAAAAATCTAACAATGACCAGGTAAAAATCTAACAAAGACCAGGTTAAGATCTAACAAAGACCAGGTAAAAATCTTAAAAAAAACCAGGTAAAAATCTAACAAAGACCAGGTAAAAATCTACCAAAAACAGGTCAGGTAGGGAAGACATGAGGGAATTTGAGAAAAAGGACAGCCAAACAAGATTTTTTTTTAATATATTTGGTCAAAGATATCAGAATTTGATATTTTAAATATTCTAAAAGACAGTGTTAGAAAACGAATAAAATAATGTTAGAAACATTATTCAATTTTGAGGGTTGTAGCTACTGTATTGGAACAAATGATATAACTAATTTCTATAGATTAATATTTATTTCATATAAGTAAAATTTTTAAAGGTATGTTAAACTTGAGGTACATCTACATGTAGATAAAGTACTTACAACTTTATATACGGTAGATTTTTATGCATTCTACTTTTAATATATTTGACAACAAAATGCCATAAATTGTTCTCTTGTTAACATAAAATGTTAGGAAACAGAACTGAAGGTGAATTTTGTAATGTGTATTTTAACAGCAGGAAAATGAGACAGAAGAGAACGCAGACACAAACCAGAAGGCCCCAGTGTGGCAAAAACCGAAGAAACAGCCCAAGAAAAAGGGAGGCAATCAAAAGAACAAAAAAGCCAAGCAGGCGTACAACTGGAAAGCAGCAGCCACAACACAGGAGAAGAAGGAGAGCAGCAAACAGGACACGGAAAAACAGGTCAGGCTTTACAACAATACGTAATCCAACTTTTATTCCCAGGGGAGATTTTTTTGTGAGGTTTGAAAGAGCCTCATCCACACAAATATTTCGGGCCATGAATCAGTTTTTAAAAGTCTTTGTCATATTAATTTTAGGACAGTCTACATCTTTATCAATGATCAAAATCCATTTATTTCATAATTTTTCTTTTTTGGTTGGGGGGGGGGGGGGGGGTAGGGGGTTAAATTTTCCATTTAACCTTTCTTTTTGATTTGTAAAATCTGTTAAGGATGATCCTATTTTCTTACCTTGTAAGTTAACCCTGCATCTTGCAAAGGGGATAAGAATACTTTTGAAAAGATTAGATTTCGGATTAGTTTGACAATTTTACTCCTCTAATAAATCAGATGACATTATATATATCAGATGTAAACAAAAGGCATTACCTGCTGATCTCCTGAATATTGATTAACCTGAGGCAAAAGAAAGAGAAAAGTCTTAAAAATCATATTTGGTCTTAAAATTCATTGCTGACAATTCGTTAAAAATTAATTTCAACACTTTGATCAAAGTAAATATTTCTTTATTTTATACACAGGGTAATGAGGTGGCTGTCAAAGACGAGGAAGAGCGCGAGGACAAAGACGATGTCTCAGAGCGAGGAGCAGAAACAGACGAGGAGACAAACGCATCAGAAGGCGAGGACCAGAGAGAGGACAGGGTGGAGTCCTCCTCAGGGCAACACGAGGAGGACGAGGAGCAGTGGAAGAAGTACCAGGAGGAGGCCAAGAAAGAACAACAGCTGGACACCAAGGTCAAGGAGAGCCACCCCGTCCACTGTCCCTACTATGGGGAGGTGAGTGTCAGAAATCAAAAAGAAATATGAATAAGTTGCCTTTTATTTATTTTGTGCAAGATAAATAATAAGGCGGTTTTTGATAAAGATATAATTCAACAATTCAACAACAGCAACACTGTTTGAAAGAAATATTGACAGCACATTTTTGTTGCTTATTAATATAAAATTGAAAGAATATATATAAGCTTTTTCATTGTAATATATTTGTAAAGTGTTGTTTTAAGTATAATATAATAAATATACAGAAAGTTATGAACAGAGGGAATGTGATTGTGATTATTTTGTGACGTTTTGCAGGAGAAGCAGGAAGGATGGTGGCTGTACGTCAGTGACAAGAGGAACCACATGTTGATCACCGCCCCCGTACAGATCCTGACCCTCAAGGACGAGGAAGAGGTCAGTGCTGGTCCCTCCCAACTTTTATGTTCTTAGATTTTTTTTGTACAATGTAGAGTAATACAGTGGCTAAGACAAATGATGACGCTCTTATGAACTCTGAGAGTCGCTCAACATATTTCTCAGTACCTGAATTTTCATTACAGAACTAAAGTACATTAATATCTACTTGTCAATGATTAGATCTGGCAGGATATTTTTCAACTACACTGGCAGGATATTTATCCACGAAAGAGAAATGTGTATTGAACATTTTACTGTAATATGTAATAACAATACTCAACAATATCTGTTTGATCTGTTTTTAGCTGACCTTGAAGTTCTCGGCCCCACACAAGCCTGGGCTGTACTCGTACACTGTGTGTCTGCGCTCAGATTGTTACGTGGACTTTGATCAGTCCAAAAACATTAGGGTAAGAAGTCGGATCATGTACAGTATTACAGTCAAAACAATCAGCTTGAATTTTATCTCTTATCAACTTGAAGTTGAGGAGACTTGGAGGTCAACAAATTAAACATCAGATCTGTCTTAAAATGTGACGTGATATTTTTGGCCATAAATTAACATTTAGTAAAGAGAAAATCCAACAGTGTCTTTATACAGAACTCTTCTTCTTTTGGAGATTAAAATACTCTAAAAGGGACCATGACCATTGAGCCCTCTTAAATGCCAAAGATATGATTATCATGGTGTTAAAACTTTGGTGTTAACCTATTCGCTTAATTGTAATGCATTATTGATAATTTATCAGTAAGAAATACAGGTACTCGGGTCTTGTTAATCCTTTGAGATTAAAATTAAGTTTAAATAGTGTACACGTCATGGAGGTACACACAGGTGGTTTGTTCAAAGTTTATGTAAAGGAAATGTGATAATATTTCGGCGTTAAAATGAGTCACTTTTGTGCAATTTTAAATCTTATCCATTTCTTAAAAAAAATTAGGTCATTCTTCTATTAGAACATGTTTTTTTTTATTCGTTTGATATCTATGATTTCTATTTTTATTTTTAGTTGGATGTGAAGGAAGCGAAGGTGATTGAGGACCATCCTCAATGGGACATTCCGGATGATGAGGACGACAAAGACAAGGATGAGGACACAGACTCGGATTACTCCACGGATTTCGATGAATCGGATGAGGACTGATTGATTACTCCGCGGATCTCGAGGACTCGGATGACAACTGACTACACGACGGATTTTGCGGATGTAAACTAAGACTGAAAGGGAGACACAATCCAACAATATCCAATCAGACAGAGACTGAGATGATATCAAATGAGTGGCGATGTTGTGTCCATTTGTACACTCTATTTGTCGTATTGTTGATGAATGAAAATTTCTTTCCCTGAGGCCACCACGTTTAAGAAATGTGATAAAATTCAGTTATAGTAAACAATTTTTTAATTGTAAATGATGGTTAAATACATCTATTGTACTAATGATAACTGAATTACTACTGTAACATCTCCTTCATCAATTTTTTAAGTGAAGTTTTAAAAAAGTACAGTTGATGTAGCAAAATTACTTTGGCATTTTATTTTATTTTTCTTCTATTTTTTTTTTTATATTTTGTATAATCAGTCATTGTTACATGTACATATGGAATTTGGTCTCATCATTGCATTCATTTTCACAATTATTTTTCCTCTTCTTGATTTGGAGATTAGTCGTAATATTGTCCAAAAACTTCTCCTCCCTGCTACATATTTTGGTTGTGCATCCCATTTACATCTATTTTTATGATTACCTATTCCAGGTCTAGTCACTTTGATATGAATGATATCTACAGTGTATATATGATCTTCGTTAAGACAACAAATTGCAGGGGTTATATTAATTATGCTTGATTAGCATATACACATGTACCTTTCTTGGTCATCACTTGATGTATCTCAAGTCATATGAATTTTTTTTGTACCTACATGCAACCCAACAAAATATATGTTAACATGCAGAAACCATCTACATGGCTGCATAAATAGATATAAATTTATCGGAGTGTGAGTGAGGAATGAAGTAAAATGGTGCATGCTACAAATAACACAGTCAACATATTCAGGGGACAAATGTAAAAAAAAAAAATGGATTTTTTGTTAAGACAAAGTTCATTTTCACAGAAAGAGATTTTGTTTCTCTTGTGTGTAATCACAATATTTGTGAAACAATTTATGGCTAATTTATAGTGTGTATTTAAAATCCTTGATTATTTATAGTATTGTCATTTTTCACTGCCATATTCCGATAACATATTTTGTATCAAATCTCAACATTGTAAATATCATGAAATGGTTGATAGACACATTCACTGACAGATGAAATATGAATATTACATGTATGTTTATGCTTCTTGTGGAAGGAGGAAAATAAAGGCGATAAAATTATTCAAACAATGTTAGTTGTTTGGGGTTTATTTTTCTTAAGGGCAAAAGCTGCAATGATATAGAAATCTCTCTCTCTCATTCCAGAGAATGTCAGATGTTTAAAAAAAATGAGAGATCTACATTATTAAAGTTAATGTAAGCTGATAACATTTATTAAAGGATGTAAATATTTCCCAATTTAAATTTCTCAAAATAAAAGATAATGATCTGGCACTTTCAGCATTCCATGGACTAAATATTAATGGCAGATGTTCAAAAAATACTGAACAAAATTTGACATGGTTGATGACTTTCATATTACAATAGAGAAGTGCAGTTTTCTAAATATCTGTCTTATACAGATTGTCCTCTGATTCATATTTTGATACCAATTCACCAAATTCTGCTGATGTTCTGTTCCATATATAGGTTTGCATGATCTATTGTACTTTCAGTCATAAACGGGTGTAAACATTTCTCCCTTCTGATTAACTTATTGATAAAGTCTCTAGTAGGATTGATCTTCTGTTGATTATTTTAAAATTCACTTAAAAAAAGATTAGGTATTTTTGGGGTCATATATTTAACTAATTTAAAAAGAATACACTAGTACATTTATTTTTATACTTTAGCCTAGTTGTTTAATCATCATTGAAAATTCAACTTGCATGCATATGCTTGATACGATTTCATTATCATTAGCCTAGTACTAGTGTCATTGATTTCTCAACTATAAATGATCTTTAAAATTTATTTATTATGAAGATCCATGGAAAAGATTTGAAGAGTACTTCTTAATTTTTTTTTTAATCAATTATTTGAAAAAGCTGTGCATTATAAAGGCATATTAGCGTTGTTAAATTGATCAGCCAATTAGATGAAATATTTCATTTGATGTTTATGAAATTTCCAATTTAATTACAGTGTAAGTTAATTTATTTAACATTTAAGTATACAGCTACTTTTGGAGAGATAAAAATCTGAATAACTATATTTGCCTTTGAAATAATTATAGAAATGTCTATTTCAAAATCACTTTTCAAAAACCTAAAGGTAAATGAATCACTCCGCTTATATATGGTTTGGTGTTATTAGTCTTTTCTGTCAACAGTAGTTTATGGGTATTTAGCGTCACCTCGGATCTAGGTCACTTCCGTGTTTACAAACTTCGTCATGATCATGAGAGTGTGTACAAAGAAATATCAATAGCTCCCGAATTAACTCACATCACGCCAGAATTAGCTCTAGTCAGTGTCCATAGTTTGTGTCACAAGAAGAAATAAAGCGCCATGTTTAAAAAGAAACCAACCGTCCAAGGTAGGATACACTACATACTACTGTACACTGTATAGTTTTCAAGTCTATGAAATGGTGAATGGATTTTTTCATAAGATCTGTGTCCTACCTGCTACCTGGTTTGGGCTTTGGGGCTAAATCATTAATGAATGTGAAGGTTTTTTTTTCTAATATGTAAACTTTTAAAAAAAAAATCTTGACACATTCCAATTGAAAGTACCAATTTGACTTTTATTACATTTTTATCTTAGCTTCATACTCCTTTCTTTGAACTGAATGTTTTAACTGAAATAGTAAAGTAATCCGTACATGTATACAGTACAGGGACGTATACGTCCCTGACAGTACCAACCAAACAGTACCAGGGACGTATACGTCCCTGACAGTACCAACCAAACACGATATAACTCAAGAACACTGGAACAGACCCCAAGCTTTGTATCTTCTTGGGTTCTCATCTGGTCAGGGTCTGCTTCTGAAATATATTTGTCCGCTCAACATGCTCAAGGTGACTCTCAGGGTTCCCTTTTGGTGTTAGCTGAAAGAAATTGAAGTGACAAGCTGTCGGTCTTTAATTATCTTCTGCTTTAAGTAAGCCCTGCCTCTTATACATGGATATTGAACTGTTAACAAGTATAGCAGTGTAGTCTTTTTATCCAGATAAGTCATCAGTATGTAGCACTAGCATAATGCAGAAGATAATATGAGATGTGGAGGGTGTATGGGTGTAAATGTAGTCCAGGAAACAAAACATGTCAAAGACACAGGTCCTTTGATGTTTGTTTTACTTTTTCACCAATAGTGGAGCAAAAGTTATAAAAAACCAAACAGGGTAAACTGTTATTATTCCAATATATCACTGATTTCTCTGGACTACATTATTTTACAATCTACTGTGGAATCATTAAATTTCGTGGGGGCCAATTTTCGTGGATTGCTTAAATTTTACAGGTTCGAGGGGATGTAATTTCGTGTATTTTCCTATACATACAAAAAGATTATGACTTTAAGTTTAAAGCCCTAGTTTATTAGTTTGTGGGGGTGTATATTCGTGGATGAGAGGTAGCCACAAATTCCACGAAAATTGAGCCACCACGAAATCTAATGATTCCACAGTATACACTCGGGTAAAATTAAACTATACAGCAATTTTAAGCTTATAATAATAAATATATAACTACGATATATGATATTTAAAATCAGTTATTGTAGAAATGCTAAAAGGGATGGAACTCAAATTCTGCTTTAGAATCTTTCAATCATACATGTAACAATTCTATATTTAGATTAGAAGCTTATCCCTTTCATAGTTCTATTGTTGTTGCAGAGCAATTGAGAGAAAATGACAGAACAATGCGTAAAACCCAGAGGGATCTCACGAGGGACCGGGGGCAGCTGGAGAAAGAGGAGAAACGAATTGTGAGTTTAATTAGAATTACTAACTTATACATGTAATATATAACAGGGTGCATAGTTTTTACTGCACTCCTTGAAATAAAACCTGTACAGTACATGCAGGTTTTTCAATGTTCAGTTAGAAATATTAAATTTTACATTTGCAAATGTTTCCATATATTTTTACTGTAATATATAAACTTTATGAATATAAAAAACAAAAATACATTTCTGTGTGAAGGTAAATTTTTATTACAACACAATGTTCATCACACAAGATCATTGTTCGATTTTTTATGTACATAAACCCACAGTTAGTTACCGTAAATCTTAGATAAACCAGCCTTTCTAAAAATTAAGTATAAGAAATAGAAGGTCCCATTGCTCTGAACTTGGTTGGTTGTAATGATTAAGACAATCTATTTGTAATAATTGTTTTCTTCTCACTTTTTGTTAAATAGGAAATGGAAATTAAGAAAGCAGCAAAACAAGGCAACAAACAGGTTTGTTCATAAAAATTACACCAATAAGTAATAAGTACACATGTACTTGACTCTATTTTGCATATTGTGGAATCATAAGAATTCATGGTGGCTCAATTTTTGTGATATTGGTGGGTAGGCCTCCCCCATGAATTTACATCCTCGACAAAAACAAATTTAGGAAGAGTTATCTTTTTCACTGAACCTAAAAACCAATCCATTCACAAAATTTCGTCCTCACGAATAAACAAAAAACTCACAATCCACATAAATTGGCAAATATAAATGATAAATGTAAAATATAAATATAAATGATTCCACAGTACTTGATTACTTTTAAACGATGAGGACATTGACAATTGGACATTATGGAATTTTTGTGATTTTTAGGCAGCGACAGTCTTAGCAAAACAACTAGTGGCAATTAGGAAACAACAAACCAAGAGTTACTCTGTAGGATCCAAAATATCGGCGATAGGCAACCAGCAAAAGGTAAAACAACGTAGAACCAGCAAAATTAATTACGCTTCATGAATGCATTGCAACCAGAATGCATTTCTAATTTCGTAAAAGTTAATCAGCATCCACTTATTGTATTGCAACTACGAATTATTAAAGATTGTTCTTGCTGTGTATACTGATTTTAATACCTTCATATTTTACATGTGTGAGTGAAGCACACATGTAAAAAATAAAGGTATTAAAAGTAGAAAACACTTTATTCATGTACATTAATAATTAGAGAATAAAAGAAAAAACAAAGGAAAATACTTTTCATGAGTTTACCAACTTTTTCATAATGTCTATGAATATCAAAATAATTTTTGACATTAATAAATGTATGCTGCAACTGTCCTTTGTTTTCAATTAAATTTACTTAATGAGATTAATGTGTCTTTTCAGTTGATGCACTCTAACATGAAAATGGCCGGAGCCATGGCAACCACTACCAAGGTACAACAAACTAACCAATCACCAATACATTGTTGGCTTTAAAATGAGTTATTCCCCTTTAACCACAAATTCATTTGTATCGGATTTTTCAAACAGGTTGCACAGTACATAAATAACATCACTCTGTCAGAAAGATTTTTCTCCATATTGCAGTTAGAGTTATTCCCCTTACACCACAAAATTTGTGGTACTGTCTATCAGGATTATTCGTCTTTAAAAAAGCAATGGCAAATTTTGCAGTTATAAAACTGTTGCTGTGATAGATATTTAAAAATAATTGATAAGTGTTTATTCTATTGTGAATAATGAATTGAGACATTTATAATTTGCCCCTAATGCTTGTTTGTTTCTCCTCCACGTTTTCAGACGATGCAGCAGATGAACACAGTGATGGATCCCCAGAAGACGGCCAAGATGATGCAGGAGTTTGAGAGAGAGAACATGAAGATGGGCATGTCTGAGGACATGAGTGAGTCCACTCAACTCATTTATTGTATTTGTTTGTATTTAAATGAGTAAGTCCACTCAACTCATTTATTGTGTTTGGATTTTTTGATGATCATATGGGATCATACAGAGAGCCTTGATTAATAAAATACTTCTGTTATATATCATAGTACTTTTCAAAGTCCAAATTGATTTCTTAATGTTGATAATCCAGTTATTACCATAGGTTAAAATGTGTTTTTGATAATTGTATTTAATTGCCTTTCAATAAGTTAAAAAATCAACATGGATCATGGGGTGGGTTAATTCTGATAAAGAATATTACCCGTGTAATAGATGTTACAGAATTTAAAAGTATAGATTTATTTCTTAATGTGGCATTGTTAATTGCCCAGGAATTGCATTAAGTTTATTTGTATCTCATGATATAAAGTATAATGAAAAACTTATATATCATTAATTTGTTTTCTTGTTTCCACACTTATTTGATGAGTAGATCAAGTAAATAAAAACAAAAAAAAATTTTTTTTAAAAACTCTTGACTTCCAAAATTACAGAATATTTTATTACATGTTCCTTAGTTCAAAATACCTATTTAAACAAGAATAAGTGTTTAAAGGTTAAAAGAACCTAAAAATATTTGTATGTCACTGATGACACAGTTAATTAACTGATGATTCAGATAAGTGAGATATTTGATGGTATTGATGTTCCTTTTGATAGTTAACGATACACTGGACGACATTCTGGGAGAATCGGGAGACGAGGAGGAATCTGACGCTGTCGTCAGTCAGGTTCTGGACGAGATCGGAATCGAAATCACCGGCAAGGTACATGTAAAACTAAGCCCTATAATCACTAAACACTACATTTGTAAAGATTTTGCTGTTATCTGTTTTCCAGTACATGTATTTCATTTCAAAATCATAAGACATAAAACATGCAGAATTTATATCAGTAATTGTGTACTATTTAAGACTTTGTATTTGCAAATATTACTTGTGCAAACTATAAAGCTCTCAGATTAAAAATTTTGCAAAATTTGCTGCAGATAAAAAAAACAACCCTGAAATGTAGTATGTGTTATGTTGTAGGATTATAAACTTTTTACTGCAATCCTAAATATCCATTGTTTTCATTATAGATGGTACATGCGCCAGCTGCTCCAAGTAAAGGTCTCGGGGAGACGTCGAAATCTCGGGTAACGGACGACGACATAGAGAGACAGTTAGCCGCCCTGAAGGATCTATAGCGTCCTACCTCCGTACAGGGCAGGGGAATTCTGGGAAAATTGTTTCACCCCCCTCCCTCCCTGGTCTCATGTGATATCTAGGTCTTAACATTAAACTATTTTAATTTTACGTGGCCTTTGGAGTGGACGTGATGGAATACAAAATTTGCAGAATGAGAGATTCCATGAGGATTATGTTGTCAGCCTGTAAAAAGGAAATACAGTGTTTACTGTCTAGCATAAATCTTGATTTCATTGTAGTCTTAAATCCTGTATATCAATATTTGAATGGATTGAAATATTGTTTGGTTTTTTTTACTTGAAAACGAATTCACTGTGTTTAATTTTAAGACATTTAAAAAGAATGCATAAAAAAAACTGGAGTAAAAACAGAATTGTTTCCACTCTCTTAATTATTCAGGGTTAGATTCAGTCAATAATTATTATATTTCTTAAAATTAATCCTCGTTTATGTTATTCTTGATGTTTCTGTGCAAGTAAGATTTATATGTGTTCTACGAACATGAACTATAAAACAATTTTGTATATACAAATTATTGTAAATTATGACGTATTTACCGTGTGTAGGTTTAGTTTTACCATTTTTATTTCAGTCTACATATCCAAATATATACAATGTTTGAAACAGGTGTTTGAAAAGGAATTGAAATATGTGATGAAAATCGATAATGATTTCAACGACAGAACTGTGTGTGAGTGCAGAGTGGGTGAGTGGTTCATTGTCTTGTTGTGTATTGTTTTCTGACTGTATCTTTTATTATCAAACAAAATTGATTTCATTGTTATTAAAATGTTGATAGAAGTTAAAAGCTTCATGTCCTTTTTATATTTACTGAATAATACACATTTGACAGTGATGATGATGAAGATGATTGTGATGATGATACATGTATCGATGATGGTGATGATGATGAATTTCACAATAATGATCATTGGATTTCTATGAAGGATGATATTCATAATGATGATAATGATTGATAAATGTAAACATCCTTAATTACTGTATAACTAATCAATTTTAGTTCTTTATAGAACACTTTCATGTATAAACGAAACAAATACATACAAATATTTGCGATATTAATGACCAATCCGAAGCGCGACTGTTATAATATATGCAAACTTTTTTTTAAATGCAGCAACACACAATACATTTTGTAGTAATGACGCAAAATTATTAATACCTTTGCATTATAGAAACTTGCATCAAGATTAACACAAGAACCGATAAAAAACATTGTAACAAAGAATTCAATGCTATCAAGTTTCATAATTTCTATTTTTACAAACGGAAAGAGGAATTTAAAAATAAGAAATGTTAAGTCATTTTTGTAATAAATGAATTCTATTCATGGTTGTTATTTGAGAAATTTTAATTTTTGTATGATATTATTTCTGTATTTAAAAAAAAAACCAACAAATCTGAATATAATTAGAACATCTTAAGATATCATATATAGAATACTGCATATATAAAATACTGTATATAAACATAGTAAGAAAATAGAAGAGGAGAAAACACTTGTTTAAAGAACATAACAATACCCTTGAGTATAATTGAGGAAGTTTGGCACCGGTTTATAATTACTTTATATTTACATTCTACTGTGTTTTTCCATTAAATTCCGTGATGGTTAAATGCCTCTAAATGCAACACATATTCACTGCGTATGAATTTACGAGTAATTTACATAAGAAGTTCTCAAACAGTGATTTCTATGTTATCGGTTAAAAAATGTATTTCATGAATGTTGTCAAAACACCATGTTTTATAATTATTCGGCAAAAAAGTTGACTTTATTGTAAAAAGCAACATTCAAGAGTTATTTATCATGGATTATATTTTCATGCTCGTCGATCTCATCTCAACAGTCTATGTGAAAACCAGTTTAAACCGGTTTTACAAAACAGCTGTTCTTGCTGTTACTTATTCACTCCCTCCGTGATCTGCACTTAATATCGATTTATTGAAGTAAACAATTGATTTCTTCAGTAAGGGAATGTAAATATAAGCATTAAATGATTTATTTTTGACGTCGTCGTGTCAATAACTGCCGTCAGGTGAACAGACAAATTATCATAACGCGCTAACGCGCGTTATTCAATTTGTCTGCTCACCTGACGGCAGTTATTGACACGACGACGTCAAAAATAAATCATTTAATGCTATAATAATTCTAGGTCTCAAAATTTCACTCGCGTGTACGCTAAAAATAAGACCTTTTAAATATCTTTTGGGTTAAGAAAGATTTATCTAAAAGTTACTAGCTAGCTTTGAAACAACCCCCTTTTATGGCTTTTATCTTGATAAAAAAAAAAGCGCCACTTGGCACAGCAAAATAAATCTTTTATTTTTCTGTAGTTCTCATCAGATTAGAATTTTTTTAAGCATCGCTGACATATGGGAAAACCTTGAGTTGTAAATTGTACACAATACGAATGAGAGAATGTAACATGTTTAAAAACTTACTTATGAATTAAAGCTGCACAACAAATTACCTACCAGACATACATGTACCTTAAAATGATAAATATGATGTTTAACCTTAAACAAATTTTTAAAAAAGAAGAAATCTGAATATTAAAGATGAAATATTTTAATATAATCCTATATCTTTAAACTAAGTCTTCTCAGTGAAATTATTATTATCAGTATGAAAATGACGTAGACCAGCCAGCCCTCTTAAAATTGATTACAAATCAAAAGAGTTCTGTAAAATACGCATAACCAAAGTCCTCTGCCACGAGCACTTGTTTCCGTAAAAAATGTTTACCCCATAGTATATCATAAGATGAACTGTTATAAAAAAAAAACCCAAACAAACAAACGTCTGTGTCCTATAGCTAGGTTTTCCTACATTTATAAACTGCTATGACGACTTCAGAATTCTGAATAAATTGTAATATATAAATATATATAAAGCACTGAATAGAATCAACAACACTAGGCATCTTTAAAGTGTCGGATCTAATATATAGATACTAAGCCAGTAAACTGAATATATAAAGCACTAAAAATGGCTAACGACACGAACAATAGAAATTGTCATATATATATATATATATATATATATATATATATATATATATATATATATATATATATATATATATATATATATATATATATATATATATATATATATATACACACACACACACTCGCTTGTGATATGTTACATTGTTATACTTTCATGTTAAATACTGAAATCTGATTGGTTAAGACGCAGTTAATAATATTTACTATTACCCTCAGCGTTAGCAACGCACTTGGCAACGGGTAACATTAAAAAATGTTACATGCGCGAAAATTATGCGCGTACGGTTCGCTGTAGAATTCACGTTATTCCTATATAAAAGCAGTAAAATTTTCTTAAAAATTTTAAAAAAGACATTCAGTATAACAAAATAAATAGTGCCTGTTTGGGAGGATAACAGTTGAAATTGACACCCCTCGAAAACCATTGTCAACCTCCGCTTCGCGTCGGTTGACAATGGTTTTCTCGGGGTGTCAATTTCAACTGTTACCCTCCCAAACAGGCACTATTTATATACTAGTATCCAGAAGATCACACCATGCAACACTCAAATTACGCGAAGAAAATATTATATGTACATCTCTTCAAAAAAAAAAAAAAAAATTAAACGTGAATATCACCTTCCCTCGGGATCTATAGCGTCCTACCTCTGTACAGGGCAGGGGAATTTTGGGAAAATTGTTTCACCCCCCCTCTCTCTCTCCCCCCCCCCCCCCTGGTCTCATGTGATATCTAGGTCTTAACATCAATCTATTTTAATTTTACGTGGCCTTTGGAGTGGACGTAATGGAATACAAAATTTGCGGAATGAGAGATTCCATGAGGATTATGATGTCAGCCTGTAAAACGGAAATACAGTGTTTACTGTCTAGCATAAATCTTGATTTCTTTGTAGTCTGAAATCCTGTATATCAATATTTGAATGGATTGAAACATTGTTTGGTTTTTTTTTCATGAAAACGAATTCACTGTGTTTAATTTTTAGAGATTTAAAAAGAATGCATAAAAAATGAAGTAAAGACAGAATTGTTTCCACTCTCTTTAACAATTCAGAGTTAGATTCAGTCAATGATTATCATATTTCTTAAAACTAATCCTTGTTTATGGTATTTTTGATGCGTGTCTGTGCAAGTAAGATTTATATGTGTTCTACGAACATGAACTATAAAACAATTTTGTATATACAAATTATTGTAAATTATGACGTATTTACCGTGTGTAGGTTTAGTTTTACCATTTTTATTTCAGTCTACATATCCAAATATATACAATGTTTGAAACAGGTGTTTGTAAAGGAATTGAAATATGTGATGAAAATCGATAATGATTTCAAAGTCAGAACTGTGTGTGAGTGCAGAGTGAGTGAGTGGTTCATTGTATTGTTGTGTATTGTCTTCTGAATGTATCTTTTATTATTCAACAAAATTGATTTCATTGTTATTAAAATGTTGATAGAAGTTGAAAGCTTCATGTCCTTATTTATATTTACTGAATATGACAAATTTGAGAGTGATGATGATGAAGATTATTGCATGTGATGATGATGATGAAGATGAATTTCACAATATTGATCATGGGAGTTCTGTTAAGGATGATAATCATAATGATGATAATGATTGATAAATGTAAACATCCTTAATTACTGTATAACTAATCAATTTTAGTTCTTTATAGAACACTTTCATGTATAAACGAAACAAATACATACAAATATTTGCGATATTGATGACCAACCCGAAGCGCGACTGTTATTATATATGCCATTTTTTTTTAAATGGAGCAACACACAATACATTTTGTAGTAATGACGCAAAATTATTAATACCTTTGCATTATAGAAACTTGCATCAAGATTAACACAAGAACCGATAAAAAACATTGTAACAAAGAATTCAATGCTATCAAGTTTCATAATTTCTATTTTTACAAACGGAAAGAGGAACTTAAAAATGAGAAATGTTAAGTCATTTTTGTAATAAATGAATTCTATTCATGGTTGTTATTTGAGAAATTTTAATTTCTGTATGATATTATTTCTGTATTTAATAAAAACACCCACAAATCTGAATATAATTAGAACATCTTAAGATATCATATATAGAATACTGTATATAAACATAGTAAGAAAATAGAAGAGAAGAAAACACTTGTTTAAAGAACATAACAATACCCTTGAGTATAATTGAGGAAGTTTGGCACCGGTTTTTTAGTTACTTTATAATTCTAGGTCTCAAAATTTCACTCGCGTGTACGCTAAAAATAAGACCTTTTAAACATCTTTTGGGTTAAGAAAGATTTATCTAAAAGTTACTAGCTAGCTTTGAAACAACCCCTTTTTGTAGCTTTTATCTTGATAAAAAAAAATGCGCCACTTGGTCTATGCAGCGAAATAAAAATATTCATTTTTCTAGACCTGTTTTCGGAAATGTTGATGAAAAGACAAGAGTTCTCGTAAGATTGGATCTTTTTAAAACATTGGTGACAATAGTAAAATACCACGATCTTAAAACAATTGCCTGTCATACTTCATATTAAGGAATGTCACTTGGGGATTGGTTAACCGCGTTTAAGAGCTTAACCGGAAAATTACATTTCAGTAATCGGTTAATCGTAAAAAACATTAAGCTTTATAACGCATTTTCTTTTAATTTATAATCATGATACACAATATAAATAGAATTATTCTTATGCAAAATGTTTGACTCACAATATTTTTTTTTAAATTTAATTCCATTTGCATTTGTGTCCTTAGATCATATTCAAAGATTTTCGAAGGTCGTTTTTTACCATTAATAATAAAAGAGGAAAGATTGAATGAAAGGAACGGAATTTCTATAAGTTTGTCCTTCTTTTGACTTATGCTAGGTTTTTCTTAAGTTCTAGTACATACTACAGACGTACATGTACATGTATATATACCCAGAAACCGTGGAAAAGTTGAAAGTGCAGAAAATAATCTATGGTCAATCATAAAGAATGATTCAGTAAGAAATGCCCCCCCCCAAAAAAAAAAAACAAAAAACAAAAAACAAAAAACAAAACAAAACAAACAAAAAACAAAACAAAACAAACGAAAAACAAAACAAAACAAACATAAAAACCTATAAAAACACCCCCCCCCCCCCAAAAAAAAAGACACAAAAAAACCACACATACAAACAAACAAGAAAAGAAAAAAAAATTATAATGATTAATATGAAAATTATGAAAATACAAGGGTCGACACGTGGCTGGAAATTGTATTTCATCAATAATTCAGAAGGACTTTATCTCACTGGAAACGGTGGGGCTGGGTTTTGAGTGCGTGACGTCAATATTTAGGGGGAAGGAGTAGAAGGATGTATAAGCTAATTATATACCCGTATTCACCAACTTTACCAAGAAAGAACTCACTATATTTGATTTACGCATGTAATGCTATGTTTTTATCTTAAAAATGATGTATAGTTATTTTGAATGTATAAACTGTAAAATATTGATAAACAATAAAACAGATACGAAAGATTATTTAACTTATAACTCGAATTTTTGGTCTACTAAAATTAAGATCATATTACTTGGGAGGTAAACAAACTTTCGGTGCAAACGTTTAATTGTTAAATTCATCTACAAATTAAAAAAAAAGAAAGAACTGATCATCATTGAATGCATTGCTAATGTAAAATACAGGGCGACCATTGTCCAGCCACGGTAAAACCCGGGAATTTAAAATTTATATTTATTCCTATCAATGGCCTTTCTGTACAGGGAAAACCATTTCACAAAAATAACTTAGTTAAAGGAGTCTATTCATGATTAAAAAATTACAAATAGATGCAGATATACGATATGCTGCATTAGATAGATAATTTAAAGTGTTTCCGAAAAGTTTAATTTTAAAAAATAAAAATATATTCTGAATAAGATAATATTATGTAAGGCGTAAGAACTCTGGAAAGTCTTCTTTCTAAAAGAAGAAAATACAGGAACAATTCTTCAAGGAGTGCATTTGTACACGTTTCATACAACTAATGGCAGATTACCATGGCCAATCAACTAACCCGGAAGTAAAATTACTCGGCAAGACCAACGCAGATTTTGAACCGGGAAGTGACACAATGATTTATCTAAAAAAAGATAAAATAATTCTTGCATCAAATTACCTTGAAATGTTTTAATGATATAAAACTTGATTTAATACTTTTTTAAATTAATCCTTGTGATGATTCGAAATCTAAAGCGTATATTATATATATACTCATAACACATTTATGGCGCACTATAGTGTAAGTTTTTATCATCAATAGACTCTCTTAGTACTAACAAAACTGGCCCCTATATTCAAGAAAATGAGGCTCATGGGCCACATTGCTCACCAAAGCAGCCTTGTTAATAGATGTCAATATGTGACCCAAACAGTTACATAATTGTTTGTATTGGCTAAAATAAATGTTTGTAGATACTACTTAATAGCCAAAAATATTTCACAACAAGAAAAAATCATATAAAACTGTTTTAATAAATCATTAAACAACTTCGCAAATCCCCTAAATCCTATTCGTAGAGGACGGAAGATTTTCCTTGTCGAACCTCGAAACTTGATTTATATATTTAAAATGTTCCTTGATTTTATTTATTCTGCTTTAAAAAAGTGGGGACGATTTTGTTCAATATTAACTAAAATAAAATAAGCATTTAATCGATTTACAAAAGACAATTATTTTACATCTTAATACAGATTGGATGCGGGGATACAATTAAAGGATTAAGCGGTAAAAACCATGTGTGTTGAACTGTTGATAGTTATATCAGTACATCAATATAACAAAAGTGCGTATGCTATGATTTCTTTCGATTGGATTTCAACATTTTCATTAATTTAACTATCGATCGAGTGTTATTTTTCTAATGCTAACATCAAACAGGAATAAAAACAATATGAAAAGTGAACACAGCTGTCTTAATTTTTTAAATCAATGCTCGTACCCAGTACATGTAAAAGTAGAAAACAAAAAGAAATGTTCTAATGCTTCTCGAGAAGTTATTTAATAGAACTTCTCGAGAAGATATTTTTAAAGAAAACACTCTATTTTTTGTGTAGAAGATTAACTCCCAAAATATGCAAAATGCACACGAGCTCTTAAAATATAATAAACAACTAATTTAAACAAAGTGTGCAATGACTGATTAATTTGTCGGTTATCTTAAATCGCGGTTTTCCAGATTAAATATTTAAAATAAATATAAATAGTCTGTAAAATTCCTCAGAGTCTGCAAACTCCTATAGAACAACATGTGTGTTCCCATATTTACTTGCAAACCATGCATGCTTGATAGAAATATCGTGTCCTGTATCATAAATGTAATGTCACGCAATTAATATAATGATACATGTATGCTTTTTAAGTTGTATCTAAAAAGAGAAGTAATATATAATTTCCAGTTAGAATAATTTTAAATCATGAAAAATAACATGAATTCTTAAACTATGATAGATCACATATATAAATATATCTTATTATTGCGAAAAAATGAAGCAAAACACGTCAGCCTAGTCTCCAAATTCTATAGCTAATTGCATTCCATAAAAAACATTGATCACACATCAACCTTATCAGGAACACGTAACATAGGTATTTATTAGCTAAAAAGAGAACAGAGTAAAGTGTAATTACCACCTGACATTCTTTATTATTTACAAAACCTGTATAAGCCTTTGTACATTTACCTCAAATATATTCTAAATTACATCAATACGATAGGCTTAGTCATCGTTGAACTTTAGGGCACAACATTTAACAATGGTGGGCTGCAATGATTAAGTCCCTTGTATTGAACCCTGGACTTTCGGAAGGACGTAACCATTCAACTCTTGCATCAAAGCAAATTAAAAATGATGCTGGTTTTTAGTGAGATATGAATGGATTTTGTAGTCTTGGCTCAAAAGCTAGAAAAATCCTGTTGATTATAAAGAGTAACTGCCAGCAATGAAATAGGCAGGTGTACGTCACATTGCTGTTTGAGATAACTACACAAAGTCCAAGCTCTTGTTTACAAAAATGATTCTAAGAGAGCAAAAAGATGTCTGTAAGAACCATTAAAATAAAACATAAAATTATCACTATAAATGTCGATATTGACATTTGTTGTGATCAAAACAAGTTTTAAGTAGATATTATTTTAATTCATAAAAAAAATCGACTATGTTATTGTTAATTTTTTCAGGTTCATGTTTATTTCCAACAAAATCTGTAATTCTATTCAGTAGGTATGAGTGTGACTGAAATTAAAATATATGATTTAAGACAGTTACAATATACAGCATGCCATCACATATAATATGTCGTATTCGTCCTTACTAACAAATAATTTTTATAACCCATTCATGTGTTGTGTAATTCTTAAGAGGAGAGAAAACGTAACTATATGTACTAGTATTCGAAAGCCAATTATCTGCTTCCTTTTCTCTACGTTTTCCCGAATTCAATCTGCTAACTGATAGCTGTTTCATTTTCAAACTGTTCTGTTCTGGCTTTTGTGCATGTTTTTCGACTGACACAATTAATAAAAACTATTTTTAGGAGAAACCTGATTTTTCTATACAGTACTCAAAGACAAATGGGTACCAAGTCAACCCGTCAATTTAATTGGTTTCTGATACAACTCAAAACAGAGGTGAGGTAGTTTTACCGTAAATGCACTCTTTGCCTTTAGTTGAAACTAGTCCAGGTTGAACTTTCCGGGGGGAGGGGGGCATGCATCTGCATTGTTCTTATTAAGCACGAATATTCCAAAAATAAAACTGATGTAAACTGCTTTTATCAGCAGACCATGGAAAATGCAGATAATGTGTCGGTCTATTTGATCTGACATTTTGATTATAGGTTTGAGGCCCAGTTGGCTCAGTCTACACCCTTCTCCCCCCTCCATCCGCAAATTATTGGCTGCATGAAGTCTAACATATTCAACGCTAGCCAAGGGTGACGATCCATTATGTTTCTCTATTAACGTGAATAGAGAAACACCTTGGATCCACAGGTGCTTGAGGACAGGATCGACCCCCTCCCCTTCCACCCCCAGTATATAGACCCCGGGACTTTAATTTTCTTTTTTTATTAAATTAACCTTTTATGACATATTTCTAATCTAATTTATTCATCCATTGCTCTAAATTACATAATTTAAAAGAAACATTTTAAAAAATCAAGACCCTCTGTACATATAAAATTGTCCTATTTGCCTAATAAAGCATGGCTTGCAGATATTAAATGAAGGGAATTATCGGGCTACGACATGAGGTCACCTTTTTTACTGGTAGATGTAGTTTTATAGTACATTTCAACAAATATTCATCGGCAGTGCCTCTCGGCTGGCAGACAGAGTTAGCAACATTCTTGTATTATATATAAATAGAGGGTCTGATTTTAAAAAAAAGTTTGTTTTAGGTAATTTTGGACATTGAATGTATAAATTAGATGCAAAATATGTCATAAAAGGATAATTTAATAAAAAAGAAAAAAAGAAAAATACAGTCCCGGGGGTTTATATACTGGGGGGGGGGGGTGGTGGAAGGGAAGGGGGTCGATCCTGTCCTCAAGCACATGTGCTTGGATAGTCACCTTTGGCACGAAGGTGGGTCCTTGTAAATTTACCATTTACATCATGTTTATTGTAATACCTAAAAATCTGTATTTATTTTTTTTCAAATTGTTTTATCATTAGATTATTTATCTAAACAGTTTTTAATGAGTTGGCCCTGAGTTTATCTCATAAAGGGAAAAAGTTAACACAGCAACATGCAGACATGTTTCCAATAAAAAATAACAATGGGGGGGGGGGGGGGGGGGGGGGGTAGGGTATTGTCAATCAACACAGGAATGCAGATATGCTTACACTATTCACGTTCACGTAACTTGATGGTATCACGTGTCCGTTATCTGAAAATATCTATTCAACATATGACATTTTAACATTCAAAACTGACAATGCATAGATATGTACATAGCATTCCAACTCTGCTATTAATAATATATATGCAATGTCACTTCGGATGAACCTAAATCAGACTTTGATAAATCTTTCTTCATTAAGTTTAGCTTTGAAATACATAGCATCATTTGAGACAGAACCATTTTAACAAGAGCTTGGACTTTGGGTAGTTGTGTCAATCGGCAATGTGACAGAGGTCATGGCTCTTTAAAATCGACAAGAATTGTCTGGCTTTTTAGCAAAGACTTTGCAATCTTAATCTTTGTATATCCTAATCGAAACAAGCGTCATTTTTAATTTGAAATAGATAGTTACCAAAAGTCCATGGTATTGTTAAAATGGTATTGGCTACATAATTATGTAAATATTTTTTTAAAAGTTCTTACAAACAGTTATCAAGAATCCAGCTAAAAAAATAAAATAAAAATAAAATAATAAAATGATGTTGACATACGAAATTCCAATGAAGAACAAAATAACGAAATTCTTTAATAATAAATCAAATGTTACATATCCTTCTAATCCTAAGGTTGTCTCTTGCCGAACATTGATCTCTCTCTCTCTCTCTCTCTCTCTCTCTCTCTCTCTCTCTCTCTCTCTCTCTCTCTCTCTCTCTCTCTCTCTCTCTCTCTCTCTCTCTCTCTGATAAACTTAACAGCACAATATACCAGAATGTGTGCATTTCTGTAGGGATAGGCAATTTTTAGTTAACAGGCCAGTATGTAACTTCCGCCTCCACTGAACGAGCACTTTGGTTAGTTGTTATATATCACTCAATAAAGGGAAACAGGCTTGTCATTTCATTTTTAATAAATTCCCCAATCTTTCTTCTAAGAAGTAAATTACGACAGTTATGCACTTTTCGATCTCCAGCGTAGAAATTTACATGTAAGAAATAAATAGCTTTACAACTATTTAAAAGTTTATAAGCCTTATTTCTCAAATTCTGAAGCTTCAATTTTGAGTGATGTTATATTTAAGAAAATTGTTTTGAAAATCGTACTGTCGATATAAGCAAAATAATTACACATAGGATTCATAAAATAATGAAAAATAATTAGTGCAAATGAAACTTTCAATTACATATGTATTTTATTTAAATGAATTAAAGTACGTATAAACTCTTGCACTCTTTTGAAAATATTTTTGAAATTCCAGCGATATTGAAGTCGGGTAGTTTTAATAAATTATTTATAGTTATATAGTAGTGTGAAATTTGGTTGTCTCCTTTAGCTAACATACTGATGTACATTCACGGTAATTTAATTTATAATTTACTTACTTTTTACAATGGATTAATTTAAGTACAATGTAAGTATAAACAATAAAATGCTATCTTTATGAAGGAAGCGATAAATGAAAAATAATAATGACAAAAATAACATACTAATTCTGCAAGAATCACCAAAGAAAGCATTTTATTGTTTAAATAGGCACTATAAGGGCCCTTTGAATTAGTATTTTAAAGAGACAGAAAAAGCAAATCATGTTAAAATGGTTCAATTGAAATGTGGTTGACATGTTTACATTTACATGTACTTTGTGTTTGTTTTAATGATAAAATACCAGTCCTAGTAAGAAGCACGGTTTTGGCATTTCAATGCAAAGGACACTCTTAAAATATCGTCGACTGCATGCTGCCATTAAAATGCCAAAATTGTCGCATTCACAATATCATTGCATTGAATAGTAACCTTGAAAAATAATTACTACATCACAATGTAGTGTTTCACGATTAATATCTAAAATAAAAAATACAGTCATTTCAAATTCCTCATAAATAGATTCAATAAAGTAGTACGTATAATGAAATTGATAAATTCTTAATTGGTGGTCAGAAATCAAACCCAAAGTACCGAATTGGAAATTTATTGATAAAAGTTTTACAGATTGTTTATTCACCGTCAAATTGCTATGAAGGACTTTTTAAAAAAGTTATAGGAAAGATTCTCTATCACATAAACCAAGGAATTTCACCTATTTAAGATATTTCAATTTGATATTGATGATCACGACATGAAATCAATCATCAAGTTCAAACAAAGATAAAATTGTTCATTGTTCAAAATGTTTAATATCTCAACAAACACAATGAACAATGAATCAACACACATTGCAGATGAATCAATTGATGATTCAGTTAAAAAGAATGTAAATAATTTTGCATATTATGCAACAAAGTGCAAGACACGTTTACGACTGTCTTAAGACCAAAATTTGTCAAAATAAAGAACCTATTATACGAGCAACTTTTTCAATAACAGTCTTACCATAAGATAATCTTGATAAAGATCTGTCTTGATCTTAATAATTTAAAAAAAAACCCAAAAACATTTCTAAATCCTTATCTAACATCATGAGATAGGAACAATCCCTTTGAGTAGAGGATATAGATGATGCGAATGACATGGATAAGTTTCTTGAGACTAATACATCAACCCCCCCCCCCCCCCCCCCCGCTTCGCCCTCAACTCTTGTGTGATTTCCTCAATATTCTTTTCCTAGTGGTAAAATACACATCTGTCATATTTATATAGACCCAATTTTTCACACACACACACCACACACACACACACACACACACACACATATAATATATATATATATATATATTATATATATATATATATATATATATATATATATATATATATATATATATATATATATATATATATATTTTTTTTTTTTTTTTTTTTAATCCACTCGCCCTCTTCTGAACCGATAAAAAGGTTTGCGGTGACGGTTACGGAAAAGCCTGCCAGGAAAGTCTCGAGAAGTTGCGATTGCTGTCCTCTTGTCTCCTTTTTTAGAGCATTCGTACGGTATAGCCAAAAAAAGTCTCATTTATGTTACTGAAAAAAAAAAATCAAAGGCGTATTAAATTTAATTTTTTTACGAAAGGCGTTTATATAACGCAACACACCCCCCCCCCCCCCCCCAAAAAAAAAAAAAAAAAACCCAGTTAAGGTTGATTTTAATATTAACAAAATCTGTATTTTTATTAAGAATGTGTGAGTGTGACTGCAAATTGAAATGTAAGCTTTGAAGTCATTGAAAGTATACAGCGTGCCATCACATCCTATACTCGTCCTTACCAACTTTGAAAATTATTCATAACCCATTCATTTGTTGTATAATTTTTAAGAAAAGACTAACCGTTTGCATTGAATTTCATTTTCAAAATCCTAAAATCTGCATCCTTTTCTCTTTGTTTTTCCGACTGCAACCTGCTTATTGCAGTCTGAGTTCTGACTTGTGCGTGTGCATTCTTTTTGGCATACTCTAAAACCTGGCCTGGCCCCATTGGCCTGTTCTGGCCTCAAAGTTGGTCTTGCCTCACGTTTGGCCTCAAAATTGGCCTGGCTCCAAATTTTGTCCTGGCCTCAAAATTTGGCCTGGCCTCAAATTTGGCCTCTATAAACATTTTTGGCCTCAAATTTATTTTTATATTATTTCATTATATTTTATATTATCATAATTTATGTTTTTTATTGATTCATATTTAATGCACATTAAACATCCCTTTTGGTGGTTATAGTGCCTTATAGTGATAGTCTTTTAAAAAAAAAGTTACAATTGAAAATATAGTTCTAACAATGTATATCTATGACTACCAGTATGTCGAGTAATCCATTTTTATAGATTTTAATTCAGTCTGATTTAAATTCTTAAGGACTTGAGAATGTGATTTTGCCCTGCTCTTGTATAACCATGGCATTATTATGCAATGTATTTAGATCAAACTGCTCTCAGGATTGGGCAATATCTATGTAACTCTTCTGTTTGAGAAAAAAAGTTTTGGAAGAGGCCAATATTTCTTCTAACCAACACAAAGGTCCCAAAATATTTTGCTTTGTTCAGATTCTGATAATGGCAATGGAAAATTGTTTCCTAAATATACAAGCACATCGTCGGATAGCCACGGGTGATCGCGTCTTTTACTTATCACCCGTGGGTGATAAGTAAAAGACGCGATCACCCGTGGCTATCCGACGATGATACAAGCAATGCATGCATGAAACTTTACTCTAATCGGAAGGTGATGATTAATGAACATCCCTGAGTCAAGTTTTGGAAGGATGCAATGTTGCAGTCGTTCACAAATGCCATTAATAAAATTAGACCGTGTAAAATGACAGGATAGGCAATTAAACTGACCCCAATGTAGCAGATTAGCGACAGAAAAGGTTAATATCGAATTTCTGCTGGGGAGGGAAATTTGGGCTTGATTGGTGTTGACAGGTAATGTAAACAAACTGCAAATTTTAAAGTGCATTACACAGTGACAATTTAATGCTATGTACCAGTTTACAAATGATTTGGATATCAATCAGGTCAGTCTCTTAAATTTATGTTCTGAGAGTGGGGGGGGGGGGGGGGGGGGGGGGGTGGGCAACTGAATCGCTTTGATATTGGCAAAATATATTCCTTTTAGTTAGAGCAGTGCTGTACATGCATTTCAAAGGTATTTTTTTGTGTTTAGACAAGGAATAAAATAATCTAACTTGAAAAATTGGTCATCTTCCATATATTTTTTTTTTCATATGATTATATAATTATTCCTTAAGAATTTTCAATTTTTAAAAGAAATCAATAAAAATTCAATCTTAATCTAAGAAAATGAGAAAAAGAGAAATTTTAAAATTTGAGGCCAAAAATTTTTCAAGAGGCCAAAGTAGAGGCAAGGCCAAAATTAGAGGCCAGGCCAAAATTTGATTTGGGACCAGGCCAATTTTGAGGCCAACTTTGAGGCCAGGCCAGGTCTTAGAGTATGCCATTCTTTTTGACACATCAAACATCAAATGAGAACCTTTTTACGAGTCTGATTTTTTATACAGTAAAGTTCAAAGACATACATCTTACAAAATCAGAATAATATTACTCATATCCTGAAACACGATCTAGTTAAAAAAGAATATGTGTCTGCCAAATTTAATTCGTTTCCGATACAATTGAAACAAAACAAGAAAGGTTGTCATGTGGTCAATGCCCCAGGTGCCTGTGGTTGAGTACTGGTTAAACTTTTTTGGGCCGGATGCATCTGCATCTGTTATTATTTAAATGACTGTAGCGCTCCGGGCGAAACTAGTTCACTGCACTGCACCTGCACATGTTAAATACCTGCACCTGTTTACATGTACTTAAGTAATACTAAACTTTTTCATTGAACTAATACGATAGGGTTCAAATTAAAGAACAAGAGAATGTTGTGAAATCATATCAAACTAAAACGGTAGAACCGGACTTACGATTTAATGCTCAACTGTGCCATTGGTTAATTGATCATTGGTTCATTGATCATTGCAGAAAAAATTTACATAACCCGCTAACGCGGGTTATGTATTTTTTCTGCAATGTCGCTACCTTCATATCCCTAATGAATCAACAAACAAAGCACTTCATTGTTTAAAATAAAATCAGTTGTTTCGGATTTAACTATATCATCCATTTCGCTCATCTCTTTTTGTAAAAGCTTATGAGGTAAAGTGAGAAATTACTACAAGTATATATATGTATAGTACACCATATGTAGAATGGATCATTTTGTTATTTTGAAATTTGTATTAATTGCAGTGTATTAATGTCTAAAATTAAAAGTGTGTAATTTAAGCATTCTGTTAATATGACTCATCGTGTGAACCATTGTTAAATACCCTTCACAGATTGTTTGTAAAATATATACGACGCATTCATTTATAAATTCTAAATAAACTTTGTATGTACCGGTGTAATGGTGAAAAAAAGTAGCAAAAACTCTTATCAAGACAAATACACAAACGAAATCTCAGATATTTAGGAAGTTTAATACGCGATCGACAAAAAACCACATGTTTCGGGTTCCTCGATCCGAAGTTTAAATAGTCACTTCAATTTTCTCGGGGGGGGGGGGGGGGGGGGGGGGGGGTACTTTAAATGATATGTGAGACGCTTCCTGGAAAAAGTTTATAAATTCCCATGTATTGAAACCTCCGAACCGCTTCGATTGATATATATGTACTTTAAGCTTAGCATTTAGAATTGGTAGAATTCTGTGAAAGATAAGCTGAAAAAGAGAAATGGTTACAGTAGTAATAATATTATTACAATACATGTAATTGTTTTGAAGTTTCTTTTTAATTCACTGCCTCTGAAAATTCCAGCTCTTGAAGTTTATTCTCAAATCACAATAAAAAATCTATTGGTCATTGAGAAACTAATAAAAACTTTCAACAATCCATTCTTGTGTAGCATTAAAAATACTAGTTAAGTAGACACTCCTGTACCCCAGCAAAGCTATTCCTCTTATATCAAAAAATACATGAGAGAGAGAGAGAGAGAGAGAGAGAGAGAGAGAGAGAGAGAGAGAGAGAGAGAGAGAGAGAGAGAGAGAGAGAGAGAGATTTGTTTCAGCTATAAAAATAAAGTACTTTTCCAAAAATAAGATATTGCCCATTAGAGGTAACCTTATGCTGTTTAATTAAAGATTTCAACAAATAGACTTATAGTTGTGAATGAGATATTAATACCAAACTCACATGATAGTTAAGTAGTAGATTAATATTTGAATTTTCTGACGTAAATTTTACATTAAGGGAACTTCAGTTTTAAAAAGTCACACTGCCTGGCTAACTACAAGTTATTTGACATGAGTCCTTTGTTTTACATATTTATAAAATGTAAGTATTCATATTGTGAAGGGCATAGCGGTATTTAAAAAACATTCCTCTAATTCTTTTAATAAATGTAAAATCACAGTAAATGTATGAAGTAAACAACGAAAAACCAGAGACAAAATTATTAAGGTGTCATATACCACAAAAATTCGACTCATAATTAACATAATGAAGAGGTCGGTAGTTTAAGTTATCTATGGTGTAAATAGTTAAAGGTCAAGATCTGATTAGCTTGAAAAGATTAAAAAATGCCTTGAAGTTTATGAGTACTAAGTTCTTTATTGTAAAAGAGGAATGTCTGACATTTTAACGCTTGGATTCAACGTTACGTCTAGGTTTTCTTTACTTAAGAAGGAATTCATCCCACTCCTACTCCCACCCCACCCCTACCCGTGTGTTGCTATCATTGAGGTAGGAAATAAATTGGGCATTTTCTTGGCCAAATTAATTTTTATTTTGAAAACACATCAATCACATTATACAGCTTACTCCACTTATATTGAACTCGCTTATTTTGAAATTCCGCTTATTTTGAAATAGAAATAAATCCCCAGTTTTTACCTCTCATATTCTTTGCATTGATTTCACGGATATAATGAAATCGGTTATTTTGAAATATGTATTTATACCGATGTTATATATAGCGACCTTATCACAATTTATGATGCATGTTTAGAATTTAAATATATCATTACTGACTCATAACAACAAAAATTTTATTTAGTTTTTTTAATTGTATCGAATTTCCCCGTAGGAGTAGGGAACTTTTACATACATTTATTCCTTTAAATTGTGTATTGATAGAAAAAAAATTAAAAAATAGATTTAACATTCATCAAACCCACAATGTTCTTCATTTTGTTAGTTTTTTTAACGAATATTGACGGTTTCATCTTAACTTCTTTGCCTGTTGCTTTTCCGATTATACGGCATAAGAAATAAAAAAAAACGCATGGCCTAATTTTAATTAGATTGATGATGATGATGATGATGATGATGATGATGATGATGATGATGATGATGATAATGATGATGATACTGAGAATCGTGCCACTGTTATGATGCTAAGATGATGACTGATGATAATAAAGATAATGACAATTACGACGCTGTTGTTGATAATTATGATAGTTATGATGACAATGATGAATTGATTAGAGGAATAAAGATAGTATTGATTGATGTTAGATTTATTTTAGAATAATTATGAATCTATTGATAATGTTAAAATTCTATAAGGGTCAACACTCAGTAGAGCTTTAGAAATGTATTCAACGTGTTAATTAATAAAACTAAAATGTATAATGGAAAACGCCAAGTCATTTTGTGGCTAAAATTAGTTCAAGTGAAAGAATTTTTGGAAACTTTAAATTGAAGTAATTAAATAAAATTTCAGTTTCGTTCTTGATGTGTGGCTTTTGTATGTGTTGAGTGTATGATTTTAATGCATTATAGTGGCATATTGTTTAAAAAAAATGTTTTAAAGCTAAAGGACCATACTTCAGTTTAAGCATAAAAGGAAAACTCTACTTATGAATACAAATACTTCAAGTGCATTTATACCATTCATTTTATATATTTTATAACTGCAAGAGTATTTTGCCTTGTAAAAAATAAAAGAATTTATTTTCCCAAAAGAACAGACAACTGACGCTAATATTGCCTGACGTCATAAAATCAGGCATATATTGGGTTTGAAAGTTGTATTTTCAAATTTCTAAGACGGTAGATACAGATTGAGGGTGATTTTTAATGAGTTTTAGTATGGACAGGTGAAATGCACCTTTTTGTTGAATTGTTTGTAAGCTTAGATGTTACAATAAATCAATTGGAAGACGCAAAATATTTTTACCGATGAGTTTCAATAAAAAATTCCACCTAATATGACAGTTTTATATAAATCCAAGATGGCGGCGATGAGTGCCTTGAGTATAATGAGATAGAGAGTGTATACATGTATCTTATATATAACGACTGGTGCGTGTAACCAAAAGGGGTAACTGTTAATTTTAATGCTGTTTGATCTTCTTTCCTGGTCACCATTTAATTTAGTTTAAAAAAAAATATTCTTCTAAGTATAGTTGTAAAATTTCACAAAAGGACCCCCGGATATTCCCTTTTTTTTTTTTTAAATGAAATAAATATATATGAAACAGTTAAATATTTCTTGCAAGTTTACAGTCAGTACATGTACAAACATGTATCTACATTTTCCAGTGAAATTGTCTGTGATAACACTACGAATCAAAATAACGTATTATATAAATAGTGCCAGTTTGGGAGGGTAACAGTTGAAATTGACACCCCGAG
The DNA here is from genome assembly GCF_902806645.1 of Magallana gigas. Taxonomy (NCBI): domain Eukaryota; kingdom Metazoa; phylum Mollusca; class Bivalvia; order Ostreida; family Ostreidae; genus Magallana; species Magallana gigas. The sequence goes on from NC_047563.1 coordinate 56,422,508, forward strand.
AAAACTATTGTCAACCGACGCGAGGGGTGTCAATTTCAACTGTTATCCTCCCAAACAGGCACTATTTATTTATTATACTGAATGTCTTAATTTTAGAGAAATTTTTACTACTTTTATATAGAAATGACATGAATTCTACGGTGAACTGTACGCGCATGATTTACGCGCATGTAACAATTCGTTGTGTTACCCGTTGCTAAGTGTGTTGCTAACGCTGAGGGTAATAGAACGGATTATCAACTGCGTCTAAACCAATCAGATTTCAGTTTTCAACATGAAAGTATAACAATATAGTTTAATTTATTTCATCGGTGACGCTGATGACCTATAAATACGTAAGTTATTGGGGTGCAAGTGGGGTTTGAATAATTACACGAAATGAATATATCATAAAAATGTCAATAGTTCAATATTTAATCTTACATACAATTGCTGAAAATCATTATAGATATAAGTAACAAGGAATAAGTCCTTGAATATTATGAGGTGATTATTACGGTTCGGGCATGGTCAAATCTCCTTCGGGCTTAATTTGATTTGATTCCGCCCCAACTATAATGATCACTTCATAATACTGAAGATATGATGCCTTATTCCTTAAATAGAAATGTTGGCAGAAAAATATTTTAAAAGTATCAATTAGTTTTAATAAGGCAAGCTCCACACGTACACCAGAACCTGTGACCCAGATTCAATGAATATCACAATTCCGGAAGTCATTTGCTTAATTCATTTTTCACAGAACCAATATAAATTTGCCGCAAAGTACTTAAACATGTAAATGCTTGATCATGTTACTATACAGATGTTCCTAGAAATTTGTCAAGAAGGTACGATGAAAAGAAACATCAAGACACTTAAAATAAAATATATTGACATATGGAAGAGCCGATATGGAGAAGATATTTAAATACAAAGAATACTTGGAAAACCCCATGCTTTGAATGCAAAAGTGCTTTTATACAAGAAAACAACATGTATAAACACTGAAGCATTGAATATCAGATTTTCTTTGATCTTTTTAACGATAAATCTTTTAAATTCCAGTCAGAATTATGTGTTTTCCAAGTTTAGGAGAAGTGCTTTGAGTTTCGCCAGTCATCCCATACGGCATTCAGAAGTTGGAGTTCTATTCGCTTTTCGCTATTCACTATTCGAATAGCGAATATAATTCTCTGGTCGGTTCGCTATTCAAATTACCTCAAGAACTACTAATTCGATATTCGATTTCATTTAACTTGGCACAGAGCAATCTTGAGCGAAATGAGGTTCAAGTTTGTTCAAATAAAGGATCACACCTAGTATATATATTCTAAATCAAGAAATAAACAATGGAAAAAAAGGAAAAAGGAGGAGAGAGAGAGAGAGAGAGAGAGAGAGAGAGAGAGAGAGAGAGAAAGAGAGAGAGAGAGAGAGAGAGAGAGAGAGAGCAAGCAATCTACATTCATTTGTATAAGAAATCTTTTTTTTGATATAGTGTACTTCATTATTTTTAAACTGTGAACTCTAAACAAATAAATGGTCAAAGAAAGGTTTACAAAATTCTGCATGAATTCATGAAAAGCGAACTTTTTAAAAATTATCTTCTACACTGCTTATTGAGAAACTGTCAACTGTAAAATTCCAATTGATATACCATTATTATAAGAAAAATCATTGAAATATACGTTATATTGTAAAGTATATACATTTCGAATTTATACAGCATATCCCAAAACTCCAAAATTGATTTTCAAGTTAGTGTTACGGCATTCCTAACGTAGAATTTCTGATAACAAAAATCAATATGCACCCCCCCCCCCCCCCCCCCCATGCCGTTTACAGCCGAAATGCGAAATAACCAATATCTCTGAATGGTCTGTTAAAAACCTGCATCTCACGATTACATGTGCTTCGGTCAAATTTCGTAAAGACAATCACGGAAAGAAAAGCGAAAAGCGATTATCACATTTTTTCAAGGATAAACACCTCCATATGGCGATAGGCCTATCGGCTATATCGCTCATATTTCTAATACCATGAACTATATAGAAATATACTTCAATGAAAGAATCTATTCATTTAATCAAGACACAATTTTAAAGTGTCAACCTAATGTTTATAACATACAGCTTTATTTCACAAAACCACCAATTTTATTTAAATGTTACATGTAATGATTTATATTGAATCTGTTAATTTGAACCACCATTTTAGATTCTTCCTGTTTCCTTTCCTTGCGCCAAATTGCAAATGCTAGTTATATACATATTTTTTTTCTTCAGTGTCGATACTTATTATCTTAATATTCAAAAGAACTGAAATCAGCTGAGGCAAGCCTTAAGTTTGTAAAAAACGCCTTGTTGCAGATTTTATCGTGTCGCTACAGGTAATTAACGACAGGAAGTATTACAATAGGTTACAAATTACCTTTATGCTACTAGGAAGGAAAAAACTCACAACATTAAAGACTCTGATGAAATATTGCCCTAAAGATTAACTAGATTAATTATTTTCTACGATCAAACAATAGAGAGGGAAATGTTCTGCAAAAACATTTGAATAATTATGATAAATACGACAGGTAAGCTGATATTGCAAGAAATGTGATAAGGATCGAGTAGTAGTAGGAAGAGATATCTCTAATTCTTTAACTTAAATGATTACCTGGAAATATCATTTCTTGGAAGAAGATTGTCTAGTAATACCCCCCGCATACCTTGATTTCGGTGGGATGTGTCATTTAATCTTTTAACCTAGATTCTATTCTCCTAAACCGAGCTAGATATACAAGTATAATAAGTAAAGTACGTACGTGTTCTTTCGTAATTTTGATTTGTATTGTATGATAAATCCTGCATGTGAGTTATAAGCAGGACACAGAGCTCAGAATTCTTTGTCATGTATACAATCCTCGTGTCATGTTTTTTTTTCTATTGTAAAAGATACTGGTAAAAGTTCAGCGCTTTTTAGATGAAGGAGATTATTGTAGTCCCAAATAGCCACAGCCATCCAGTACTATGAATTGTAGAATTTAGAAGTAAAAAATCAACAACAATAACAAAATCTTCAGATCTAAATGTCGAACAAATAATATTTCGAGGAAAAGCTCTCAGCTAAAACTAAACTAAACAACTGAAATATTAATAGAAACCATGCAGATAGATGGGCATGATTTTAAAGGTTACACGCTATAGATATCTTTCATAGATATCACGGATATCTAAACCTTTATCATATAATCTGACGAGGTCATATGATACGTTCATCGGAAAATCACAAATTTTTCCCATGATGATGTACCAGGTCAATCAGATTCTAGGAATTCACCTAAAAAGAATAAATCCATAAATTTAAAGAAAAAGGTTCATAAAAATAGCGTTTCTAGTTATAAAATATTTCTAAACACAGCAGTTTTATTTACGTCAAAGTACCGGTTAACAATAGATAAGGGTCCTTTGCAAGGAAAATCAATTCAGTTCTTTAATTTATTTAAACCCAGATCCTATGTTATATAAGGTAAAGGAGTAGGGAATCATTTTTTGAGTATGAGGGGGTGATTTGATCATGCACTGACTATAATCATCGCTCAATTATAGATATAAGTTTCAGCAATTGTACGGTCAGATATTATATTGTTAGCATTTTTTTAAATTTTATTTTTATTTCAATTATGCAAACCCCATTTGCGCACAAATAGTTTGCCATTTGCGTCATTGTTGAAATGTATTTGACTATACATTACAAGTTATCACAGACAACGACACTGGACAAATGTTAATAAATATAAATATTTAAAAAAAACCAGGTACAGTTCTCAATTTTAAGGACATGTTTATCATAAAAAAGTGAAAGTACAGTATAGGTTGTAAAGGATTTAGGAAGGAAAATATTTGACAAATCACAGGTATTCTATGATTATTTTATAACACCACTTCTTGACTTTGTATTTTGGAGAGGGTTTATATAGGCTTTGCCTGTTGCCTAATCCATTTGATTACTCAATAAAATATGTTTAAATACAGGTATAAAAGCAATATTGAGCTAAAGCTATAAATGATTTAAGTAGCTACGTGTGTTAGTTTCTACTGCAATCGGAAGTCAAATAAAATTAGTCTGCACTGGTATGGGAAAGTTCTTATATTACATGTGGCTAACTGCATTACGTAAAAAAAATGATTTGACATCAAGAAAAAGGATACGAGTATCATTTTTAGTAAAGCAGTTGATTTATGTTTAAGTGAATACAATAATACCCAAGAATGGATGTAAGTATTTTCACATTCCAGATTCATTTTCCAATTTTTTATGTAACTTGACGCATATTTTTGTGGGGCTTTCAATATCTGATTCATCTTACGATCTTGTAATATGACAATGTCGCAGCAACCATTATTATTAGATTTGTTACTCACTGTTTAAGGAAAATATGCCGGGTTATAAAGTCAATCTACGTACTTAAGTTACCCGACATATTTCCATAGACAGTCAGCAACAAACCGTCATAGAAGGAGTTTTGCTTTGTTTAGGACACAAACATTTTGTTTGTTCATTGATAAATAAAAAGATATAACGCTAGACTGTCTTATGTGACATCCAAGGGACCATAAGAAGAAAGTCGCATAAGACAGGGAGTAACGTAATATAAGTATAATAAAGGTTGCACTACAGTATTAAATTTTTCTATATATTCTTACCAAAATTGCACAACTTTACATACAGATTAAAAATTTAAAACGACTTCTGGAAAAAATCCTCTTGACATCTTTTTAAACAACGCTTCATTTACAATTTTCTAGCACAATTCACACGTGCATCCATCAAGGCGCCTTTGTTTACTTCGAAGTTAACACATGTGCTTGAAAATCAAGCCCGGGCCTTTTCACCCCCCCCCCCCCCCTCCTCCGGAAACAACATGCATCATAAATTCAAATGACCATGCATTATTACAAAACTGGGATAGTTAGACCTCTTACACATTGTTTTTCATCTCATAAAAAAATTTAGCTCCTGTCGCGTGCGGAAACGCCCCAATTTCAAAGGAAAATTCGGGAATAATTTTGCCTCAGCCATGTTTTGACGTGAACCTTCGGTGAAATACTGTAATGACACCTAAAGGACGATGCTACGGTCGCCATGTTGCCGTTTATTAATTTGCTACTTACCGACTATATTAATATAGACGGCAAACAGGTGATGCGTTTTATCTAATGACAATGCCACATTTCAGTTCAAGAAAAAACCACCAATGATTTATTTCGTAATTAATCGAAACCACGAACTCCAGGGATTTACATGTATACATATCATGGCTGTTCAGGACCTGAGAATTTTAAGCGGGTGTAAGCATTTTTCTCTCTCATCGTTTGCTCCTTCATACCCACATGGAACACCAAAAAAAAAAAAAAAGAATTGTTTATTGTTTGACATAATGTAAAAGTCCATACATAAAATGCTGACGCAGTAGTAACGAAAGACTCAGTTTTCACCTATACTACTAAATGAAAAAATATGGACTCAATTTATTGTGTTTTAATACCACTAAATTGAGAAAGACGTTGCTTTCCTTTGAAATAGTATCAACATCGTAACAGACTGAATGTTTCCCATCTACACTTATTGTTTTCTCTCTCTTAGTTTAGTCTCAATAAAGTGATTTATAAACGGCGAAAATGACTCATAAAACTTCGGAATTGGAGCTTTAACATATTCAACATTTGTGATTTAATTAAAGTTGATTGCTAGTATCCGCCCGCTGGATATCAAATAATAAACCGGGTCCACTAATTCTGTTTTTCAATTGGCACTGAGTGTATAGCGAGTCCTCGATCGTTGCACTGAGTCTATTACTATTCTTACTATTCAATCAATGTAATGAAAACCAAAAGAATATTTCTGTAAGTGTACAAAATCATCCTTTCGAGAGCTTCAATTGCACACAAGGCACCACACGTAGATTCACGGATGGGGTAAATTGACGTTTAAACAATTTTTATTTATTTATTAGTGTCACTAAAACCATACACTCCTCATTCATTTAAGATAAACAAGGAAAACATGCATTCCATACGTCAACACGTGAATATATCTCCCCTCCCAATTCTAAATAGAATGGCAGACTGTTACAGGAATTAGTCATATTGCCTTATCGTCTGAAAATTGTACTTTGAATTTCGTTACCTTATTAAGTCACAATTTGAAACTTTATGCTTAATAACTTAAAACAATTTTTTTCACCAATCAACACATTTTATTGAAACAAAAATGCTTTGTATCGCTATTCATTTTAAAGTTCCATTAATTCTGAGCCATCGCAGCCTTCTTCTCCGTACACCCGATTTCAAACCGCATTCTTCAACCAAGCATACATAGTTCTACACTAATTTCACAAATCAAAGCGTCTTAGTCTTATTTTAATAAAGCCATCACACAATGTTTTGATGTAATATTGGATCCGCACAATTGCGGTTTGCGACCTTTAAAAAAAGATTCGTATACTATACGAGTATATTAGAATATGGGTTATTTTTGAGAGAAAATGGTAATTATATTATTTTGAATGATTGCTATTTATTAGTTTTTTTTAAAGATTAATTTTTGATAGATTTCAATATTTCTCGAAATCGAGATTTGGAAACTACAAAACGAAAAATAAAGGAAAACTGCTATAAAATAAGTTTTTTTTTCAAGGGTAACTCTCTAACGTGCAGTGTAACAAAAGATCGGATAGAAAACCAGCCGCGGTAAGCGTAATTTAGTCTGTAGCTTATGAATGAATAAAAAATCTCTCTGTGTGTAGTTTAACCATGCAGACACTTCTTTTATTTATGTGAGGTAGTCATGCGCTACTAAAGGCAGGAAATATAATCTTTAAAAAATTTGTCAAGAAAAAAAAGCAAAGAAAGATGAAGTAGAATTCCAAAAATAGTTAATGTACAAAGTTTACAGAGGAAGTTGATCTAAAAGATAAACATGAGAATATTTCATTTTTAACAGACATGCGAATATATTGAATAAGATCTATGAGCCGATATTCTAAGAAATCTCAGAGGAGGCTCAAAGAACACTTTAAATTGACCTCTATTGATAGAATTTCAAGAATCGAACATACAGTTATTTGAAAAGATTGGTTACCCGGAAAATGGTTTCCTTGTAAGACAGCCACATACATTTATTGATTTAGGGTGTATTTGGCATTTAAACTCAAAACCCTACGATTAATTCACATAAAACGAGCTTAACATATAATTCGTGGAATTTTATCCTTAAAATTAAAATGTTATAAACGTTGTTCTATCGAAGAAATAAAATATACAATCCTTTGGCGGATCTAGATAAAGGGGAAGGTTGGGGGGGGGGTAATTTAAAGGGGTCCGTTTCCCTCCTAGTTGAAAAATTCTTCATTAACTCAAGATAGTTAAGTACTGATACTATACTCTAACAAATATTCTATTGATTTACTATAATTTAAAGAAGTTTCACTTAACTTTTTTACAGTAAATACTTACAACACACTTAAAAGTATACGACCCACTCTTGTAAGGTATTTGAAGAAGGCGGATTGGTCAACACATCTATATCCATGAGATCTACCTTAATTTCCAAATCTACAATTTTTTTTAGAGTCATATATTTTAGTTTTTAAAGTTTAAATATTTTTTTCTATCTTGATACAGAACTCTTGTTTTTAAGGAGATCAATATAGTCTAAGAAGGACCAGGACAAATCAAGCCTCTTAACATCCAGTGAGTAAAATATTATATGTACATCCAATTTTGTCGATCTCTGCTGGGAGGACCCAAGAATATGCGATGACGAAGGGAGATGCATGTAAAAGCTACCATTATCCACTTCTCTAAATAGAAAACAGGATAAAGCAAAGATTTCCTAGTCATTCCAAAGATAAAATCATATTCAGGTTTAAACTAAGTGTTAAGAAGTGTCTTCGGTGAAAATGTTTGAATGGAGAGAAAATGATATTAGTGGAAATACATTGTTGATATGATATCTGTGATGCTTTTTTTCTGGAGAATATCTTGATATAAAAGCAAAATGGCATCACATCCATTTTCGCGTGGACGGTATTTATTCTTAGTAGAGAATGTAGAGCACTTTTTCTATACATCAATATATAAAAAGCATTACCGGTATATGTTTATAGATATAATCAAACATACACAACAAAAACGAATTTGAAACTTTAACAGGAATAAGGAAATGATATTCATGATAAAATAGCGTGGGTGTTCCTAACTATAGTAAAATTGCTATTCTAGATACCTTTGACGATGAGTCAAAAAACAAGTTATCAAACTTTCGTAGAAAAAATGCAAATTTTAAAAAAGGTTCTACATTTAACATACATGTACACTGAACAAAACTTCTAAGTGTTCATCCTGATAAATAGAATAATTTGAAATTTACAAAATAAATAAAACAAATGTGAAATTTTCAAAATATCGCAACTAATTTCTCTTCTAATCATTAGCACAGATAAAATACATGTGAGACAACAACGATTGAAATCAATTACACGTGACGAAACGTCAAACTATTTGAATAGGGTTTTTTGGCAATTTTTGTTGTTGTTGCGAGTATTCGCTAAGAATTTTCTGTCTTGTTTCATAAAAGGCTACCAATTGAAATTGAATCTGACATTTGCATTCTACATGTGAAATCTATTTAGATGCGAACGTGTTTGATAACACGTGCTCTCGATCCATGTGATTCTTACCATTCGATTTGGAACCAATGTTCGTGAAATTTGATCTCGGGGTAAATGTTCAACTGCCTGTTGATTATAAATAACCTCAACAAATTGAAATTTAACCCTCTTGAATATTAACCTCCTACAATTTTATGCTATGAATTTTATCATAACTGTGTTAAATGACGGTCTTAAATATGACAGTCACTCTATAGAATCTATTTTTTGCATCAAAGTACTGATTTTTTTTTTTTTACGTTATACCCGTCAATACTTGTCGTGATACTATTGCATTATCTGACATTTCCATTCCAACACAATCCTATACTCATAAAACCAGGCTGAATTCATAAAAAAACCCATATAGTCAGGAATTTATATGAATCGGTCGTTGATATTCAATATATTGATTAGCAAAACCGTATATACATGTATTTTCATTTTTTTTTCATGAACAGTTCTTTTTCCAAGCATAAAAAATATATCCGTAAAATGAAATGTCAAATAGTTCAATTAAAAAAAAAAGTCAAAAATTATTTCTTACTTTTACGTGAAATGCGTACCCTCAGGCATGCCGTATCCTCATGCCTGAAAATAATCCGTAAAAGTGTAGTGTAGATTCAAGTTTGTTCAAATCGTGGTCCCCGGGGGTAGGTTGGGCCACAAGAGGGGGGTCAAGTTTTACATAGGAATATATAGAGGAAATCTTAAAAAATCTTCTTCTCAAAAACAATAGGCCAGAAAAGCTCAAATTAAAATGGAAGCATCCTCAGGTAGTGTAGATTCAAGTTTGTTCAAATCATAGTCCCTAGGGGTATGGTGGGGCCACAAGAGGGGGATGAAGTTTTACATAGGAATATATAGAGAAAATCTTTAAAAATCTTTTTCTCAAAAACTATTAGGCCAGGAAAGTTCAAATTAAAATGGAAGCATCCTCAGGTAGTGTAGATTCAAGTTTGTTCAAATCATGATCCCCGGGGGTAGGGTGGGGCCACAAGAGGGGGATTAAGTTTTACATAGGAATATATAGAAGAGATCTTAAAAAATCTTCTTCTCAAAAACTATCTGGCCAGAAAGGCTCAAATTAAAATGAAAGCATTCTCAGGTAGTGTAGATTCAAGTTTGTTCAAATCATTATCCCCGGGGGTAGGGTAGGGCCACAATAGGGGGATCAAGTTTTACATAGGTATATATAGAGGAAATCATTAAAAGTCTTCTTCTCAAAAACTATCAGACCAGAAAAGCTCAAATTAAAATAGAAGCATCCTCAGGAAGTGTAGATTCAAGTTTATTCAAATCATGGTCCCTAGGGGTATGGTGGGGCCACAATGGGGGGATAGATTTATATATCGGAATATACCGGTATAGAGAAAATCTTTTTCTCAAAAACTATTAGGCCAAGAAAGCTCAAATTGGCGTGTAACCATCCTCAGTTAATGTAGATTCAAGTTTGTTCAAATCATGGTACCTGGGGGTAGGGCGGGGCCACAATGGGGGATAAATTTTTATATATAGAGAAAATCTTTAAAAATATTCTCAAGAACTATTAGGCCAGGAAAGCCCAAATTTGAGTGGAAGCATCCCCAGATCGTATAGATTTAAGTTTGTTTAAAGCTATACACGCTATAATTTGCGTCAATTTTGAATAAAGTGGAAAATGTATGTGTTTGATTACTAATAAAAGTTACCTTTATGCTGTTAATTATAATGCTCAATTCGATCACGTAACAAATATATCAAATATTAAACAATAAAAAATATTTATTTTCCTGCCAGGAAAGTAATGCCTCCTCGTGAATATCAATCTACCACGTGATATCGACAGCTAAATTTAGTCTATCATACCACAACTGGTGAAGGGTCAACATCTTCATAATTGTGATGGTTTCACAAAGGAAAGGATATTTTCAGTAAAGCGGAAATTTGTCCGATATACGAGTACAAACAAAAGAAAAAAAATACAAGCCTGTGAGTAGATATGAATACTTCCTTTAAAAAAATGACGTAGACCTGTGTTTTTCCCCTATGTGCTATTTATAGATCCTATAGGTGTTAATGCAGAAGTAAGGGTATCGTGAATGACAAACGTATTTTACTCTTTATACATGTATGTATTTCAAATTGACAACTGTTAAGCATATTAAAAATCAAGTTGGATATTTAATTAGGCAAACAATAACGACCACCTAGTTCTCCGCGGACATGCGCAATGAGGTCGGTTTCGCTCTTCCTTCATCAATATTCATGAAAAGGTTTATTTTCCTGGCAAGAAAATAAACAATTAAAAATCTATATCTTTGTAACGAGAGGGAATTCACTATTGTAATTTACAGATTAAGCATAACTTTTATAAGTAGACAAACACATGCGTTTTCACTGTCATTCAAAATTGACGTAAATCATAGCGTGTATAGCTTTAAATAATAGTCCAGGGGTAGGGTGGGGCCACAATGGGGAATGAATTTTTACATAGGAATATATAGGGAAAATCTTTAAAAATCTTATTTTTAAAGACTATTTGGCCAGAAAAGCTTAAACTTGTGTAGAGGCATCCTCAGGTAGTGTAAATTCAAGTTTGCAAAACCACAGTCCCTAGTGGTAGGGCTGGACCGCGATGGCAGTTTGAATTTTTACATAGGAATATATAGAGAAAATCTTTAAAAATATTCTGGGAAAGTTTTCGGACCAAAACTCAGTACTTAGTTTGAAAGCACAGGTTATGGAGATTTAAGTTTGATGAAGTCATGATTCCTTAGAGAAAAGTGGGGCCACGAAAGCGGGGGGGGGGGGTATATAGGAATAGAGAAAAATCTTCTTACAGGTTCAACAACAAAAGGGCCTTGGTATTTTTTTAAAAAAAAAAGATGTGGATAAAAATTGGAAGATTTTGAATTTTTTTTAGCAAGATCTACTGTACTTAGTTGTCAAGATATTTTGATACTGTACTGCTAATTTGATCAGAGTTAAGGCAATTGTTGCTCAGGTGAGCAATGTGGCCCCTGGGCCTCTTGTTTTATTTGTAACGTTCCCCGACAATGCGTTCAATTCGTATCTAAAGCTTTCAGGACCAGACAAAGCAAATTTATATATAGGTCCGATGACCCGGGTTTGACAATTATATGTAAAATAACAATCTGTATATGTTCAACTAAAACATATGCTACTTTTATATATATGATTTACTTACTTACTTACTTATTCTTCCATATATGTTGCAAAACGAGACACAAGTTGACGATGTTATTATAACCAATTACTAATAGGTACTTGATTGAATAAGCTAAACAAAACATTTTATAGCTGTTTTAAAAAAGGAAAAACAGTTTAAAGTGATACTCAAACGAATTGATTTTTTCAAAACTATTTACCTCCTTATACGGTTTTATTATGGATGAATGGAAAACGATCATATCAGAGGGTGTAATATATGCGACTATAATATATTACTTACATCCTTTCTGATACAAAGTAGATTGGCCATAAGGAAAGTAGATTGGTCATAAGGATTGGAAGTAGATTGGTCATAAGGAAACATTAATCCTCGTGATAAGATCAATTTACAATGTACACGGTTTTACACGTAGGTCCGGTCACATACGGTTGTACTGTTATAAACAGGCGTTTTCGAAAAACTACCTTAACTATCACACCCATTTGTTGGCGATATTTAAGGTAAGAACAATACCATTTGATTACATGCATATGTTTTTTTTTATTTACATATATTTCTATGGTTTTAATAATGTGAGCTTCCACTTGTTGTAAAACAAAGAAAAATGTATGATTTACAGTGTCTGTCATACATGTACTAGTGATTTGTTATTGGTCAAGCATTCTTATCTTTATTTGATTTAAACATATATATTTAATTGAATATCAGATACTCAATGGGATTGGGTAACTTCTACATGTAAATTAACTCTCTCCCAAATACAAATTCAAGTAGTGAATTACATGACATTGATATTTTGTCTACACAAAATTATAGGGAAAATTAGATTTTATGATATTCTTCCTTTACAGTATATGAATTGCATTTGAAACAATTTGTTGTTTCAACATACAGTATGCATTCACGCCTACATTTGCAGACCCACCATCTTCATTCACACTCACAAATATTTAGCAATTGGAATGTCACTGGAATGCACTGTAAGTTTTAAATTTTGAGGGTGAGACCAATATAAAGCTTTTAATAACCAGAAGGCTGCATTTCCCCAACGCAGTGGGTACAGACAACTTTCATCTATTAGTATTACATTTACTTTTGGTCTCTCAAGGTATTTATACTCATTGCTTTAGTACTGGATTTTTAAAGTGGCTCACTACACCTCGAAATAGCTCCTCACAACCGAGAAAAAGTTTATCCATAGATACATGTTGCATTTTAGGGAATGCTTTCAAAAACGATGCTACGTGCCTGGTATCTTCATTTCAGTTTTTCAATTTTTCAACTCTCCCTGCTTCTCTAAATGTTCAGCCATGCAATTGATTTTTTATTTCAATTTTTAAGAATAGATTAAGGAAACATTTAAGAAAACATTTGGACAAGGTATAAGCAAAAATAAACAAAAATATGGTTCAACATAATAAGCATTCTATCATATTAAAGTGTTAATTCCCGCGCTTACGCAAGATATTATCAAGTGCTAAATTTAAAAAAAAAATGACCAAGATTGATTTTTGAAAGTAAATAAATAATAATACACACAACGAAAAAAACCCCTACACACATGTAGATTACATCGTTATTCATAATGTTGCATTCTCTGTATAAATCAGAATTTCTCCTCTCGTCGTTCGCGAATGGACAGAGCGGAGTCGCAATGGAGGGGTCTGGTCTCAACCAAAGTAGCTGCATCCGGGACTTCAGAGTAACACCTTACAAACACGGAGAATGCACAAATTGCAAAGCTAATTAATTGATAAGATGCATGGATACTTAAATAATAATGAAATATGTCTCCGTATTTAACGCATGCAAAAAAAAGTCATCGTCGGTGACCCACATCGATTTTCTCTATCATAGTTTGAGGAAAACTTGTGGACTCAAAACCGTGCGTGGTTTGTAACGATGAAAAGTAGTAGGCTTACATGGCGCACAATATGACTGGATGAATCGGTATTTTGCATTGAAAGTTGTAACGTACAACGCTTCATCACATGTAGAAATATTTTGAGGCAAATTAACATAATCGTAAAAAATAATCACCTTAAAAATAAAATCATTGTTTTGCAGTTCAGTAGGGGTCCCTGATAAGATAAGATAACGCTAAATAATTAACTGGTGTATCACTTATCAATCTAACTCTCACGGGGATATTCAATAAGCATGAGCATGGGTATTGGTTACGTCGATTTTAAATATATAACACTGGCTAATAAAAGACCTTTGATTATCGACATTGCTTTTATTTACCGTGAACCTGGAGATCTAAGGTAGGTAAGGTGTAAATACCTCTTTCCATTTTTTTGTGTGATATACACATCAATGTTTAGAGAAGTAAAGTGTACGTCATTTCTCTGATATACTGAATTTTGTCAAAATGCCTTGTAGAAATTTTGATTCCCAAGATATGGGATATGGACAATACATGTATGGTAATAAATATGTTTATGGAGCTTTGATAGGAACACATTAACGTAATTCTTATCGCTTAAATTCATTTCATTTATACCATAGGTTAAATATATTTGTTCTCCAAGAAAAATGTCAAAATACATATACATCGCTGTCCCCCTTTCCACAAACTTTTTAGGTCAAGAAAAGTGATGTAATAGAGGACATGCGATTAAAATCACGGGGGGGGGGGGATCTAAAGTACACAATTATTTTAAGTTTTTTTTAACTCGGTAATGTATTATTTGTAATTCTCAAATCTTTGATAGTGATGATTTTTTACGCCAAAGGGTAGATCACAAAAAAATCCCAATGTTCAAAGCAAACATTTAAAGTCGTGTGATCTGTTTCGGAACTTAAATTACCAGAAAACCATACGTTTTACTTTCTCTAGTAACGATATTCTTTGGGGGGGGGGGGGTAAAATGTAGTCATGCATAGCTAAAGCATTAAATAATCGAAACTTGTTTTGAATTTTCAATCAGCTTGCGCCCAGAATCTCATCAAAAATAATTCTTGTACTGAACATACCATCAGCAATTAATGTGCTTTGTAATTTCATATATTGTAACATGCAAATGTTATCTAGAAGATCGGAACCTAAATATAAGTAATATAAATAGGGGTGTTGCTAAAACGCGGAACGGAACACGGAACGGAAAGTGGAACGGAATGGAATACGGAAAATGTTATGTAATGTTATTTACTCGATAGATGTGTTAAAGAAGCTATAAACGGTATACTTGACGTACATTTTTAATATTGTTAAAACTGATATTCATACTCAACTTTATTTTTTTCGAAAATGTATGACTTTCTCTCAATTAACATTACATGCTTTGACCACTAGTCCCAATTTATCAAACTAAACAATACATCCAGTGCTCTATTCGGATTAAGTTGCAGGACTGTACAATCACGTAAACATAAAGAAACTGTCATATCTGAAATACTAGGAATAAGTAATCTGAAACAGTATAAGATGTAGACAACGAACGGCGATATCAAAAGAAAGAAAAGCGACTTTGCAGGACATATAGAGTGTTAGTGACCCAATTAAAATAATTTTGTTTCCGATTAAGTGATCTTTAAAATAGTGAGACGAAAAGGTTAGCAGACAGATGTTTCAGCAAAACCTTGACAATGATGGTATATGTTGTTGGTCGGTCACGTTATTTATATCAATATCTATATATTGATGAATTTTTAAACTCTGTCCCGAGTTTTTGCTTCCACCACTATTTGCTTGATATTTCAATAATCATAAATACATTCGTGCTCGAACAACGTTCATCCACTAATATGAAAAATGTCCAGATTATCCGTTTTGAAACGCTTCCTCTACCGCTTCAAGCTTCAATACACATCCCAAAAATAGAAAGTCTATGGGGATTTTGCTTTGCATCAGCCATTAATAAGCCCGGATGATAACGTTGAAAAATTGCGCGAGGTATCCTGAGTACTTCCAAATGGAGAAAAGATGGAAACATTTCTCATTGTAAATCTTCGTAAGAAATTTGTTTTCGTTTCTGCAAAGTTTAGTGAGTGAAAAATAATAACTGTTTAATGAGGATATCTTTGATATATTCCCTTTCATCGAATTCAAATGTATTTTTTCCACAGGTATGTGTATTTTTATTAAAAATCATCAAAAAGTGATGAAAGCAATAACTTGAGACAGACTATAAATAGCATGAATCACTAAAAATTCAATGTTTGATTTTATAAAACAAGTTTACAATCCCAAGCAATGTTCGAAGTCATGAAAAAACACAATCAAAACGCTCTACAAACTGCCCTATACCATTATTCAAACAATATTTCAAATGGAAAATAATTAAAAAGTTATATTTAAAGCTTCTTTAATCACAATGTGTGTACATTTCATTTTTGCGTTTCGTACTTTATTTAAGGAATAAATTCAATATTTATTTGTTTTATACGATATAAAATGGTTTGGGACAGTTTACGCTTTATAAACCGCGAAGCGGTTTATAAAAAAGCGTAAACTGTTTCAAACCATTTTATATCGTATAAAACCAATAAATATTGAATTCATTGCTTATAATCTAATTTTTTTACTCTTCATTGTAGATAAAAACGGTCATTTGACCCTTAAAATGACGTAAAATTGTACAAGATTCAAACGTAACGTCAGGCGTATTGATACGTTTTTGACGTTAGTCTTACTATGACGTAGGCAACATTCTTTATACGATATAAAACATTTGTTTTAGCCAATCAGAAAGCGCGTTACAACCAGAATTAAATTATTAAGCTAATTGAATGCTATGATATAGTTGATAGACAATCGTAAGAATGACATCAAATATTTCAGCTACCTTTTGAAAATAATCATAAAAAATATGAATAAAAGATACAAAGTAAATATTTGTGTCTAATCTATACAATATTTTAAGCATTTTTCGTTTTCCGTTCTGTTCCGCTTTCCGTTCCGTTTTCCGTTCCGTTTTCCGTTCCGCGTTTTAGCAACACCCATATAAATAGAATCGGGAAATTCCCTACATGTATAATAAAGCGAGCAGCTATAGACTTTCGTTTTCTTTAGTCTCGGCTTTTAACGTGCACACAGGGTAAGGTTTAAAAGCATCTTGATTTTATGCATTTTAAACATAGAAGTAATAAATGTACTTAGTCTTTTTACATTTTTCTTCAATCGTTGCTTAATAAATGCATCTATCAACTCGATTGCGATCTTTTACTTAAATTAATTAACCAATCATAATCACTATGATTTAAACTGGGAGAGGGACAGTAAAACTTCGTTTGTTGATGATCATCAAACTTTATAACTAATGGGGATAATTTATTTATAAACTTATAAACTTCAATACGGGCTTGACCCGGGGGGGGGGGGGGTTCTAGCGTAGCATACATACTCACAAAAAGTGGGTGGGGAGGGGGCGGTGGGGGCGCGGGAGGAAATTCCATTATAATACAGTCCGTTTGATTTTAACACTTTTGAATAGTATGGTAGCAACATTCACTTTTAAAAGTAATTTTAAGAAAAAGTGTTTGCTGCGAGCAAAAGTACATGTAGGGACATTTTGAATACAGCAGGGACTATTGTTTTTAAAAACAACACATTTTTAAAAGATCAACATCACTTAAATTTTCAGTCATTTGTAAATCTAATGTATGCTTGAATTCCATATCTTTGAGGAAAATTAAAAATGACTTGTATGCGAGGCTTTTTTAGAGGGTGTGGAGGACCCTTTAAAAAAACCAAACAGATTGGAATCGACGAGCGTGATCGAGATCATACATCTGCTTCACGTTAATAACTAGGTGGAGTCGACTATTAGATCTAATTCGATCTGCACCATGTGCATTTACAAAAAAATACGTCATCAGTGCATGCGTGCACGGTCACCGATATAAATGACAAACGCCTACACTATACAATACATCAATTTTGATATCCGCCCATATTTGACATGATTGAGTCAATTACTAGTATGTTACCCAAGCCCATGTATATTAAAATGCAAGCGTTTGAAAAATATTGAGTTTTAAATTCATGAAAATGAAGATTTTTCAATTTTTGAAATAGAAACGGACAAAAAAGAGGAGTTTCCTGATGATTTTCCGTTGACGTCAGATTTCCTAATCATGATTGAATTAACCAGTTAATTAAGATATCAAGGTTGGGGTTTTCCACTCGCAGAATTAATATCAATATCATATTTGTAAATTCTATGACCGACATTCTTCGTCTTCCTATGAAAATGATCGCTAAAAAGAACAAACGTTCAAATACATGTTTACATTATTTTATAAATTTTACACGTTTTCTTACATTTTGAAAATGTTATTTTCCTTCGGAGACACATGTGCATCTATTCTTATTTTAATAATAAAACTATGTCATAACCGATGAACACTACGAATGACTATATAATGACCATAGTGAAGCGTATCAAATTTCTTGAAAATTAGATTTTGTACTTTCTATTTTAATTCTTGTTTGATATTGGATAAATGATCCTAAAACTGCACTGATATACACAAAGGACCAAACAAACGATTAGACATAAACGTACAGATTTTGAATCAAATAAACAGTGAACAACTCAAATATATTTAGTATTTTATCAATGATACAATTAATCTGTCTCTTACTGAGTAAAATTGATAGATTTGACAATCATACTATAAACTGTTATTTTCATTGAAGAATTGTTTACTTTCTCAATAAAATACACTTCATGTGCCTTAATTTCGGGAAATGTCTATGCAAATGTTAAATAATCCTCAAAAACTTATTACACCGTAATATATGGTTCAACAAGATATGGAATATCTTATAAGTATGTATACTTATCTGCAAGTTACAGCAAACACATACGAATAATTAAATTAACTCAAGAATTCCCAAAGTATTTTTAGTAATCAAATTTGATTTTGCAAAAACATTGTCATGGGGTTTTCCAACAGTCTGTGAAGAGTTGTCTTTCGTTTTCCTATCTGTAAAAAAAATGTGGGGTTTCCAAACGGAAATTACTGAGGAAGTACGTGTATAATTTGGCTCTTTATTTGAATAAAAATAGCACCAATTAAGTTCCTTCTAAATAGTATATATATAAGATACCAGATAATATAATCTAAAGACAGCAAAGTAGACAAGCACGTGTACACGTACAACGGTTTATCTAACAGATAACCTCTACGTGGGTGTTTTCTTTCCCTCACAGGAGGTTGTAGGTAATTCGTGACATGTGTAACCCACTCAACGGTGCATTTACACAAAACGGTGTGATGCTACACTAATGTCGGCTTTAGGGTAAGATTTAAGAATCACTGTTCTACTAACTTAAATTAATAAGAACAAGACAACACACACCAGTGTCATATTAAAAACTTACGACTTACGACCAAGAGCATTTCCTAAAAAATAACGCACATTATAACTCAAAAAACTAATAAATCATTGAAAAAATAGGTTAAGGTTATGTTATAATTCCATAAAAATGCACAACAGTGTGATTATTTATATGTAAGACTTTATTTCAAGATCGTATTGTCTTTTAAGTATTTGTAATGTATTGGTTTTACCTGACATAAAATTCAATTTTTTCCTTAAATTTCTTTTTATAATTAAAAACATAAAATGAAGTTATTTCATCTGTCTTTGTAGAAGAAGAGAGGAAACATTTTGCTGTCCAGGATGTGTCACTTCAGATAGCGCGAACATGTCATTCATCTGTGATTTACAAAGACTTACCTTTAAGGTACACTAGTTTGGATAAGTAAACGAATTTATCTTTGTGACCGTAAGATATCAAAATGATATCAAATGACAAAGATTAATACATAGAATAAAAAAGTCAAATAAAATTGATTTTACACCTTTATGAGTCAGTTTTAGTAAAAACAATACCGTCAGTACCTTTCAGTACTTCTCTCAGTTTCTCAGTACCGTCAGTAAAATGCGCTGTTAAATGTTTATGTTTCTCAGTACTTTTCTACGCTTCTCTGTACTTTCCTAAGTTTATCAGTTCCGTCAGTTAAAACGCCAGATGTATATTTGTCTAAGTTAATCAGTGTGAATATTTGTTGAAGGGCATTGGCAACGTTCCTGGTTTCTGGACAAATTTTTTCATAAATTCTTAAATGAATTTATATGTGTCTATATAGACAACAACAGACACCACAGACCCCTCTTTCTATCCTTATTACAAAAATATTTTCAAAAATATTAATTTTGCATTCAACATTGATTTCAATGTAATTCAAGGAACAAATCACAATAATTAATATTTGAAAGGAGCAATTTTTTGATGAGTGAGATAGTGATTATAAATTAAATGATTGTAAATCGATTTTATATGATATCCTACTGAGAATGAAATCTGAAAAGTGTGAACCTCAATTTGCTTTTTACTATTCAAGAGTTACCGTCCTTGATTTTGTCCCCGTACACACACACACACAGTAAATAATAAATATCATTAACAATTATTTATACTTATCTTCGATGTATCAAGAAAGAAGAAGGTTCTAATATTTTTGAATTCCTAGTTAACCTTTAGGGCAAAAGTAACACATCATTATTCATTGTCAGAAATGTCTAACTCTTTTACAAATTAATAATTAAAATGTGAGACATTGATAATTCTAGCTCAGCATTGAGGTCAGTTTAATTTGGAAATAATCTCATTGTCCACAAAATAAAGTAGCTATGAATAGTTTATATGTAAATAATATTTCATGCATATATAATTATGTGTGTATTGTACTATAATATCAAAACAATAGATATCATGGAAATAGATGAATGACTTTCGGTCTACTGTCTTTTGTTAAAGAGTATCGGAGTTAATCAATGTTTGGTTTACTCTTTGTTTTTAATTTGCTCGTCAATATGTTGAAGATGTTGCGGTAGGTCTGACTCCCCATTTCCAAGTCGTCTGTCTGACAATTGTCTATAGCAAATAAAATCAAAGTAATGAAGAAGTAACGGGAGTTGATTTTATCGATGGTTATTTATTTTAAATTCAATGATATGTTATTTTGCATGACAAGTACAGGTAGTTTCTAATCTGTATTTGAATTACGCACATTTTTATAATATGAATTTTCGGACTTTTTCGACACAAGAATGTTGATAAAACCCCATATGAATCATGTTGAGTAATATTTAAAGATATAATAAATTGAATCAAACTATGCATCAGTGATAGAAATATTTCTTGAAAATTTATGGATCCAAGCAATATTGAACTCTCGTCTCGTTCAACCAAACGCTCGGCTATCGCCGTTAATCTCCGACAAGCAAGAGAGACTCTCTGCTTGTTGGAGATTTACGGAGACAGCCGAGCGTCGAGTTGAACGAGACTATATTGAACTTTGACGTAAGAATACATACAACTACAAAAATATCTAAATTGTTCGTACCATTTAAAATCTGACTATTTTCAAGGTATTTATAAATATGTTTCCTGGAAAAACAATGCTTTAGCATACATTATTTCGGATTTATCAATTATTCTCAAGAACTAATTTTTGTCAGTGGCAATGATTTGTGCTTTGGTCCAAAGACTGTGTCACTTTCGGTTTGTCAGAGTAACTGCATAGGAAGGTCATTCAAAATCTTTCTCACAATGTTTGCCATATAGGAATTTGCTCCTCTCTTTTCTGAGGCCCATGTAACCTGCTTGTTGACGCAGAGCAATATATGAATATCGCTTCATCATTATACATGACATATTTTGTTTACCTCGGAAACACTATTTTTTAACCATAATATTAAAAAAGAATTCATATTACGGAAGATTACTCCCAGTTGGAAAACAATTCAAGAGGGGTAACTCTAATTCATTGTATAAAAGAGAAAATGCAGGTGCGGATTTTTTAAATCCGGAGCACTTCGTTGCCAATGCCCTTAAATATTACAATCGATTTTATAAATATAAACTGAGATCTTTTAATTAAATTATATTTTAGTTCTTCAAATTGCATTAATATTTAAATGAATTTGAATTTTGATTACAGATCACCGTTTCTGATCAAAATTATCAAAGAAATCACGTAGAAGTTGATGAATTGCGAGGAAGACAGAGAAAGCATGTTAAGAAAAAGAGAGCTACCGGTGACAACTCTTTCGTCAAATGAAGGAAATAAAGGCGTCATAAAAAGACCCTGGAATCCAACTAATGGCAACCAATCTTCTAGCACATGCGCAGAAAAAGTACGACTGAGAGCTGATTGTGTACGAAACAAACACAATGATTCAGAGGAGTCCTTGTCGGGGTTGGTATTTTCATTATGACACCATGAACGTATATTCATTGCCATATTAACAAACTGATACATCAATTTTCTACATATTATGAACAGGCACATATAAATATAAAAAAACCCCACTTTAAATAACAAAATGAAAACATATAAATAAAATTGAAATAAAATATATACCTGTGGTATATATTTTTATACGTTGAAATACGATCTCCCTTATGAGATAGATTTCTCGGGCTCATAAAATATTACTCTGTGTTTAACTATCAATTAATCAATGAAACATTAAAACAAACAAAATATATAAAATATGAAATCGGCATGTCACCAAGAAACGATTCGTTTTAGATTTACCGGAAGTTTTGAAGAATTTGTTCAGAAAGAAATATCATCGATTAGAGATCTAGAGAACCAAGCGCATTTATTAGCATCATCATTGTGTCATTCAATGAACATGGAGTTAATCCGACTCAGGTCTTTCCAAAATTTTCCGTCCTCAAAAACTGTTTCTACACTGCGGCTGGCTCGCCAGGGATTTTATTATTGTAGGGATGAGGATGTCACAATCTGTTTTGCTTGTGGCTGTCGAAAACGAGACTGGAGGTTTGACGATATTATTGAGGTCGTTCATCGTAACATGTCTCCTGACTGTCCCCTTCTGTCGTCACAGCCCACTAGCAACATCCAAATTGGAAATGACCAAAGGAATGGGCATTTTATAAACGAACTTGAACGACAGCTTAACGCAAGTAGCAACGATATTCCTAGCAGTAGCAATAGACATCCATCCTCATTAACTTCAGGAAGTGTGTCGTCTGGAAACGCTATCAAAACAGAACCAAATATTGATAATATAGACAACAAAGGTAGCGGTAAAGCTCCTTCCTCACATAAGACTTCAAACGACCTCTTGACTAAGACAAGAATGCAGCAAGATAAGATAAATGCATTCATTCGAAACCTGGATCCATTAGGAATTAACTTTGACCGTCCAAAATATCCGTCGTACTCGGTGCTAGCTGTAAGGGTGAGTTCCTTTGCGGATTGGCCATCTAGTTTAACGCAGACCCCTAGAGATTTGGCTGTTGCGGGGTTTCTGTATGCAGGTTACGGAGATTATACCCGTTGTTTCTTTTGTGGGGGAGGATTGCGTAACTGGGAACCTGGTGACGATCCGTGGACCGAACATGCCCGATGGTTTCCAAAGTGTGCCTTTGTGAGACAGAATAAAGGAGACGAGTTTGTTGCATTGGTTCAAATCCAGCATCAGGAACTGGTACTTATCATATTCCTTGACTTATAATAAATAAGACAGAACCAAGAATAATCAGAGTGATTTTAAATAATGTTTATTTATATGTTCCATTAAATTTCAGGAAGCTATGGGGGCAGCAAACGAAAACCAGGCGGGAGACCAAGCAACTGCAACTGGTCACGAAAACGTTACCTCTGAACGTTCATCAGAACCAGATGTTTCTAGTCTTCCAGCTTTTCAAAGTGTTCTAGAAATGGGATATCCATCTCATGTTATACAACAAGCATTCAATTTTCTGAAACACAAAAAAGGTCAGTGAAAATATTAAGAAACTTTTGTTATTTCTTTGTACTAAAATTATTCAATAAAGTCATGATAAATAGTTTGTATTTGATTTCAATTTTCAGAGTGCATAGACGTTAAGGCCGAAGAAGTAATGGAGGTCATTTTGTCAGGTGATGACATACCACCGTCTTCTGCTGCGAAAACATCAGACAATGTCAAGGACATTACTGTAAAGTCAAATGAAGATAGTAAACATGCTAATGAGCAGCAAACCAAATCTTCTTTAATGGCAGATACAAAAGAATTTGAGGAAGCAGGTATGATTATATCTCTGTTAGGTCTGATTAAACATTTAGTATTGCAGCTTATACATAAAAGTGACAGAAATTATTTTTTAAATTGATGGACAGTACTTACGATCCTCCCTTTCCTTCTCTTACAGACACTCGCTCGTTGATCGAGGAGAACAGACAACTGAAGGACCTCAGGATGTGTAAAATCTGTATGGAGAAGGACGCCTCCATCGCCATGTTGCCATGTGGACATCTTTGTTGCTGTACGGACTGTGCTCCCGCCATGAGAAAGTGTCCAATATGTCGGCAGTTCGTGAAAGGGACTGTCCGTACTTGGCTCGCATGACTATATGTAACTTATTTGTTCAATAGTAATAAAAATTATCACATCTTTATCTCTGTTTGTTCTTTTTTATTTAGTGTTGTCCATGTATTGTACATATGATATATATTGCATGCCATAAGCAAAAGCTCTGCCGTTTAGTCAACTCAAATGTGACTGAAAGGAAACTGAAAGGTGTCTAAATGTTAATGCCTTTAAGTAACTTTTTCAGGCTTTCAGTAACAACCGAATAATCATTTGAACATTTTCATTACTACTCATATGTACTTACAGCGGTTTTGTTAAAGAATTCTCTCTCATTACCTAATCTTTCCATCAATGTGAATGTTATTACATTACAAACGAAAGAGACCCTTCTTAACTCGTTTACATTATCTTTTCTCATTGGCAAATACATTTTGTTTCGCTAAATAATAACGTCCGTTTGTCTTTAAACTTAACCGATTTTTAACTTCTTCTGAAGATAAAACAACTCTGAAATAAATCAGATTCAATATTTTTAAAATAAGAGTTCCAATTCTCTTAATAGAAACAATTATTTAATAAAAAAAAATAAAATGTGGAGTCACGACGGGCTATCTTTAAATACATTCAGTAATATTATAACGATACAATATTTATGATTAAACTCTTATTCTTGATTGTTCAAATTGTAACTCTGCATTTTAGTAATATGTTATATAACTTCATAAACATCTTGATATTGTGTAGATTTTGAAGTTTTACAAGACCCCGGAGAGAGTTTCAAAGATTACACTTTAGGTCTTAAACTGTTCAAATCGTTAAACTGTACCCTTAATCAATTTTGAGCTATCAGGAGAAAATAACAAATCAATTTGTTATGATGGATAAATGGATAAGAATAAATAAAAAAAAATCGTTTTCAAGAAATGCAATGCTACAATTTGTAACAATGTCAAGTATACAGCTTAGTATAGTTTTGATTTCATATTGTTGAAACAACACCGTGGTCTATTTGTAAAAGAGGATCGATATTGATCAAAATGGCACGTGGAGAAAAATGATTTTAGGCAAGATATTTTACTTAATTTTTCAGTTGTTTTATATAACTAGTATGCTTTAAAAAGCTTCATTCAAAGTTATGTCAATTATTACACAGGTGAGCAATGTGACCTCATGGACTTCTTGTATTTTCCGTTTCTTCTTGGTTTTGATTTCGCAAAAGAAAAAGAGGGAGAGTACTAATGTATAAAGATTGACTCTATGATTTTTCAATTATATCTTAGTTGTGATATCTGAAAAAAAAATAGACGACATGTTCCGAAGTTTTATCTTAAATTCTTTACAAATCCAAAACTATTACAAAATCGTTTATTTACTTTAATATGTTTTGATAAGATAAACAAAAAGTTCATATTTAGAACTCAGAGTTTATAACCTAAAAGTCAGACTTATCCATTATCCATAAGCAAAACTATATCTGCGTGATACAGTGAAGTTACATTTAATATCACAAAAATAATTTTACTTTTGTTTATTTTTTTTGATTTCTTAATGGATAAATCAATTATTTATCTATAAATTGCAGGTTGAATCTCAACATTTTTCACTAATTATTATTTATTTTTTAGATTGACAGTTCACTATCAACACTTATTTTGACAATTTGAAGACGTGAATTGGAAAGACATGCAGAGAAATCGACGAATCATTAGACTGAATTCAGTTGAATTTGTCGGGAATAGGGTACCGTATTTCCATTCTTTATTTTATCCAAAGTGTTAAATCGTCATATGAATCCTCAGGAGTTTCCATTTTAACGATTTTCTTTAATTGCAGATGATGCCACTTTTGAATATAAGCTGCTATAAAACGGATATCGGTCTAAACACCTTCAAAAACATAAAGGAGGAAATGGCGCTAAAAGAAATGAATTTATAAGATATAAAAGAAGTCGACAGAAAACACTAGTTTACATGTAGAAAAAAAAAAATAAAGAATAATAAAATATACAACAGAAACGTGTGCGCTGTTTAGAGAGACAACGATTTACAACGTAACATATCTATGTGAGATATCATCCCATTGAAAGCATTAAGAATAATACCTAACTCAATTAAATGATTTTTGTGATTACTAAACAACTTAGATGACCGCAATACTAGATAAAGGTCAATTTTTTAAAACTGATTCTCATTCCCCCAAATATATGCATGGGAACTCTTGATTCTAAATGACTGATAACTTAGCTTTTTTAGTATTAATAAGATTTAAAAGAAAGGTATCCATTAATATTGTTTTGGTTGAAATTGCTAAAAAAAAATCTCCGCAATTTTCTTTTTGACTCTTGATACCATATTTAAGTAAATATAATCTTAGAATTAAGGTATACAAAACATTTTGATGCCAACAATAGAACAGTTAATAAATAAAACTCAAACTAGAGAAAATTCAATTAAGAATATCTAAGGATTTACATGTACAGCTGTATGTAATGTTTTAACGATAGCCAATATACCATATTTGTTAGTTCTTTGACTTGTGACATGTAACATGTAACAACGGCCGTTCTAGCTGATAAAGTAAATAACAAGTGTAGGCTATTTCCTGTGCAATTCATGTTATCAGTGTGAAGAATCTGACCATAACTGTAACGTAGTGGTATATTAAATACCCGAATGTGAAAAGCCCAAGGAAACATTTTAACCGAGGAAGAAATTAAGTGGTTGTTACATAAGACGTAATGCTCATGAACAAAAATATATACCGTGTCAGCAATATATAAGGGAACTTTACGATATGAGCCATCACTGACTTCAATCTATAGGTGGTAAATTGAGACAGACCAAAGAGTGTTGTGTCACACTTTCTTCAAAATGATACCTGTATTTCCGTTTTGAAGAGTGATGTAATATCAGTGTAAAAAGACATATCATTTAAGGAAGTCATTCCTATTGTACGAGATAGGATGTCATGTTCAAAATTAAAATAGAGTTATTTATACGGATATTTTTACATCTACAAAGCATAATTTCCTCTATTTCTTACGGAAACTTATAGCTAATTCATAGCTCAGACTGAAATCTACACGCTCTATTTATCGATTGGTCGAAATCTACAGCGGCTGAAAGTTACAGGACTGAAATTGACACGCCCTGTTTATCGATTGGTCTGAACATACAGCGACCTTAGCAAAATCCCGGACTGCACGAAATAATCATAATCATGCCAGACTTTAAGTCTCACAGGAGACAATTTGGCTGTTTCATTTAGCTAACGTACTTTTGTACATTAACAGTAATTTAGTGAATTTTACTAACTTTTCATAATCAGTTTATTAATTAGTTAAAGAAAGATGTTAATATAAACAATAAAATGCTTTCTTTGATGATTCATGCGGGTTATGAAGGTAGCGATCATTGCAGGAAAAATTTACATAACCCGCTAACGTGGGTAATGTATTTTTCCTGCAATGTCGCTACCTTCATATCCCGAATGAATCACCAAAGAAAGCATGTATTGTTTAAATGTCTTATTATCTAGAAATTACAAATAATAAAAATTAAACCCCCTCTCCCAAAACAGTGAATTTAACATCCATGAACTTTTCGCTTTTTTCTTTTCTTATGATTTTTGAGTCTTTAGGAGTTTTTTTTTTTTGTAGCAAATGAATTTATAAATTTACTGAAAATGATCAAGATAAAAGGGAAAGATATTCAAAACATACTCAATCGTAAGGCGTGTTTAATATTCTTTGATAGGGTAGAGGGATTATACATGTACCTGCTCAAATCTCTATGTTATTTTAATGTTTATATATTTCTTTCAAATTTTACTGTGTTTTAGATATTTAAATTCCTGATCAAACATCAATGTTTGGTATCATTAAAGTTGTGTGTTCCCGTTTTGCTCACTTTTAAAAATATGGAACAGAACACAAGCGTGAATTGTGCTTTAATAGCAATTATCGTCTGCCTTTGACCTGAGATTTACCTGGTTTCTTTTTCAACTGCATTTCAAAGAAGAGTTTGGTGTATTATGTACATGTATATGTAACCTGGTGGTGCACTTAATTCTTTAAGCTTTTTATTAAAAATTCATTTTCATATTATGTTCAGCTACTGAAATAAACCAAGTATAAAGTACTTGCACTTAGGAATTTTTATTCAAAATGCAATGTACAAGAACATTTCAGGGGTTTAAAAAAAGAAATAACTATAAAAAGCTGTGACGCGCCAAATTTACTTATCATATCATATGGCTATATCATTTAAAGTACTTCCGTTTTGCTGCTCCGAAGCTAGTTATTGAACTCAAATCTAGGCAAAAGTTATAATTATACAGACTATAACATAAAAGTCATAATATCACCTTGACAAATGGCCATTTTGCACATTTTTAATGCTAGATTTTCAAATGAGTGCAAAAAGGGAAGAAACGTTATAAAGAGAGCACTAAAATAAACAAAGGAACTTAAGCTTGTCTAGATAGGAGATTTGCAGCAAACTGACCAAGCACAAAATCGATCCGTTTTTAGAAAATGGCCCTTTTGTCTGTTTAAAACACCCATTTTATCGCTAAAGGTTTCAAAACACAGTTAATTTATAAGGTTTAAGGCATTGCGGATATCTTACTTTACAAATGATATGTCATGAGAATATAACCATACATTCTGAGAGTGTTGCATAAGCATACAAGATCCCTTCCGGCAGCCCCATTTTTGTGCTAAATGCACTTTTGAAAAAAAAATGGTGAAAGATTTGACGTTATTTGACGTTAATGGACATATCCAATGAGTAAAACACGTTTTAAAATAAAATTATTTGTTTAATTCTCGCTTCAACATTTCACGTTTAGACATCTTTTTAACTCCCTATATACATTTACAACAGCTACTTCTTTTGCAATTCTTTCATGTGTCTATAAAAAAAAAAAATAAATATACCTTTTTAAAGGAAGCCAATACTATTGAAAAATATTACATAACCCAATGACATTGCCTTAATACATGTATCCCGTTTGATCCACCAAAGATATAATTTGGTCGTTTAGATATAAAGACACTTTACATACATATTTTGTGTATATAATATCATTATGTTGTATATTGTACTTATGATACGGGTCTATAGTGTTGTAAGCTGCTTAAAAGACTGTGTTTTTCGTGAATAATGCGTATAATTAAGGCAAGAGTTTTTATTTTCAATGAAAAATAGAAATGGCAATATCAAATTAAAGTTTAGAAGATAGTTAGACATTATAAGTTTTTTAGAGATAGGAAAAATGAGAGAGACAGAGAGACAGACGGACAGACAGACAGACAGCAGACAAACAAGCAGAGAGAGAGAGAGAGAGAGAGAGAGAGAGAGAGAGAGAGAGAGAGAGAGAGAGAGAGAGAGAGAAGCATATATGCTTCTTAGTTATCACCCAAATGCAATTGTCTATTTTTGTAAACGTGTTTGAATCACGAGACTGAATTTATTAATCTTGTAATTTTAAAGCTGCCGGTACATGTACATAAATCTGTCTAGAAGTGTTCAAGAAGTGTAGATTTAATTTTCTAATAATACTGTCTAGCATCGATTGTCATAAAGTTCAATATTCTGAGTGAATGAACATGCACTGTAAGATGCATTGAAATAGGAGTAGAGTGGAGCCAGGATTGGTTTTGATGTAATAACGTTCTTGCAAATTATAAGAAGGTTATTGTAAAACTATTTATTCAAACTGCGTAAATATTTTACAAAGGAAGAACTTGTCAATATTTTTTCGTTACCCGAAGTCATAATCCATCATGCTCTCGCTATTGAAAGGTAAGAAGCTCCTTATTTTTTTGCCTATCCTTACGCTTAAGTATTGTGAGTACTAATTGCCTATTGATAACGAAATATATTTTGATAAATATTTTTAAATTCTTGTATTTACCATTCAAATGTGATAACCCTGGTTTTCAAAATTTTATAAAAGGTATTTATTGTACATTTCATCAATTATTGAAAAATAAATTAAGCAACCCCGGTTTAACAGTAAGGATGTAGTTTCTTTCACACACTTATAGTACTGATGCTAAATCAAGATAATGCTTTAAAAAACAAAAGACATATGGCCTAAATAGCTTATCTGAGAAATAATCGCTTTTACATAAATTAATTTCAGTGTATCAATTAAGAAATATCTTGACATTAAGTAAAGAACGCATTTAACGAATAAATGGTAATTTAAACGATTTTAAAGATTTTTCACTCTTTTACACATATGTTTAAAGAATAACCTTCATTGTAACCCCGGTTATAACAATTTGAACACACAAATCTACACACGCTGAGACAGCTTCCACAAAAGTTCAACTTTTCTGTCCAAATGGTTTTGGAGAAGAGTATTTTTAAATGCATTTTTTCAATTAATTTATTGCAATATCAATTATCTTTCCTTTGAAGAGAGCTCTGCCCTTTGCTTAAAGAAACTCAAATTCCCATCATCAGACTAAGGATGATTTGAGGCAATTCTGTTTGAATGTGGTCAAGTGGTTCTAGAGAAGAACGTAACAAGAGGCCAATAGGCCTTAACGGTCACCCATACACAAACTTGTTATCCATCTTACGTCAAAAAATTATAAATTTGTAATGACGACTACCTTCCCACATGAAATCTTTCAAAAAGTACTCTGAAACCTATATATTGGTGAAAAACTGGTCTACAAAATCATGAATTCAGTTTTCTTTTCAGGTCTGTGGGAGTTAAGAAGATAATTTTTAAACATTATATGCATTAAAGGACAGGTGACACAAAATCATTTTCTTCTAAAAACATTTTCTTTGATACATATAAATCAGTTTATAACAATTTTTCCATTTGACTAGTATCAGATAAGAACACACAGCTCAATTTAGTGTGCTGAAAATCCCAGCTGCAGCAGATCTTCGAGTTTTGCCGATCTTTAATGAGATAAGAAACCCCTGTGCGCTATTCGTCAAAGATGACATAGTCAGCTATCAGCTACATAGTAAACAGAGCAATGGACGAGGATTTATTTACACGTACAGGATAGTGTATTTGTGTTGCAAATGATGATTTTGAAATAAAGCACTATCAGATTAAAGAGAATTTATTAAAAGCATATTTTATTGAAAAGTTAAGTGTATGAACCCTCTCCTGTAAACAAAGTAGTAAGATTATAGAATGTACAAGATTACATGTTGTAATATTGGTTAATGGAGTTTTTGAGAAATTTTGTGTACATAAGATAGTGGTAATAGAAATTGAAAAAAAAGGTAATCAAATTAGAATGAATCTGAAGATTCTGTGATTGATAATCATTTATTGCAGATTATCATCCTGTCAGCCAGACAGGCAACCAAGCACTTGTTCAGATTGTCAGTATTCAGTAAAGTTTGAAATATATTGCTTGAATATGCATTTTAATCCAATCTTGCAGATCCAAAACATTGATTTGAATAAGGTGATATTAATCTAAATATTTTTTTTCTTTAAAAAAACTCAACTGGGAGCACGATGAGTTAGATTTTTATTATATCACATATAGATCCTTTTTTTGTGTACTATTTGTAACAATTGGTGTTGCTGTAAAAATAATAATTCATTGTCCATCTGAATGGGCTGATTGGGCTTCTTGTTTTTTTTAGGTTTGATCAATAGAGAATAAATTATACACAACTCAGAAGTACTACCAAAAACTTATCTTCATAAACTATTAAAAGAAAGATCAAATTAAATTTGGATAAAATTCAAGGAGTCTGAGATTAATACGTTTTAAAACCTGAATACTATGTTAAAAACCTACTGTTTCAGTCTTTACTGATTATGAAAATTGGTGTATATATAGTTCTTTTAATTAAATTTCAATAAACATACATGATCATATACCATACTAAAAATGAAATTAAAAGATGTTTCGGTTATTAGTATTGAGATTAAGGTAGACCCCTGATTTTGTGGAACTAAAGAAATTTACAAACATATTTGCTTACAGGTACCAGGATTCCTGGTAATACTTCTTAAATCAAAAAATCCTTTATTAAGTCCAATTAACTTAATTAGGTTTTTTTTAGGGTTTAAGATCCAGTGAAATTCCTGGTTATGAAAAGTCTCTATACATTATCACTTACTATGTGTTGACAAAACAAAATCCTATCTTCAGAAACAATGATTCCATGGTTTTGATGATTTTTATCTTTTACAAATCCAACATCTGACATATTTAAGTATATAGATCAATGAAAAGTTAACAGTACAGGTCACAATTTTTACTCCTATTCATAATTGCTGAGGAAACAGAAATGGGGTTTCTAAGCTTAGAATAACTATGTTTATGTACTGGGTTCTCAAACTTTTAATAGCAATGAGCAAAAGTTAATGACTTCAGATATTAGATAAGAGCAATTCAGAAATCCCTATGGTTGAAAGATACAGCAAATGGGCAGTGTGTCGGCTATTACGTCGCACCGAAGGTTTCCGATTTCAGAGGCTTCAGATATGCATATTGAGGTCACGCGTCTTATCAGCTCAGTAATTCAGCAATAGCTGTGAAACAGATGGGAGTAGTAAGGAAAATTTTGCAGAAATTGTATCCCACTCACAATTCAACTTGTTGGTCAATGTTTTTGTGATTGTGTCACCTGTCCTTTAACACCTATACATCCATTTATGCCCTGCCCTAGATTCAAAACCCATACTCCAGGTGACATGAAATTTAAAATTTTAGTAGAAAACCTCCTGGTAAACATAATGATAAAGTCATTTTTTCATACAGATATGTGAGAATAGAGAAGAGGATTTTAAAACATTATATACATTAACACTATATTGCCATATTGCCCCCCCCCCCCATGTCCTGAACCCCTGACCCAGGGGCCATGAATTTGACAATATAGGTAGAGGAGTTAGTGGACATCATAACCATGTATGCAGTTTTTGCCCACATGTTTGGAAGTAAAGAAGAAGATTTTTTAAGATTTAATACGTTTTCACAACATGTCCGTATTGGCCCCACTCTAGAGCCTGAACCTCTGACACAGGGGTCATGAATTTCACAATTTGGGTAGAGGGCTTCATGGACATCATAATCATGCAGTTAGTTTTTAACAAATATATATGGGAGTAGAGAGAAGATTTTCTAATATTTAAAACATTTTCACTAAATGGCCATATTGACCCAACCCTCGAGCCTGAACCCCTGACCCAGGGGCCATGAATGTCACAATTTTGGTAGAGGGCTTCATGGACATCATAATCATGCATTTAGTTTTTAACAAATATATATGGGAGTAGAGAAAAAGATTTTCTAAAATTTGATACATTTTTAATATATGGCAATAATGGCCCAACCCTAGAGGCAGAACCCCTGACTCAGGTGCCATGAATTTCACAATTTTGCTATAGGGCTTCATGGACATTATAACCATCCAACGAGTTTTTTCTTCACATCTCGGGGATGGTAGAGCCACAAATTTCACAATTCAGATTCCTCTTACCATAGAGATGCCTCACACCAAAAATGGTAACAATTAGCCCTGAAGTTTTTAAGAAGAAGTTAAAAATATAAAATTGTTAACGCACGACGCATGATACACGCATGTTCCAGAAATATACATCTCAGAGAGTGGCAAAATTAAATAAACTTTTTAGTGTTTTTGCATTAGGTATTTTACAGTGTTCTAAGTGTTTTACAAATGAAGACAGTGTAATGTGCTATAAGGGAATTATATACTTTTAATGAAATTTAATCCTGCATTCTGTTATAAGGTAAGAGGGTGTAAGGAAAGAAGACCAAGGGGAAATCCATTTGCAAATTGATGAGGAAGTTGAATAAGTACATTGTTCCTTTAATCTGTTTATTTAACTGAGACATCAGCAGATTTCCTTGTGCTTAAATTGATCGATGTGTTTCATATCACGTGCTGCTTAACATGCGAAATGAAATTAATGGTTGAATTATACTTTCGTGCTTTTAACACAAGGTACAAAAGATTGCAGACCAAGATTATTCAAGATATACACTTTTACTGCTTAATCATGAAATGGAAAGTGTGTTAGAACAATACCTACAATTATAGAGAAAAGAAAGAATTGAGTCGGGTATGGCTTAATTGTTAACAATGCTCAAAAGCTAGTTTCAAATTTATTGCAATATAATGCCAAAAAACCCTAAAATAAATCTTCAAAACAAAGCATAATGTTGCTTTTTGTTATAAAAAATACTTCTTAACATAACTTTTATTATTGGATTCAATTGAAGTTATTGACTCCCGATAAGTAAAGTGCGATGTTGTATTCAGGGACCGTTGCGGGGATATCAATCGCGTTAAAATCTCATACGCATAATTTAACGAGTGGTTACACGAACTGTTTATATATGGCAGTGCTTAAATGATGTTTGTTGGTAGAGTTTTTGTGTTTAATTTTCTTTTGCCAAACATGTTTTGTTTTTAAAATGCAAAACTAAAATCAAAACTTTGGTTCATAAAAAATAATGTATCTATGTACCCTGGGTCACTCAGATTCCTTGCTTAGCAAACAAAATGCAATACTGTAGTTGGAGGAGATTAAATAAAAAAGCCAACTTGTCTAAAAAAGGATTCCTTGGAAAAAAAGTACTCTTGGTCGTTTTTGTTTATTTTTTTGTTTTGATTTTTGTTGTTGTTGTTTTGTTTTTTGCTTCATTTTAACAGTGTTCAAGTGATTAACTTAGTATTTTATATTTCCATTGTTTCGTTCTGTTTTCCGTTTCATGTATTAGGAGCACCCATTTCCTTTTTCCCATTACTTAATGACCGTTCGTAAGGAAACCAATTTACAATCTTGTAGAATGATTTCCCAAACATTGTTACCTGTTTCAACATAACGTACAGTACCCTATAAACCTAACTGAAATGGAAAATGAAGGTAAATTAGTCTATTGTGTGTACTAAAGACATACAGGTTTATTTTTTTTCAGAACAATCTACGAAACAATTTTAGTGAATGAAGTTTTTCTAAATAATATATTTCTAACGTTACATGCGAGTTTTGTTGCGAATTGATCAAAATTGCATTGTAATTTGTTTGATCAATTCTTGATCTAATAAATTCAATAAATCCATACGTGTATAATTTTGTTTTTAATTCTCAACTTTTGCGTTAAAAATTGAACCCAAAGTATGGAATAGGAAATCTATTGATAAATTCTTTTAAAAATGTCTATTCACAAGCAAATTGTTAGGAAGGACCCCAAATCATTTTTGTTACATAAGACAAGGATTTTAGTTATTTTGAATATTTCAATTTAATCTCGGCGATCACTAGAACACTGGACCACGTATGGGGCAAATTCCGTCTTTTGTAGTGTCTTTTAGAGTAAGGCAATGTAAGGCAATCCATACAAAGATATTAGATATATAATTTGTTAACATTCTCACCACCTATTTAACCACCAATAAAACCATTATAAATTCAAGCATGCATATAAAATTTGTGTTCTAACACAAATGCCCTTTTAAATGCATGCTCTGCATTTTTTAAACGACATATTAACATTTCATGATTTAAATATAAAAGCATTAATCTGTTGTCATAAGATCTAATCGTGATTCACGTTTCACAAAACAGTCAATTCTTACGACTATCTTGAGATCTTTTTCGACAGTTACACATTTTAAGCG
This sequence comes from Magallana gigas, assembly GCF_902806645.1. Taxonomy (NCBI): domain Eukaryota; kingdom Metazoa; phylum Mollusca; class Bivalvia; order Ostreida; family Ostreidae; genus Magallana; species Magallana gigas. Next base: position 56,458,369 of record NC_047563.1, read on the forward strand.
TTGTTTTATGATGTATCATAGTTTTATGAATGATTGAAAATTTGACTTGTCTAAAATTGCATCATGATCCCAAGGTCTTGTCTAAAGTTCAAACATAACATGCATGGAGGCAGTCTTCCAGTATATTTTGGTTCAACAGTGACTCTTAAGAAAAAAACCCAAACGTTTCAAGAAAGAAACGATTTCTTGGACGATAATAAGGCTAAGTTTCCCCGATGATCCCTATTTTCGTCAGTTGGTCATAGGCTAGCTTTTAGGGATAACCCCCCTCCCCGTCTTCTTCTGTGCTCTCCTATTCATAATTAAACACACTTGTTTCTATCTATTCAGACGTGCATGCTTATCTTACATCATGTAATCTGCCGACCTTAAATATTAGTATCTTATTGCATTTACTTCATTGACAATCTTTAGAAAAGCATTTTATTTTATTTTTCAGTTTCATAAATGATATTAAGTTAGGTTTTGCAACATTCGAGAGAGTAACTCTGTCTTGAAAATAGAACATAATATACTCTTTTTTCCTTCAACCTTGTCTCTTAAATGAAACACAACACAGATGTTTTTGACCGCCAGAACATTCAACTAAATGCATTCGTACACCATCTACTATTTATATTGACACAGTTGCAGTGTTGGATCAAATCTGAAGTAATACCAGGACTGCACTATAATTTACAAAGAACTATATATGATAAGAGTTAAATTTGGCCCCCTTATTTCGCCATTTTTTAAGTGTTTCTGGTACAATAAAATGTTAACTTATTTTTTAGAAGAGTTGATATAGAATATTTTTTCATCTATTTATTTGATTTATTTGCACTCACTGGCAGTATATGACGTCAGAAGTGACGCCATTTCTATAATTTAATCAAAATCAGCCAAAAATTGACATTTTTCTTATCTATTTACGAATGGGAAATACAGAGCGCATGCTAGAACAAGGAAAATTTTTTTGTCACTTATAGGCCTTGGCTAGATACACCTCTGATTAAAATATTTTATTTGTTCAAAAATGCGCTCTATGTTTTCGAAAGGAAAAACTGCTTGAAAACAAGCTGTTTTACGCAAAAAATGCTAAAATGGGGGGAAAAGGTTGTCTTTACAATGTCATATTTCTAAATTTTGGGCACTTGAACCAAAATGAATATTATGTAAACACATCACATACATATCTGTACTAAAAAAACAAAGAATGATAGTAAAATGATGTTGTTCATTTTAGGGGGCCATTTTAGGCACTTATCATATATAGTCCTTTCCTTTTATTTCTACAGCTAGATATTAGTATTTTTAGATATGTATCATTTGCGTCAAGAAAAACAAAGTTTTATTATATTTAAGACAGCTCAATATAGCAATTAGCCTACACCCGTTATACACATTCAGTCGTGCAAGTACATGTATATATACATCCCTTCCCCAATGTAATACCGCCGACCCAACCACTTTTTTTAAGTGCGTATAATTTGATGCAAAACTTTGTTTTATCTTCTACGATACGTAGACATCTTCAGAATTAAATATGATTGCCTAATTACTCTATCCATATAAACCAAAATGGTCAACTTCTTTTATCAACATACATGTATAAACAACGATAATGAATATAAAAATTATCGAGTTAATGACTACTCAACCTTGATTGAACGCATTTGAAAAAAAAACCCACCAAAACACCAGGCCTCAAAATCATGAGTAAATGTCAAATTTCAGTCAGTCATGAATTAATCATCTATTAATTAATTACTTTAAAGAAATGGAGAAAAAACGATTGTGTGTAAATAGTGGACAGTAATCCTCTTCATCGATATGGTTTGCTTATAAATGAACGAGAGAGAGAGAGAGAAAGAGAGAGAGAGAGAGAGAGAGAGAGAGAGAGAGAGAGAGAGAGAGAGAGAGAGAGAGAAACTTTCTGCGAAAGCTGAAAAAATGACAACTGTATGAATCACAGATATGTAACATTTATTATCAAAAGATTTCGCGAGTCGCAATTCTTTTCAGTATTTCAATTGAATTTTATTTCTTAAGATGAAAAAAAACCCTATTTGACCTTGACCTTGGTTTCTTAAATAAAATCATGAAAAATGCACGGGACTTTGAACTATGTATATAAATGTCATTTAAACAAATTCTGGAACAAAAAGTTGACAATGCAGTATTGTTATTATAATGTCAAGGTATATGAAGCCCAATATCATTATTCAAACGTTCATCCTAATGTTTCCGTATGTTGCCAATGGCAAATTCTTTACAATGGAAACCAAGGAAGAAAAATGTAACTATAAATTATAAGTTTCTTTGTTTCTTTGTTGGCAACAGCTTAACCAACCAACTGTTTGTCAAATTCTCATATATTAGTACTCTTTGAATATCAATTTGAGTAAAAACTGAGTAACCGGCTTTTATGTGAATTGATTTTGAAACACTCAATGTCTAACAACGAATGCAATGAGGCTTTTCTACTGTGTACTGTAAACTTAATTGCGTGGACCCTGAGGTCCACGCAGAAAATATATAAGCGAGGTTAAACCGGATGCAATGGGGAAAATTCATACTGCGCATGAGCTAGCCTGGTTCCTGTGCGTAATGGTTAGCTCAGGGAACCAGGCTAGCACACGTTTATCTGAATCGGGATCGGGATTCCGTGCCATGTGTTCATAAGTTCAAAGGCGTGGTAATTGTAATGTTGTCGGTAAACAGTACAGAAACAAAGTATTCCTTTAAAAGAAATGATTGGCATGTGATATGAACTATCAGTATTATGAAATAAGTTTATGTTATGCCGAAACTACAACATGCATCAAATAGCATAATTTGCAATGTTTTGTTGTTTTCCGAAAACACAATCATGAAACTTAACTTTACTTTTATAGTAGGCGAGGCTAGAGTACTTCTCGATTAAATTTTTTAAAGCATTTAAGTATGATTGAATAATTATGTTCCTGCATAAAAGTTTAAATCTCAAGAAAAATACATCAAAATATGAAATTTTTAATTAACACAAAGCTGTCACTGCATAGTTAACAAAGTAGTGCGAATCGTAATGTGTGCGCAAATAGTAGAATTCACCGAATGCATGATATTATACATGCAAACTTCATTCATAGATAGATCATAATTATTTTAGAAGTATGAACCCTTTAAATTCTGAGATAAAATGTCAGGGCTATACATAAATGTATACGTAGTACAACGTACAAATTAGTGGTTAAAGGCAGAGGGCTAGAGTCGGTGGAATCTCTGATAATCTTAAGGCTTTCACGTTTTCGTTGGAAACACCTGCAAATGGTCCACGTATTGTAGTCTTTTTTTAAAGGACAGCAACTTGTTTTAATATAGGGCACCGTGTCAAGGCAAAGTCCAGTTTCGCTTCTAATTCCGCTATTTAATTTACCACGTAACCGAATTGCTCATGTAGATTTCCCAAAATCCATTCCCAGCCTCCCACCCCCCCCCCCCCCCCCAAAAAAAAGAAATTATATGCATAGTTACTTAGCTAGCTAATTAAACACTAAAGCTCAGTTATCAGATATTATTCCTATGATAGTTAAATGAAACTATTACATAAACTGCGGTTTAACATATTATATAGAATTTGTGCTCGGACAGACAAAATAAAATCCTAATAAGTTGTGAAAATAAATAAGCTGAATAAAATAGTCAATATTCGATCTTATTCAGAGGCAAAATGTGTTAAACTGCTATATACAATATTGCAGATAAATAACGGAAATTTGGAAAGAGATTTCATTAATATTTAAATCAGAGTTAGAAAACTCATTTTGAATTTTTTTTTACTGAGCTGGACAAAAGATATTTATTGATCATGTAATCACAAAATCAACAAAAAACATGAACATTCATGAGATAATCCAGACATTCGGATTGGTAATTTTAAAAAGTGATTTACTCGCTGAAATTATTAAAAAAAACCCAACCTGGAGCACTTCCCTTAGAAAACTAATCAAAGTCAATTCACAAGACTGCATTGGATTCCTTAATATCAAATTTTCACAAGCAAAATATTGATTTAGATTTCTACTCAAATCAAATGCAAAAGTATTTGAAGCATCAAAGCCAATCATGGTATTCATTTTTGATTTAAATGTAAAATTTCCACTATTCTCCATCTGACAGGAACTGAAACAAAGACCCGACTGCCCTATCTCATTGTTTCTATTTAGTTTCAAGATCAACTATTGAACAGATTGCTATTATAATTAGATCATTATTTCTGTTTCTATTTCAATTTATACACGTGTAATATGAAACATTGAATGATTAACTCTGAGGTATATCCAACTGTTTTCATATCTTCTATATTAAATCACTAAATATTGACATCATACACACATTTTTTATGTTCGTCTTAGATCCTTAAATTGTCAAATTTTGAATTAGATTAGAATTGTGGGCCAGTTTCACAAAGCTCACAAAAGAGATGTCTTACGGCTGTCATTGAATTTTTTTTTTAATTGAAGCATAATTCTAATAATACTTTGAAAAAAAATATAGTTCATTTTATGACTTCTACAATTTTCAGAAAAAAGCATAATTGGTCATTTGTTAGTTCTGTTTTCGGAAATACTCGGATGCCAAAAACTATCATTCATAAGTAGTTCATTGAAGTTCTGATGAGCTGATATGTTTTTTTAGTTTGTTTCGGTTTTTCTTTAGAAATGTTAGTAAAATTAAGGTTGTTGAAGAATAACACAATAAGTTTAATATATTTATACATCGAAAATCGACATAGTACCTGCAAACAATTCAAAAGCAATGTTTAATAAACGACGCTTTTAAATGGAAATTCTACTTTCATTCTCGAAAATAACTTAGGGGAATTCCTGATGGAAATTGTATATAAGGACTATAATTGCAAAGTAGCGTGTTCGTGGGGGCACTTTAAAACGTACAAAGAAGGTAAGTTACATGTATATGCATGTGTATTTTGATAGGTTGAAAAAGAACCAGGTATGCATTTAAAATTGCACATGCATCTTTATAATCTTGAAGGCAAAATGATACGAAGCTAGAGGTTGCGTTCGATTTAAAATTCATACAAATTTTCGACGTGTATGTTTAAGCAAGAGAGTCGGAGATATATAACATTTAAAAGAACGAACTGGATAAAAATTGTGCGAATGTCGTAGTTGTATAATTTGAATTTTACATACAAATTCACCTTGCCTTTGATCAAATCTTTAAATGACAATTGTTGTCAAAAGCAACATAAAATAAACGTTGATGTGTTTTGTTGTTGGAATTTCGCAAAGGTTAAACGAAGATTTCATTTTTGAAATACGTGTGAGATGTTTGAATAGAATTTCGCTTAGGGATTCCCATACATAATTTCATTAAGCGGAAGGTTTTTCATGAATACTTTAAAATATTCCATGAGAAAGTTTGTTTGTGTAAGGTATTTAGATTTCATCTTTTCTCAGCTTGACAAATTCAAATAGACGTTGTCTGTTCTTTATAGATGATACAACAACTGATACCAACAGATATTTGCTTTTTAAAAAGTTTTACAAAGTGATAAAATGTCTGTTAAGCTTAAAAAATGGAAAAAAAAATCAGGGAAACATTTGAGGGTTAAACCCACTTAATTATCCTCAACTTGAATTATTAATGTTTTTCTTGTTCTCGAAATCTTTGACAAAGGTTAATTAACAGAATGTTAATCACGGAATTTTTCAATATGAGATCCGAGTTTAGGAACGTTCCCGGATTTTAGAGCTATCCAACAGAGAACCAGAGATCGATCGTTACATGTACATAAGATGCGAAGATTAATAGAATCTTTCATTATATATTCGTGTGGGATAGTGAAATTCCACAGAGGAGACAAGATTCATGGTCTAGGATTTGGCAAAGCCTCGTCCTAGTCCGTGAATCTTGGCCCCGAGGTGGATTTCACTATCGATCCCACACGAGTATATAATGAATGATTATTTTTCTCGCATTATATTACCTCAACAAAATGATGTTTGACAACTTTCTGTTATGACGTTCAAAGATTACTTTCGGTTTATCCCCTCTCGTGCTTCAAATAGTGCAAGTCAAAATGAGAGCAATCGTCAGTTTATTTAATAAATATATGATAAAACACCAATGATAATGCGAGAAAAAACTGGTTATAATAATTGTTTCCAAAACAAGTTTTTTAACCCGATTGTGGATTCGTTTCATAATTCTTTCGGAAAAGAATACTGATATTATGTACATACCTAAAGTGTATACATTAATTAGTTATCCAGATTAATTGATACATCTCTAAAAAAAATTATGTCATAATTAAATGTGCATATTATATTGTGCAAAACACAAAGAACTACTAAAAATAATTATATTTTTTGTAAGTTATGGTCTTCAAGTTAGGAATATCATCCGCTGTCAGATGTTTCAGGAACCATACAGATCGTTATCAATTCATGTTCGTCGGTCGATCAATGCAAAGAACCATGATCTATCAGTCTTTTTTATACATGATTATGATCTATCAAAAATAATATTACACTCTCAATAAGTGTTGTGATTTGATCAGTTTCAGGTATTTTTCTTGTCCAAATTATTATGTACCTAGAGTTAATTCAATGAAAAAACTTCAATACACATCTCATCAAACTAATTGGATACTATCACGAAAGAATCCAATACCGTTACATAAAATAAAAGTTTATGTATAAGTATTATTATTTTTTTGGGGGGGGGGGGGGGGCGGTGGGTGTAAGCATACTTATATCAATATGTCCATATGGAAGAGTGTATCGATACAGAAAATATGGCATACATATACAATCAAAAGTTCAAAAAATGAAATCATTGATATACCTTGTATATACTTTGTAAACTAGATAAGGGGTTCCATGCATGTTTTATAGAAACATGTGTTCGTTTTTAATATTTTACGGGAAAACTATTCTAAAATTTAGAAAAAATTATGTCCTACAGTCTGCATGCACAATCCCTACACAAACAAACTTCAGTTGTATAAACATAATAATATTATGAATGACGCCCGGTAACATCCTGGGAACGGATATAAAATTGGCACGTTTACGTAAGTGGCACTTTCGTAAAAGAGGCACGTCAAAAGAGGTGCAACATCCTAACATTTCTTACGAAATATTCAAGTAGAATATAAAACACGAACTAAGAACTAAATCTTCCAATCGATTTAAACATATTCTTTAAAAAAGTGCAGACAAAAGGTTATAAACCAGTAAACCGCAGGTAAGTACAGGATAGGGTGAAGGGGAGATTAAGTACATATCCTTCTTCCTTTCTTAAAAGGAGACCCAAAGAACCTACACTTGCCGCCATAGGGCTTAATACCCGGAAAAAACTTAAAGACGACGTTTTTCTTTTAAAAAATGTACGCTAAATTCAAAAGTCTTTAAAACTCTCTAGTAAAGGTTTCTCAAAGTTGCTTCAAGTCGATATTTTCGCAAGAGGTTATTTTTGGGGGGTTTAAAAGATCAATTTCCCGTTTTTGTTCTATATACCAGGATGTTTGTATCGAATAAAGAAGCACCGACCACTTCCTGGCACAATAAATCGTTATATAAGACGAGTTTTTAGTTCATAAAACAAATGTATAGTCGAACAAATTTATGTACATTTAAACGGACGTTTTTAAAAATGTTCTCGTATTTAAGTTTACAAAAATAACGAGTTTAGAGATTTAATAAGGTTTTGTTATATTAACCAGTTTTATTCCAAATTTAAAGTTAAATATACTAAATATAGTACATCGATTTTATTTGCATTAACATTCTATTGGCATGGGAATTAGATAACAAATGTAGGCCTTGTGAATGGAAGTACGTTTTGTTTTCATACAACACATTAAAGCATACTGATATATGAAGAAAATATTTTTCTTTACAGAAAAGAATGAAACAGTTGTGGTGCTCAAAATGAAATATTTTCGATAAGAAGAAAATGTCTTTCATCTGTATTAGCTCAAGGTCAAAGTTCAAGGTAACGTCTTAACAAAGTGAAAATAAGAGTAAACATGTATATCTTTTAAAAATCAATAGTTCATTTACTGCCCTGTCCGATAAAAATAAGAGAATTATTGAATTGTTTAAAAGTTATTTTGTTTGAAAGCAATGTAAGTTAGCTTGGGTGAAAGCAAGCTAGGGTGAAATAGAAACACATGAATAAATAAGCTTATACTAGTATTTTAATGCAGATATCCGCTTCAAAGCAAAACCATCAAAGAAACCACGCAGAGGTAGATGAATTACGAGGGCGAGAAAAAAAGAGCGTCAAGAAAAAACTCGACAAGGGGCATTACTCTCCTATTAAATGAGGAGAATAATCAAAACAATAAACGTCATCGGAATCCCACCAGTGACACCAACTTTTCGAAATCAGAAGCGGGAAAAGTAAGGTTGGAGACAGATTGTCTGCGAAGCAAACAAAATGGCGTCCGTGGAAACTCGTTAAAGGAATCACTAGATACCATATCAAGGTACTCGACTTGTCACATTTGTATTGTAAAATTGCCTTGAACATGCAACTTCTATGAACAGATTGATAAAAGCATGAATCATATATTAATTTTGAAATACACACAATTTTAATTATTAAAATCTCTTTTCCTAATAAAATTCACATTATTGAATTTCTTCATTGCGTATATAGTGTTCTAAAAAATTAACTGTAAATTGTATATGCACGGCAAAAAGAGTTGATCAATCAGTCAATGTACCGTGCGATTATAAAAGTACCAAAATGACTTTTTTACACGCTAAAGGAACAGACGTTTTACTTTGAATTAGTATAGTACAACGATGCCGCAACTCACGGCAATTGTAGGTACCTGATCTTTATCATAACAAGGGAGATACTCACATTGAATGAACACACATTTTATGTTTTAGATATACCAGAAGCTTTGAAGAATTTGTACAAAAAGAAATATCATCAAATAGAGATCTAGAGAACCAAGCACATTCATTAGCACCATCATTGCGTCATTCCATGAACATGGAGTTAATCCGACTCATGTCTTTCCATAATTTTCCGTCCTCAAAAACTGTTTCTACGCTGCGACTGGCTCGCCAGGGATTTTATTATTCTATGGAGTATGACGTCACAATATGTTTTGCTTGTGGTTTTCGAAAACGAGACTGGAGGTCTGACGATGTCATTGAGGTTATTCATCGTAACATGTCTCCTGACTGTCCCCTTCTGTCGGCACAGCCGACCAGTAACATCCAAATTGTAAATGACCAAAGGGATGGGCATTGTATGAACGAACTCAAACAGCAATTTAACGCTTTTGGCAACAATTTTCCTAGCAGAAGCAATAGACAGCCACCCTTTTCAACCTCAGAAATTGCTTCCTCTGGACATGAAATCAAAAGAGAACAGAATACTGATAATATAGACAAAAAAGGTAGTGGTAAAGCCACTTCCTCACATAAGACTTCAAACGACCTGTTGACTAAGACAAGAATACAGCAAGATAAGATAAATGCATTTATTCGAAACCTGGATCCATTAGGAATTAACTTTGACCGTCCAAAATATCCGTCGTACTCGGTGCTAGCTGTAAGGGTGAGTTCCTTTGCGGATTGGCCATCTAGTCTATCACAGACCCCTAGAGATTTGGCTGTAGCGGGGTTTCTGTATGCAGGTTACGGAGATTATACCCGTTGTTTCTTTTGTGGGGGAGGATTGCGTAACTGGGAGCCTGGAGACGATCCGTGGACCGAACATGCCCGATGGTTTCCGAAGTGTGCTTTTGTGAGACAAAACAAAGGAGACGAGTTTGTTGCCTTGGTTCAAATTCAGCACCAAGAACTGGTACTTGTTCAATTCCTTGACATAAATTGTATCAGATAGTATCAAGTATTACCAACGGTAATTTTACATAATATACATGTAAATGTTATAATAATTTTCAGGAAGCTATGGGAGCAGCAAACGAACACCAGGCGAGAGATCACGCAACTGGACCCGAAAACGTAATCTCAGAACGTTCATCAGAACCAGATGTTTCTACTCTTCCAGCTTTCCAGAGTGTTCTCGAAATGGGATATCCATCTCATGTCATACAACAAGCTTTCGATTTTCTAAAAAACAAAAAAGGTCAGTGAAAATAAAATAAGAAAATCTTAGCATTTGTTTGTACATGTACTAAAATTGTTCATAAAAGTAATGCTAAATACTTTGTATTCGATTTAAATTTTCAGAGTGCATAGACATTAAGGCCGAAGAAATAATGGAGGTCATTTTGTCATGTGATGACATACCACCATCTTCTGTTGCGAAAACATCAGACTATGTCAAGGAGGTTACTGCAAGGTCATATGAAGATAGTATAAATGCAAATGAGCAGCAAACAAAATCTTCCTTAATGGCAGTTACGAAAGAATCTGACGAAGCAGGTATGCAAAGTTAAACGTCTCTGTTAGGTCTGATTGAATTTGCAGCTAGTACATTAAAGGGACAGAAATCATTTTTTTAAATTGATGGACAGTTTTAAACTATGACCCTTTTCACTTCTTTCTCTGACAGACACTCGCTCGTTGATCGAGGAGAACAGACAACTGAAGGACCTCAGGATGTGTAAGATCTGTATGGAGAAAGACGCCTCCATCGCCATGTTGCCGTGCGGACATCTTTGCTGTTGTACGGACTGTGCTCCTGCAATGCGGAAATGTCCAATGTGTCGGCAGTTCGTGAAGGGGACTGTCCGTACTTGGCTTGCATGACTAGATGTAACTTATTTGTTCAATAGTAAAAAAAAATCACATCTTATATCTGATAGTTTTTGTTTTCTCAGTTTTGTGCTTGTATTGTTCATGATCATATGGCATGGCATAAGCAAAAGCTCTGCCACTCAGTCAAATAAAATGTGACTGAAAGAACACTAAAAGGTGTTTGAATGTCGTAGCCTTTTAGTAATCTTTTCAGGCATTTTAGTTAACATCCAGGTTTTGAATAATCATTAATAAATTTTCGATACAACTCATTTACAGCGGTTTTGTTAAAGAATCCTTTCTCATTACCTAATTTTCCCTCTGTGTGAATGCTGTTACATTGCAAATGAACGTGACACTTCTTAATGCGTTAACATCCTCTTTTCTCATTGGCAAATGCAAATTTTTATCGCTGTATGATAACGTCCGTCTGTTCGTCTGTCTGTAAACTTTATCACATTTTTAACTTCATCTCAAGATAAAACAAATTGAATCAACTTTCACACAATGGATTCTAAAGTAAATCGGATTCAATATTTCTAGAAAAAGAGTTCTAATCCTCTTAATAGGAAAGATAGTTTAATAAGAAAGATTAAAATGTGGTGTCACGGCAGGCTATCAAATTTATGATATAACACTACAAGATTTATTATGCAATTCTTATTCTTGATTGTTCAAACTGTGACTCCGGACAATTATTGGTCCCCAATTAGGGTTCAAGGTTTGATATAGGAATAGATATGGCGAATCCTAAAAAAACCCAGCATTTTAGTGATTTGTGATATAACATATTCAACATCTTGATACTGTAGATTCTGAATTTATACATGACCCAGAAGACAGTTTCAAAGTTAAATATAGTGCTACAGTTTAGGTGTTACACTGTTCAAACTGTTACATTGTACCCTAAATAAATGTTATGGTATCAGGAGAAGATATCAAATCAATATGTTAAGAATGGATTAGATGTCTTTAAAAATATTCTCTTCAAAAAATGCAATTCTACGACTTGTAACAATTTCAAGTATACACCTGATATAGTTTTGATTTTAGATTCGTTTTTATTGTTGAAACAAGACAGGGGCCTATTTGTAAATAGGGGTCGATATCGAGCAAAATAACACGTGGAGAAAATGATCTCATGAAAATGTTGTATTGAATTTTCCAGTTTTTTCGTATTATGCTTTATATTAAAAGCTGCTTCGTTCAAAGTTAGAAAAAGAAGAAAAAGAGAAAGTATACTAATCAATAAAGACTGACTCTGTGATTTTTGATATACATCTTAATAGTTATGTCTGAAAAAAAATAGGCTACCTGTTCCAAAGTTTTATTCTAAATTCATTACAAATCCATAACTATTACAAAATCCTATATTTACTTTAAAATGCCTTGATGAGATAAACAAAAAGTTCATTATTTGAAATCAGAGTATATATTCTAAAGGTCAGAAAGTTACATGTAATTATTATCCATAAGCAAAACTATACCTGCGTGATAATGACATGTATTATTACAAAAATAATTTTACTTTTGTTTATATTTGTATTGTTATTACTTAATGGATAAATCATTTATTTATTAATTGCAGGTTGAAACTCAACTTTTTCATTAATCTATTTTAGATTGACGCTACACTATCAACCTTTTTTTTATAATTTGAAGACATGAATGGACAGACATGCAGAATACATGTAATCCAATTATCCAATGTCTGGAATACGGTACCATACTTCCATTCTTTATTTTATTCTTGGTGTATAGCGGTGTATGAAATCACACGGATTTTCATTTTAACGATTTCCTTTCATTGTAGATGCTAACCTTGAATATAAGCTGCTATTAAAGGGATATTGGTCTAAACACCTAAACATAATGAAGAAACTGGCGCTAAAAGAAGTGCATTTAAAATATATGAAAGCAGTCGACAGAAAACACTTGTTGACAGGTAGAGATATAAAAGATAATAAAATATACAAAAGAAACGTGTGCGTTGTTTAGAGGGACAACGATCTACAACGAGCATCTTATCTATGTGGAATACCATACCATTGAAAACATTAAAAGTGATGTCTTGATGACTGCGGTTTTAGATTAGGGTCAATAAAGTATTTTTATTTTATTTAAAAAAAAATGATTCCCAATACCCCCAATAAACCCATAGACACTCTTGATTCTAAATTATTGAGACCTCAGATTTTTTTTCTCAATAAAATAGTTCCGCTATTATTCAGATTTTAAAGAAAGGTATCCATTAATATTGTTTTGGTCGTAAGTTGTTATAATCTCTGTAATTTTCCTTTTGACTCTTGATATCATATTTGAGTACATATAATCTTAAGATTAAGGAAGACAAAATATGTTTGGAACAGTTAATATATGTTAAATGAAAAACAAAACTTAAACTAAAGAAGAATAAATAAACAGTATCTCAGGATATATAGCTGTTTGTAATGTTTTAACGAATGTCAATAAACCATATTTATTATTTCTTTGACTTGTGATATAATCATGAAACCGGGTAAGATCTAGCTGGTAAACCACAAGTGTACGGCTATCTTATATACAGTTCATGTCATCAGTGTGTAGAATCTGATCAAATTTTTCACGCAAGGATTTATTACAATTCCTACAGTAAAAACTGTCGTTGACATATTAACCGAGAAAGAAATGAAGTAGCTTATGAATAATGCGTAATGCTCCTTGACAAAAAATGTTTACTGTGTCAGCAAAAAATAAGAAAACTGTACTATATGATTCATCACTGACTGAAATCGAGCTCTGGTAAATTGAAACATGACACGGTCAGAGGAGTGTGTCAGACATTTGTTTCAAATGGCATTTCCGTTTTAATGAGTTGTGTCATATCATTGTACTTAAAAAAAGATTAAAAGAAACATCATTTACGGAAGTCATTTCCTACTGTACTAGATATGGTGTCAACCAAATGTCACGTTCAACAGTAAAAGAGAGTTACTACAACGGAAATGTACTATTATCTAGAGATTACAAATTAAAAAAAAATACAATACACTCTCCCATAACAGTGAACCTAACTTGCATTAACTTATCTCTTTTTTTCTTTTTCATACGATTTTTGATAAAAATGGGAGATGCATAATCAAAACTAACATACTCACAAGGGGTGTTTAATATTATTTGATAGGGATAGGGAATATACTTGCTTAAGTCTCTATGTTGTTTTAGTGTTTTATATTTTTTTTTAATTTTACAGTGTTTCAGAAATTTAATTTCCTGATCAAACATCGATGTTTGGTATCATTTAAATTGTGTGCTCCCGTTTTGCACATATTTGAAAATTTGGCACTGAACAACAGGTGAAAATTGCGTTATGATAACAATTATTGCCTGTTTTTTCCCCATGATTTACCTGTTAATTTTTCAAATGCATTTCAAAGAAGAGTTTGGTGTATTATGTACATGTTACCTTGTGGTGAACTTAATTCTTTAAACGGTTTATTTAAGATTTGTTTTGATAATACAGTATTATTGTTATGCTGAGCTACTGAAGTACACCAAGCACTCGCCAATAATTCAAAATATTAGGGGTTTGAAAAAAGAAGAAACCATAAAAAGATTGTACCATCAAATGGCTACAGCATGTAAAATAAACCCTGGGTTCAGTTTTTGGGTATACTCTTGGTCTGCTTTTTGAAAAGGATCATGTGCCGTGCGATACCTCGATAGAGTGACAAAAAATAAATATCCGAATTTTGAACTTTATTTATACATGTTCGTATTCTTTGACATATGTACCTTTATGAAATCCCTGTTTGACAAAAAAAAAAAAGAAAAAAAAGAAAAAAAAGACTTGAATTAAGATATATTGCTAAATGTTAGTACTGTTTACTTTCAATGCCCATTTATTTTTAGCCTCGGTCACCTTTATAAAGCTTTTTTTATATTAATAAAGTCATTGCACAAGCATAGTTATCTATCAGGTTAATGATTGACTACAATCTAAATATAACTTTTGTTATGAATAGAAACATCCATTTAATAATCATCCAGGATAAGTTTGATTACCGGAAACTATTGAACGATCGTTATTGAGAAACTGACTGAAATAGAAACAAAAGAGAGGATTGAGATGGCAGCATTAAAGTACCAGGTGCTTCATTTCTAAATAAGATGTTTCTAAATCTGACAAACACACTCCTTTAACGTGATATTCTTAAGAAAATGTCTAAAAAAGCGCCGCGTGGGGTAAACAATAAATTAAGCATATGATTGAATGCATGCAGCAATATTTTACTTAATACCCGCGTAATAAGTTCTGTTAAGTCTGACTATGCAAATAATTGAGTACATGTGTTTGCACCATTTCATTGATTATATTTGTGGTGGTTTCGTTTTAAACTTTAGGGTTATTCAGTGTTTGTCTTTGTAAAACAATATCATTAGTTTTTATTAAACATAAAACAAAAGAACAAGGAATTCTAAACAAAATGTTACAAAGAGTGTTGTTGATCAAGTATAAATTGATTATGAACATAACTTTTCTGTGCGCTTTGTTATGCAACAACAATGGTGACATTTTTACACGAAAACATCAGATACCTCATTGTTACCCCTCCCCCCACCCCCACCCCCCAAAAAAATTATTCTTTGTTTCAAAACTTGATAACAAGCTGTTTGTTCTTAATAATTTTTTGATGTGTCGTGTAAAGGGCTACTATTCAGATTTTTTCATGAGTTTTCCACTGCACTTCGACAAACGTTTATTAAAATTTTTTTTTTTTTTTTTTTTTTGGGGGGGGGGGGTATTCGAAAATGAAAATACACGTGTTTGTAAGGTTTCTTTAAATTGATAAGTTCGCTCAAATATGCTTTTAAAAAAGGAGGATTTATAATAAAATGATCAATTGCCGCCGAATTTTTGTCCATTCATTGCAACTTTAATTTTTCCACTGATGTCTTGTGCATTCAAACAATTTCACTTATGAAGTGTCCCCTGCATCGATTAATCGATGTATTTTATTTCAATTCTTTTATGCCCATACGTAGAAAACACCGAAGAAAAAATATTTATTTCTGAACGAAGCCAGTACTGCTGAAATAAAAATCACATAATCCACTGACATTGCTTTGATATTACGTTTGATCCACAAAAGAAATATTTTGCCGTTTAGATATATAAACACATTACATCTATTATATAATATTATTATGCTTTTCATTGTACGTCACGACTAAATGTATGATACCGGTTTCAAGTGTTATAAATTTGTAATAAATAAAGTATGTAAGTTTTAAACGATTTAAGGGTATTCATTGGTCAAATATACAATTACATATTTCTGTAAACATTTTTAGATCGCTAAGCTTAATTAAATGAAATCTGGCAATCTTAAATTTGCAGATGCTTCAATCTGTCAAAATGTATTCAAAAAGTGTAAATTAGATTTTCAGGTTATTCTTTGCATCGATTGTCATTAAATTCAATATTTTCATTCAAGACGTTTAATAATACTGAATCAATGCACTTGTAAGATGCATTGAAATAGGAGTGGAATGAGGATTGGGTTGACGTCATACTTGTCAATTTATTATAGCATTGAATCATGAATTTTTGAAGTATACACTCTCATAACTGCAGCGGTGTGTGCATACAAATTGAGTAACGCGCGTTAGCGCGTTATGAAAATTTGTATGCACACACCGCTGCAGTTATGAGAGTGTATACTTTAAAAAAATCATGATTTAATGCTTATATTTACATTTTTTAACTTCTTGCCTTGTCTGCAAATGTGATTCAAACCTTAAAATTCCTATCTTATCCTAAGGGTAAGTTGATATTAATGGAAGAGCCACAGTAACAGCCACAAGCGTGAACTTTGATTTTCGCTTGTGACGTTGCAGTTTACAGCGTTCAACGTTTTGTGACGTCATAATAAAACTCGTCAATTTGACCTTTGACTACTTGTTGCATTTAGAGGCATTTGATGATCACAGAATTTAATGGGAAAACACGGTAGAATGTAAATATAAAGGATAACTGTTAAAGCCATTTATTAAAGTGCGTAAATGTTTAGCAAAGAAAAACTTGTCAATATAAATTTTCTTTACCCGAAATCATAAATGTATCTAGACTTTGACCCGTGCGTGCACGGGTTGACATTACATATGATATCGGACATTTACGAAATAGATACATCGACACACCCTATTGTTGACTTTTTCATAACCAAGCTTTAGGCCTTTAATTTCACTACACTCTGCTTAGTTAGAATAATCTAACGGTGTCTCGGCACAGGCCTTCACCACAGTTAAAATGCCACCCGTTGCAAAAACTTGCAGAATCACTCCGATACAATTTTGAAGAAAATTAACGAAGCTGCACTGAAAATAACAGTCAAATTATTCACAACAAACCATTTTGAGGCTTTTAAATACCTTTCATCGAAAATTGAATTTATATTAAGGAAGAATTCAACTCTTTTTTATGAAGTTTTTTTTACTCGCTTCGTATTTACACACCATGATGAAATTCGGAACCTACGGGATTTTCATATTAAATGCACTGAGTTAGAGTTATCTCCCGTATTTCCTTTGGTGAACAGAATATATGACAAATTCTTAATGAAAATTTACACGTATTTGTAATATCGTTTCTAGTTTATCCATGCAAATGTGATATTGTGAAAACATAAACTAAAGAGCATCCCGCGATTTAGCGTGAATGTAATGCGCATGCGTCAGATTGTAAAATCCAAAATTTCCAGATTTCCGGGTTTTTTAAAGGAATTTTCGTTGAGTATTAATTAGCGAAGCTAGATTGAGAAAAAATAAAAACAAATTGGTAATCTTTAAGTGCCAATGATGTTTAAAAGATATAGAACAAAAGACAGTACTCTTCCGATTTCTCGGTATTAAAGCCCAAAAATTCAAGTCTATTATTTTAATATAGTAGTATTGATTCATCATGTACTGGCTATTGAAAGGTAATTAAGAAACACCTTCTCATTACACTAAACTATTTTAGAACAAGGTTAAAATCAAAGTACCGAAGAACTGACGGGAGTTGATTTTTTCAATGGTTATTTATTTAAAATCAATGATATATTATTTTGCATGACAAGTACATGTGGTTTCTAATTTGTATGTCGAGAAAGTCCCATATGAATCATGTTAAATAATATTAAAAGATAAAATTAATTCAATCAAACTATGTATCAGTAATAGAAATATTTCTCGAAAATTGAATGGATCCAAGCAATATTGAACTCTAGTCTCGTTCAACCAAACGCTCGGCTGACACCCTATATATCCGACAAGCAAGAGAGACTCTCTGCTTGTCGGAGATTTACGAAGACAGCCGAGCGTCGAGTTGAACGGAACTATATTGAAATTTTCTTCACCTGCAGATACAACAAAATCTGAGGAAGCAGGTAACATTTTTGCCTGATAAAACCTTCAATTGAGAATTGCAGCTTATACCTTCTCTCTACAATAGAAGTAAGATAACAAGCAGTACTCTGATAAGAGGTGCTTTAGACACTTTGCAGATCATTAAATTCAGACATGTAAAATGGTTGAATTGATAAATTATCAATCTTAAACTTGTGAAATCTTTTTCACTTCTTCCTCTTACAGACACTCGATTATTGATCGAGGAGAATATACAACTAATGGACCTAAGGATGTGTAAGATCTGTACAGAGAAGGACATCTTTGTTGTTGTACGGACTGTGCTCTCGCCATGCGAAAGTGTCCAATATGTCGGCAGTTCGTAAAAGGCACTGTACGAACTTTGCTTGCATGACAAACGTTGTTTATAAAAAGTAAAAAAAAAAATCAAATCTTTATCTTCGTTTGATTTTTCTCTTGGTTTTATTATATAAATATATTTCATAATTATATTATGGCCTAATCAGTTTTGCCAAGGTACATATATCATATATATGCTAATCAGATACTATAAATGTATGACAATTTAGTAGATTCTTATCGTAGTATCCAGAGAATTCATTGAAATGCACCGTTATCTACGACATTTTTGCCGTTAATGACCTCAAAGGCTTTTAAGTTGAAAAACAGCGACATTTATGTAATTTAATTTTATTTTACATAAACTTGACCAATAAGTACTATACTTCATCTCACCTATCCTCTTCATTACAACTACCACATAAAGCCTTGATACACTGCTTCCCCCTGCCTCTCTTTCTGGTTGATGCCCTAACTGTTATCCAACTATTACACTCCTGTTCTTTGCTTCACCTAGATGTTGTTTGTGATCGACCTTTTTTCTCTCCTTCTCCTAGGTGCTACGTTATGTAAAGCCTCATGCTCGATTCTTAGTTCATGGCTACATGTAAACAACTGAATTTTCTGTGTGCAATGTTTTCACTTGCATGCATATGTTTTGTTTATTCTCTTATGGAATTTGTCATTTTTTATTTTTGCCGCATTTTTATAATGATTTTTAGGCATCCATTATGAACGATATTTATCACCGTTTGTCTTGTTCTGATGTTTTTTCATGTTTCACTTCCATGCTAAAAAATGATAGCAGCAAGAAACGTTGTATGATGGACCAAAGACAAAGACAAAATAGTTAACAAAGAATAAATAAATTTATTTCGCACATTGTTCAGAGATGTTATGGAGTAAATAGTTGCTTGTGTACTCCTCCCTCCTCTTATAGGGACCGCATTAGACAAGTTACAGGTATTTAATAAACATTTTTATATTGTGAGTATTGAGCATTGTACACATAGACTATTACAAAAGAGATCTACATTTTTCATACATTGCCCCCCCCCCCCCCCCCCCCGGTCAGAGAAAACGAAATCAAAACATAAATTTATACAGTGTGCCTCATTTCCGACAATAAAGTTGAATGGGAAAAATGCACTTTATTAAAATATTTCCAAGCTGAACACCAATAGCAAAAAAAAAAATCGTGCTATAAAATATTTTTAAAAAATTCACAAGGTATTGACCAGAAAAGTTGTATCTTTTGTGGAAGTATAACAGGGTAGTGTAGATTCAAGATTGTTGAAATTGTGATCTCAAGACAAAAGGAAAGGGTCACAGCGTGCAAACGGATTTTTTAATTGTTAGAGAAAAATTATGTGTCAATTAAAAAAATAAAAAGCATCATAATCAAGATATTGATCACACTATGATTGCCAAGGTATAAGGTGATGGCACAATCGAGACTGATTGATTTTTTCTAAGGGATTATACAATTTAATGTTGGAAAAACAATTTCGCTTCAATTTTTTGTATTATACTGCAAGCGTTATGATAAAGTGCTCCTTCCTTATTGTTTGAACTGTGACTTCCGTACAGTTCTTGGGAATATGTAAGAGTTGAACGTTTGATATAAGGATATATATTTGGGAAATTTTCCTGAGAACTGCAATTCTATGAAATTAAATATAAGTTTGCTAACATCCTGATATTTTGTAGATTCTAAACTCTTTACTTGGTCTCCAAACAGGGGTTCAAAGATGAATATATGAATACAGATTAGATGTTGAACTGTTCAAACCATGAGCCCAAATCCTAATTTTTGATATCTGGATAAAATACCAAATCAATTTGTCACAAATTGGATATTGTCGTTCAAAAACTTTTTTTCAAAAAAGCGATGCTAGGATTTGTAATATTCAATTGTATGCAACTATTTCTTAATTTAATATTGTTGAAACAAGATCGGTGCTTACATGTGAAAAATGATCAATGTTAAGCAATACAATATGTATAGACAAATAATTTTAAACAGGATACTCTACTAAATATTCCATTTTTTTGGATAATACTTCAAAAAGTCGCTTTGTTCAGAACTATGACCATTGTTACCCAGATGAGCATTGTTGACCGTTGACTTCTTATCTTTTCCGTTTCTTCTTGATTTCGATTTTGTGAAAATGTTTTGATTATAATATCTGTAAAATTTAAACTACACTGTACATCTACCAAAGTTTAATCCTAAATTCATTACAAATCCATAACCAATATGCATATCTTCAATATACTTTAATATGATTTGATATGATGAATATAAAGTTAATATTAAGAAATCAGAGTATATCACCTAAAGGTCAAACACTCATTTATTATCTATATGCAAAAATATATTTGTGTGATTAATACATTTTTACTTCTGTTTATAGGTATATGTCTATCTCTTAGTTAAGAAATTGCTAATCTATTTATTTATTTCTGATTGCCAGTTTATTATAAAAAATTTCAAGACAGAAACTTGGAAGACGCATATATAAATTGGCGAATTATACTCTGCAGTTTTCATTACATTAAATATGTCTGATATGGAGTACAGTACTACAATTTTTCATTTGTATTAGGTTGCTGAAATTTTGTCTGAGATCATAGGGCTTTGATCAATCCCGTTTTATATCTTTGCAGATTTTATGTCTTAAAAAACTACAATCAAACAGATAACTGTTTAAAGGTTTTAAGGAAATAATGATCAAGTTGGAGCTTAAGGTATGAAAACAGTCGACAAGCTGATGACACTTCGAGAAACAGAAAGTCTAACTATAAAAAATTCTGTCCTGTTGACTTCAAAGGGGCAGTCATCTATAACGAGCAGCTTCAGATAGCTACTCACATCGATGTTCAATAGGTACAGCACACTCTCTTGATTTAGCTATATAGCTTGCCAAAAACTATACAGCTTAATAAAGCTATTCAGAATAGCTTGATATAAAGCTATTTATGTGCATTTTTAAAAATAAAAGTTAATTACCAGAAATATCGCTATAAAATTACCACTCATATTTATACCATAGATCATTCAAAAAGCAACCCTAGTTAAAATTAGTTTTAACACTGCTGCTTTTAAACAAGTTAAATCAAAAAAAATATGTCCATTGTTTGGGGAACTGTCCACCACCTCTTGTGCACTGAGGCGTGGATAAGTATGATTCTTTTTACATTTATCGATTATCATGTTTACCATAACTGACCTCCTTTATATCTCATTTAAGAAGTAACTGTGTGATCATGAATCAATTGCCCCAAACTTTTAGAACTTGAAGTGCAAAGTCTCAGAAGAGACACAAATTGATGAGTAATCTCTATTTGCAATGTTTACAGAACAGTTTAAAGTTGAAAATTATAACTGCACTAAAGAGAGATTTTGTTTACATACTGAAAAAACTAAATGTCAAAATAGCTAAGTCAAGCTATTCTGAATAGCTTTATGATAAAACTAGATTGGCAAATTAAGAGATTTTGCTGGACCTGTTCAATACCGCCCAAAAACATTGAGAGTTATGCCTATATGTACATTGATGAAATGAATCAGCTGTGTTCTCAACAATTTTAGTGTTTTAAAATAGACAATGAAAGCTTTAATCTTTTAGAATGTTCCTCAATCCCAAAGTGCATTGAACCATTTCGTGTTTATATTTATTTTACTATCTTGCAGACGTTTGCATTAATATATAGAGTTTAACTGTAAACTAGATTTTATAGGAGGATGAAAATAAAATAAGTCATCAGTCGTTGGGTTTTTTATTTTGTAAAACCATGCCCTCATTGTCATGTCAGATGTGTGATAATAAGTAAAGCTAATCTTTAGATGACAAACAGGACATTTCAGTGCCCATGATTAAACCGTTCATTTATGCTGATGTGAAAAAAGGCACTTAAGATGTCAAAAATATCTCAAGATCTATAGCTTTAGTTAATACTTTGACGAAACATTAAGTGTACCTTTTAAGAAAGTTTACCATTGTCCGACTTGTGACACAATCATGGTACGATGGAAGTGCAAACCGGTAAACCACACACCCGCATCTATTTTATGGGTTTTTTTCATGTCAACAGTGTGTAAAATCTAATCATCAATGTAATCAAAAAATATATCACATTTCGGGAATTGATGACAGCCGTTACCCTATTTATCGAATAAGGGCGGGTCATGCTCCTTAACGATAACAGCTGACGTGTTTAAAAGAAATGAGAAACTGAACTGCTATCACTGATTTTTATCTGCCCGTTGTTATTTAAGACGGACCACAGTGATTGCTGTGTGTCAGATTACCTTAAGTTTTCAAAATGCAAGGGCTATTACATCATTTCCTTCCCATGTTTTATTGCTAGCGCTCTCGAGCGTTAGCAACTACGTTAGTCCTTTTCACTGGAATACGCATGCTCGACTCCATAGTAGGGGATTCTGGAAATATTGTACTACTGTAGATAAACTGTACCCTTTTAATTTCGTTTTATCATCTTCACGTGAAGTTTTGTGTTTTATCGTTAATGTCAAAAAAGTAACAGTAGCTTCGCGGTCTTATAATGCAAAGTTATTTTCAATATTAATAAGGAATAAGGAATCATTCTTTGAGTATTATGAGGTGATAATTTTGGTGGGCGTGATCAAATCCAATAAAGCCCAAAGGGCTTTATGATAGATTTGATCACGCCCCGACCGAAATTATCACCTCATAATATTCAAAGAATGATTCCTTATTACTTATATTATATATAATTTTGTGCCATTATACGATTTTTTAAATATTTAAATATAAAATAAGCAAACCCCGCTTGCGCCTCAATTTGGCGTTATTTAAAGTTATGTGTTTTATAGTACATAATCGATGCGTAGTGTTATCACAGGCAAAGACACTGGAAAATGTAAATATTAATAAATAACATGTAGCAAGCTTTATCTTAAATTCTTTCAAGTTCGGAAGACAACTTCAGATATGTTTTCCGAGCTTGCCGGAAAGGCCCGAGAAGATACGATTGCTACATGTACAAAACAGTACCAATGGTTCCTGAAATTTTTTACCTTGAAATCAAATTACAGTAGATACATAATGATTAAGGCAGACCCAATGAGCTATGCCATTGCCGATGTGTAGCCCACTCCAGCACAATTCCAGTACACCACTGTGCCTTCCTATTGTTAATTAATTGATTCAGAAATTTAAACCAATGAATTAGAAATCTGCTTCTGTGTTTTGTGATTGCTACAGCGCTAGCTCACCCATCTTTTTAAAAAGATAAGCTTGTACGTATCAGCTTGTTCCTCTCTATAATCTTTGTTTTTAAAAAGACCACCCCCTTTAAAAAGAACCCCCCCCCCCAAAAAAAAAAAAAAAACAAAAAAAACAAAAAAAACAACAACCCACACACAATAAACAAAAAAAACCCCCCAAAACCAAAAAAATAAACCAAGATAAAAAACAAAACAAAAAGGAAACAAAACAAAAACACACATACACACAAAAATAAAAAAACACCTTAAAAATGATAAATACAAAGCAAAGAGTCGCACCATTACCTAAAGTATTTCTCTTGTACCGGACGGCAACAGCGATATATACCAAACTTAAAATTAATCCAAAATAAGCGTCTAGTCTTTTTTTTATCATTTAGTGAACTCTTACTTCAAACAAACTTAAGACAAATTTCATACGTACATTAGGTTGGTCCTTAGTTGGCATTAAAGTTGTAGATACTCATCATGAGGTATGTAATATCTATGGGAATACTGTAAACGTACTATATTTGGCTGTGTATTCTATTTAGCGTTTTGCGGAATGCAGCTTCCGCTAAATCAAGTTCATCACTTAATGCCATGCGTATAAGAATAGTCACATTTAGGAAAACGCTAATTTAAATCCACCTCAACTTGTTCAAAAACTAATTTCCGCCAAATATTGTACACGCCAAATATAATACTTTACAGTAATCAAATGTCTCATAGGTCGGTTTTATGTGGGTTGCTAAATTCAAACCATGTTACGAACACCTCATATATGCTGCTCGCCAAGTTTGCCCTGCAACAGTGACAACCAAAAATTACATCGTAAAAATCCAAAAAATCTGACAGAACGACGCAAAATATACCGTGTCTTGTCGTAGCGTCGTGTTCTTGGTATTTTAAAATAAAAAAGATAAAAGGTAGGTGGGTACCTCATTTACTTAACAATAAACAAACGAGAGTCCGTGTTGAAAATGCAAATACATCATTAAAATTCTATTCAAAAATATTATAACAAAAAAAAGCCAAAAAACAAAACTGTTGGTAATTTAGTTACTTAAGCGATTTTTTTGACTATTTATTCAAATGTTAAAAAAAAATCACCCCCCCCCCCCAAATGATTTTCCCTACAATACCTCTGCGGACCATGATTTGAAAAAACTTGAGTCTACACTAGCTGTGGATGAGTCCACATCAGTTTTAGCTTTTCTGGCGAAATGATTTTTTTAAAGAAAAAGCTATTAAAAATAATTCACTACTAGTATATATTTCACTGGTAAAAAAAAGTCAAATATGTGAAAAGTGTACATACGGACGGAATGCTCATGTGAGCTAAAAAGACAATATCACGTTTGAAACTAATTATACACATCTGTTGTATGTCTCATATCTGCTACTTCTTGTTTCGAATGCATAGACTATTTGTCATGCATTTTATATGTCTGACATATCAAAACCTGTTTACGATATTTCGGGAGAGTCTTCAACCAGTTTACGGCTCTAACGGTAAGAACTTGATTATCTGACATTTCTTATAGTGTGTAGTTCGCTGTCTGAATATTGATTGGTACTTCTTTGCAAAAGGTACATGTATTTGTTATTTGAAATGCATGATTTAAAGACTGAAGAAAAAATAAATACATGTACGTGAATACATGTAAATTTCATGTATATTTGAAAAAAAAGAAAACAAAGCAAGAAATTAAAATACATACATTGTATTTAAGTTATGAATATCGATTGGATTATTGTAACAAATATCACGCAGCACAGTTAAGGCTGTCAATAAATAGTCCAATCCACACTTTGCAAAACGTGTTCCCCTTTGCGATGTCAACCCAAAGGTCAAAAGTGAAAAAACAACTTTTCCCTTCTTTATGCAACCAAATATTTGGGCACCCTGTAAAGAAATCTCTCGGAATTTAATTCATTCCTTCGTTGTGTGGGTTGCCCCAATTTGGGGCAATCAAAATTCACAGCGGAAACGGATTTCTGATGTCAAATGACGAGGTTACAGCCCTCTAAACTACAAAGTATACTGGGAGAAATATATTGGTTTTCCCCAAAGATGGCGGCCAAGGGACATAACTATTGTAAAGTGTAGATTGGTCTATTCTGTTCAGACAAAAAGTACGGTAAATGTGCATTATGACATCACAGTATATTACAAACAAAGTACTTCTGATTTGTTTATTAGAAAAATTAATTTATACCAATCTTTTAAATAAAAACAACAAATGCTATTACTTATAAGCGAGATGTCGTTCTCGCTGTACTACAAAATATGACGTCATATGCTTCATAATGACGCATTAAAGTTTTTTGCAGTTTTTTTAGCGAAGAAAAATAAATGTCATAGATTAACGGAAAATTATAAATGAATATTTTGTTTAACATTATTATTAGTAGAATGCTACCTATATAGTTTTATTTTCATTTTGTGTTATAAGTATGCATCGTATAAAGAGGCAACCTCGGTTTTGTAAAAAATATCGTATATCTTAAAGCTGAGTACCCAAATAAATCACCTAATTGCAAGGGCATTCACTTATCTGATCCTGACACACTTTTACATATGACTTTGAAATATGCTATATAAAAAACTTCTACGATCCTTGTAAAATCTTACAAATTAATTATTTAACTACGTGACCTTCAAAATTATTCAACATATGCATTATAAATTACGGTTTCTATTTACAAATAATCTTATCTTAAAAAGTTCGCAACGTTTTTTAAAATCTACGATATAACATCAAGTTATTTTATAATTCAGCTGTGAATTTTGACATTATTATGCCCTTGCAATATTGAATTTTTTAAATGACCTCAAAACCACAAATACATCTGCTTGTACCATGCGACTACCGTATCACGTGGCCACTATGAACATAAAATATTATACTGTTATATATATATTTTAGAAATATATTGCATTTGAGTGACTGTTATTGATTTTAAAAAAGACATGCCAGTTGAACTTAAGTATACGTGTTTTCATCACAACAATTTGCCGATATTTTTGTTAACTGTACTGCGTAACAAAAAATAATCTAAATAAAATAGGCGGAATGGTAATTACATGTAATTTGCATAAAGGTGAGATCAAAACCTGATACGGTCTTTCAAATATTTTACCATTAGATTAGAATCAAAGTACTGAAGAACTGACGGGAGTTGATTTTGTCGATGTCTATTTATCATAAATCATAAATGAGTGATATGTTATTTTGCATGAAAAGTACATGTAGTTTCTAATTTGTATTTGAATTACGCACATTATTATAATATGAATTTTTGGACTTATTCGACAAGAATGTTGAGAAACCCCATATGAATCATGTTAAATGATAAAAAGCTAATCGTGTTTGATAGCTATTTTTTCTACAGTGAATTATCTACACAATTAAATGTTGCAAAGCTGTCTTTATTATCTCGTATCCGTGTAAACATAGAAACGACGTTAACTAGAAAAGTAGTTTCACTCATCGAAACATGTAATAACCTCGGACAGAAGAAGCGCGTGTCTTTATGTGGATATATAGGGATATAGCAGCTTACGGTGTTTGAAGCCAGGTTTTATTTTCCTCTATAAGAAAATCTGTTTTCATTCCTGTAAATTTACCCAGGTGAAAATGGTAATGTGTCAATGAAGAATTCTTGGATATTTCCCCTTTTATTAATTTCAGACAATAATTACTTATCCTCTGTATTCCCTCTGAAAGTAAAAATAAAAGCAATTTACAGAAAAGTAAAGTGTATTACATGTGATCTGGAGTTAATTCATACATTGTGCTAATATTTTTAACTATTATGGAAAACTTTGACGCTGAAAAAAGAGGTTGTTGACCAGACTGCCTTTGATCTGTTTCAGTCAGTATATGAATCTTATGGGTCTAGGGCAAAATTGGTAGGTTTTCGAAAAGCCGTTATATCGCACATAAAGACAAGATAAACTGGATCGTTTGTATCAAATTTGGTTTACATCATGACCCCGTTTCATAGAGGTATCCATGCATATGTTTACTTTCATTTTCTACTACAGCTTCGAATTCGTTTATTTCTGCTTCGTAGAGTTTTTTAAAATTAGATTACAGACATTGTGTTCTTTTTCTGAAGAGAAAAGTTTCAATTGTTTAATAAAAGAACGCTGATTTTGACCTTCACTGTGTACATGTATATGTTTCCACAGTATGTGATGCAAAACAAACTTTTAAGACGAGATATTTATTATTGAAATTAAATGTCATCAAATAGTATAATACCTGATCTCAAAAGCAAGGAGATCATACAGTCATTTTAACTCAGGGCATCGTGTGTAGATATGCAATGAGACAAAGTATATTTGTTCATTCATCTGTATGGATACTTTCAATTCCTTTTGAAAGGTGCAAAATCTAGAACCTTTATTTCAATATATATATATATATATATATATATATATATATATATATATATATATATATATATATATATATATATATATATATATATATATATATACACACACACATACAGATATAATTTGTATTTGTTTATAAAAGGAAAATCATAATTATTAAGTTTAGTAAAGAATTGAAAATCACATAATATTGTGGACATTGGTTGTACTATGCTTTGTAAAAGAAAGAGAAAGTGAAAGAAGTACCTATTCAAAGAAAGGCTATTTCCGTTGACTGAATGTTGTAATTTCAGAAAACCATTTATTTGGAAGATTCTAATAAAAATCCATGGTCAGCAGTAAAATTACTTGTAGTCGTCTATTTATTTGCGTTTTTGATTGGAAAAAGAAACAGCGATCTAGGTAAGTGGTTCAGTCTAGATCTCAAAGTAAAAAATCTGCAAATAATTGCTCAAATTCTGTTCAGAAGAATAACTAACTGTATTTAATCATTTTGGCATAATTTTGACGTGTTTTTTTCCACTCCTTTTAATAACTGATCCAATGAAAAGAGATTTGTTTTTTTTTATATTGAAGATGTGTAGTCATCGTTCTGAGAGCAATTCTATTTAAGTTGAAGCAGAAGATATAACTACAGAGTACGGTATCAAGATGTTAAATTGTGATGTCAGCTATAGTAAGGAAAAGTGTTTGTATGCTATGAATGCATCGATCATTCTTTTTAAGGAATAAGAAATCATTCTTTTAGTATAAGGGGTGACAAATTTGGTCAGGGAGTAATCAATTGTAAAAAAGACCGAATGGCGTTATGATAGATTTGATCGCGCTCCAACCAAAATTATCTCCTCATAATATTCAAAAAATGTTTTTTTATTACAGATATTTATATAATTTCCAGTCATTGTGCGATTAAATATTTGAATACAAATAAGGAAACCCAACTGGCGCCCCAGTTATACGTCAATTGAAGTTACAGGCCTTTATAGTACAAAGTCGATACGGAGTGTTTTCACAGGCAGACAATGAAATAAATGTAAAACCATGTTTTTGTTTATAAAGCCCTTTAGGTTCCTAAAGTAAGTAAGTATTTTATGCAATGCGTCTCTTTCAATACTGGCAGTAATGCCGCCCTTCCCTACCCAGATTTGCAATGCAAACATAAGTAGAAATAGACAATACATGTAAATATATTGACCTGAATGTTAAATATTAGTTTCTTTTTGGTCTTTTTACAAAGGTACTGCCGTTTTCAATTTATATAGACTTGCAAGTTCAGTGTTCGGATGCATTTACATAATCTATGCAATACTTTAATTAAAAAATACAATTAACTGTGTATTACTCATACAATATGAAAGAACAGAAGTAACAAATATTTTTTTTAAAACACACGCACCTTGCACACAACCCAAAAGAGATTTTCATGATAAAACATGGTTCCGATTTTTCTTTAACAATACTTGATAAATAATACATCTATACATACATTAACTTCCCGTGTATTTTGTACGAATGCAAACCATTGCAATAAAGAAAGTAAGCAAAACAAAAGTTGAATTTGTCATTTGTTAATATTATAAGCCCTGTCTACTCTTCGTCGCCCCCCCCCCCACCCACTTTTTTGCAAAGTTAGACATAAACATAAGCGAAACATTTCTTTCTTTCTTTTTTGTTTGGCTTTGAAAGATTTTTTTGAGATGTCTAGCCCCTCCCTTCCACTTTTAATTTGCTTCCGACGCCACTGCTATTTTAACACAGTGGTCAGTTTTGTACGAACTCTTTTATGTTGACCATGCGTTGCAATTTTACCTGTGTACACACCAAATTTACAAAAAAGAAGCTACCACAGTTTGATTACATAAAAAAATATATCTTCCCTATTTCATGGAATTTTTTACATCATTAATATAAATTCCAAAGAGAAAAAAATATACATGAATTTATACAAATATCAAATAATTGCATTTAGTAAATAACGTGTCATTTCTTTGAAATAATGTAATGGAACATACGCCTTGACCGATCCATGACGGAAAGATTTAATATGTTTACACAGACGTAAATGTTCAAGTCATTAAGATGATTGACAACTTATAGTATATGATATCATAATTTTACTTTGACATTTGGTTACGCCCCTTTGATTGAAAACCTTTCCATAGCAAACTAGATTTCCGTTTTTCACGCATTGCGACATAAGGTAAGAAAGAACAATATTTTTGCATTTTCTGCCAAAAAGATATCTGTTTACCTTAGGTAAATTGGATTGTTTATGTGATAAAATATGCTTACAGGGTGTTTTTGTCAAATTCTTTTAAAAACTACATCTGATTCACAAAATATAACGTATTTAATTTATTTTTTGATGAATATCGAGAAAATAAGATTTAATACTTCATGAAAAGTACACTTAATACAAGCAATCTAGTAATAGCTCGTGCTTATTTCATTAAAGAGCTCTTTGTCCTGTTCATAGTATTATGTTTTCTAATAATGGACATTGTATATGCAGAAATTTGCCACGTATTGTAAATCTGGTTAAGATTATGTGGATCAAAGCTGACACTTATACAAAATACTAATACATTGCTATTTAGATACGGCATTCTGTGATACAGCTTTAGATTTATGACCAGCTGATAACTGTGTAAATCAATTAGTGAGACTTAGTGCTATGTTATTTTTTGAAAAACGTATTCCATATGGTGGGTTGTTATTTACAAATCCGACACGTTTTTCTTCTGTCAACACGTGGCAATGTTTATCAAATTTATGAATGAGTCGCAAAGCATGCCGGTCTACTACGTGTTTACTATTTAACTGTGCCACGTATGTCATTGTGTAATCGATATTTACTAGGGTTGGAAAATTTGCCCAACCTTTTTACTTTTCTCTTTATGACGTTGAAATAAATTAAAGTAAGTTAAAAAAAATTGCACTTATGTATAATTCAGATAGGTGGTTGCTGTGGTATAGATAAAATGCCTCACTACAACATATTCCTGAATTCATGGCGATAACAGCATGCAATATTTCTGTCAACATAATTCCTAGTAAAAGATACTTTTAAACATTCGATGGTTCTCGGAAACAAACATCAAATATTAATCTCAGACGTTCGATAGTCTAATCGTAAAACAAATACACTTTTGTGGAAATAGTATTCTGCATGTACATGTACATACAAATTGATAACGATATATTAGGTTGGTGAACCTTTGTATGAACATACATGTATATACATGTAGTATAATGCTATTCACGATTAAGTATACCTCGCAGAACGACACTAATATTTTTAAAGGTAAAAGAGGTCGATAAATTTGAGGTCACCGAAACTAATAACAAAGTAATAATTGAATGATATAAAATATGTGATTTTTACCAATGAAAATATACGTGTATGTGTGAAAAAATAATTTTCACGTTCCATAAATAAGTCGCAAAGCACGATGGTCTACACATATCTATATCGTGTGTCCAATTTAACAGTGCCACGTTGATATTTTCATAATCCATGATTATATTTGCTTGTATAAACATTAGATATTTAGAAGACATTAAATAAAGGAGTAATTCTAAATTATTTTAAAGTTCTAAAAATATTCAAAGTAGCTATAAAATGTTACATCTACTTGACAACCCTCGCTTTGTTTACACCCGTTATATTCCACGTAGATTTCCATTGAAGAAAAACATGATAATACATGTATATGAGATTCCGACGACCACATAAAACACTGCATGAACAATTTCTTACTGATATCCATCCAATGACTACTATGTGTTGATAGTCAGACTTTATTTTTTCATTTAATTTTTAGACATTTGGCAATCCTTATAAATATCTTCAATGTTTCCCAAATTTTGGATTGATAGAACATATCAAATGTTATTGGGTCACCATAGCCGTTAAAAACGAAAAGAAGTGGTTGAGCGTACACGCTTAAAGTGTTTGTACATGTGTACATATATTACATGTTCAAACCGCGTTCAAAATCAGAAAGTACATGTATACATATCTTTGAGCCCTAAACATTTACATATATACGTGTGAAGATCCCAATGTTCTCAATTATTTTGTGCAATTCAGGCAACTTCTATTTACTGAAGATTTTCTCAAAGATTAGCAATTCAAATAATTCACAATCAAATGTCAACAAGCTTGATAGACTGTTTGACTGACATTGAATTACTTTATTAAGTAATAATTTAATTCTAGTTGTAACGCGCTTTCTGATTGGCTAAAAAAATATTTTATATCGTATCAATAATGTTGCATACGTCATAGTAAGACTAACGTAAAAAATGTATCAATACGCTTGACGTAACGATTGGATTTTGTACAGTTTTACGTCATTTTAAAGGTCAAATGATCGTTTTTATCTACAATGAAGAGTAAAAAAAATTAAATTATAAGCAACGAATTCAATATTTATTAGTTTTATACGATATAAAATGGTTTGAAACAGTTTACGATTTTTTATAAACCGCTTCGCGCTGCCCCAAATCATTTTATATCGTATAAAACAAATACATATTGAATTCATTCCTTAAATACTAAGAAAGGATAACATTTCACACAAATTGAACTAATGGTCAATATGACGTTAAAGAAGAAAATCGATTGAGTCCCTCATTGATTTCCTTTAATGACAGCATCCTCCTCCATTTTGATTTGTAAAGAGTTATGTTTTTGTCAAATTATTACAATAGAATTTGTTTTAGATAAGATAAGCTCGACTTTTTATTCAGAAACGTTGTTTAAAACTAAATTTAGCTCTTAGATATGTGTTTCATGACAACATTCTGTATTTCTGATCGAGAACGACCCGCATAATAAGAATACTATAATAAATACGTAGGATAAAAACATATCCCCTAGTAAGACAATAAATTTAAGGATAAAAATGGACTTAATCCTACCTGTTGGGTCTTTACTTGGTTATTTACCTAGTGATATCGATACTATAAAATCCTTATAGAAATAGACGACAATGTAATATGCACAGTTTCTATTATATAAGATGTTTCATCTAATATTTTTTTTCTGGCAGATATGACTATACTGGTTTTCATCTTCAACATACAGTAGTCAATTGTTCCATGCAATAGCATGAACTTTCAACCCTTTGTCATACTTTATTTTGTTTTAACCCCGGTGTTTTCTATTCGGCATTAAAAGATAAACAAAAAATGGCTTTAGCATTTTTGAAATAGCAAATATTTGTGAGCTCTACATACAGACGAAATGATAGACAGGCAGACAGTCAGACGGACGGACAGAAATCCCCAAATCCATATCCCCCACTTCTAGTGAACGCAGGGACAATATTAATTTTAATAGTGGTTGTGTTTCAATAGTGGGTACTAAGTGATATTTATAACGAATTTCATTCCCAACTACTATTAGAATTATCATAATTGTAATAATGGTTGATTTCAATACATGTGGTGGTTGCAAAGTGATTCTTGTAATGAAATAAATTCACAACCACAATTGAAATAATTTATTTCAATAATGGTATTATTTCAATAGTGGTTAAACGAAGATATCTATATTGCTTAATGATCGATGTCTGAAATTCAAACTATGGTTGAACATAATACCTCTAAAAGTACTGTAAAAAGGGAATAACTGTTGTAATAACTACCGTAGATTTAAAACAAATATCAAAACAAGTAACTAGCTAATAATCATGTCAACCTGAAGAAAATAAAGGGCTACTTTATTGATCATCTTTAACTTTTAACTTAATGTCAATTTGTTTACTTTTCCTATTTCAAAAGTGTTCATTTAAATATTGAACTTTCAAACCAGATCGCCGACTTCAAAGGAAAACTATAAGTAAACCAAGTATAAGTTGATGAATTAAGAAACCGGAAAAGAAAGCCTGTTAAGAAAAAGATGCCAATCAGCTATTGAAATGGTGACGACGAAGAACGTCATTGGAATTCAAGTTAAAACAACCAAGCTTCTAGCACTTGCACAGAGAGTGTAAAGACGGACGGAACAAACAAATAACTATCGCAGAAACCCTTCGAATGAATCACTGGACACAGAATCAAGGTTAGAATTACTCTAACAACAAAAGATATTTTTCGTAAAACTTCAATAAACAAGTATTGATTGCATATGAATTAATAGCATAAAACAGTTAACTTTACAAGATTCACATTAAACGTCAAAGTGATGCTAAAAGGTAGAAAAAAAAATAAAGTGAAGCACTGACTAGCGACGCGAGTTTTTATAAACTAATGCACAAGAAAAACAAGCTAAAAGTCATTGTTAAGAAAAATTGTAACGAAAAACTATATTGAATCCTAGAATTACCTTTCAGTAGTAAACCGCCAAAAATAGCTGACCAAGTACTGAGAAATTATGATTAACTTTTCTTGACTATCATACAAAATTTTAAGAAAAAAATAAAAGTTTCTTCTGGCTTTTATTTTCCTTGTATTTTGAGGACGAATAAACTTAAGTGAAGAAAAGGTTTTGTATGACGTCAAAGAGAACAAGCTATTTTCCCGCGTTAAAATGTACCGCTGGATCAATACTCGACACTTCTTTGACAATACAGTAAATCTTGTTTAGTACAAACACGAATATAGCGAATTCTTGGATATAGCGAAGTTTTTTTTTTTTGAATCTCCGGCAAAATTCTTAACAAATCTTTGCAAAATTTTACGGTTATAAGGAATTAGGATATAACGAATTTACGTTTATATTTTTATTGCGAATGATGTTGAGTCCCGTTGAGGTTAATAATAACAAAATTAAACACCTTTATAAAGAATGTCTTTACAGATTGAAAAAAGTTTGTACCACCATTTAACAGAATAGTCAGAATGAATTCATTTCCAAATAATTTTTTCATTTTCACAATAAGATTAATAAAGGTATCAAAGTAAGCATCAATTAATAGCAAAAATTATAGTCTGGTGAAAGAAAACATGAATATGGTGATATCACTATACATAATATTACGAATTCGTTATACGAATATAACGAACTACAGATATAACGAAATAATTCCATTGGTCCCTAGACCGATGACATTGAGGGGATGACATTGAGGTCGTGCTTTGACCGAAATTTATGTATTTCTTTTTTCCAGAAGGCGGTATTTTTTATTCATATCATTTTATAAACGATAATAGCAACCATGATACAAGATTAATACTTCACGTAAATTAATCATACAAAAATACACAAAAATACATAATTATTAACTCGTATGATAAGCAAAGATATAAGATCAAGGACAAATTGAGTTAAGATTTAAATCCATCCCTCCAAATAATAAAATTATGAAATATTAATCGATTGATCTAAAGAAAAATCAATGAAACTAAAACAAGTTAAATAAAATAATAAACTCTATTCAATTCATTTTAGGTTTACGAAGTCTTGACGAATTTGTTCAGAATGAAATATTATGCCAAAGAAAGTACAATATCCCATCAACTGATCGTCCTATATGTCATTCTATGAACATGGAATTAATCAGACTGAAGTCTTTTCAAAATTTCCCGTCCTCTAAAGATGTTTCTACACTGCGACTGGCTCGCCAAGGGTTTTATTATTCTATGGAATATGACGTCACAATCTGTTTTGCTTGTGGCTGTCGAAAACGAGACTGGAGGTCGGGGGATGACATTGAGGTCGTTCATCGTAACATGTCTCCTGACTGTCCCCTTCTGTCGTCACAGCCGACTAGTAACATCAAAATTGGAAATAACAAAAGAAATGGGCATGATACTAACGCACTTGAGCAGCAAAGTAACGCTAGTGGCAACGATTTACCTAGCAATAACAATAAAATACCATCCTCTTTAACTTCAGAGAGTGTTTCGACTGGAAACAAAATAACAAAAGAGTCGAATGCTGATAGAAAAGACAAAAAAGCTGACATACAAGCTCTCGCATCACGGAAGAAATCAAACGACGCTAGTAGCAACGATTTTCCTAGCAGTAGCAATAGACATACATCCTCATTAACTTCAGGAAGTGTTTCGTCTGGAAACTCAATCAAAACAGAACCAAATATTGATAATATAGACAAAAAAGGTAGCAGTAAATATCCTTCATCAAATAAGACTGCAAACGACGTATTAACTAAGACGAGAAAACAACAGGATAAGATAAATGCATTCATTCGGAACCTGGATCCATTAGGAATTAACTTTGACCGTCCAAAATATCCGTCGTACTCGGTGCTAGCTGTAAGGCTGAGTTCCTTTGCGGATTGGCCATCTAGTCTATCACAGACCCCTAGAGATTTGGCAGTAGCAGGATTTCTGTATGCAGGTTACGGGGATTACACCCGTTGTTTCTTTTGTGGGGGAGGATTACGTAACTGGGAGACTGGAGACGATCCATGGACAGAACACGCCCGATGGTTTCCGAAGTGTGCCTTTGTGAGACAAAACAAAGGAGACGAATTTGTTGCCTTAGTTCAAATTCAGCATCAAGAACTGGTACTTGTTAAACCCATTAACATGTAAATAATGTATGATATATAACCAGGTATTATCAAAGTTAATTTTGAACAAAATGCCTGCATATGTTACATTACATTTCAGGAAGCTATGGGAGCACCGAACGAAAACCAGGCGGGAGACCAAGCATCTAGACCCTTAACCTCAACCTCTGAACGTTCATCATTGCCAAATGTTTGTAATCTTCCAGCTTTTCAGAGTGTTTTAGAAATGGGATATCCGTCTCATGTTATACAAGAAGCTTTTGATGTTCTCAAAAACACAAAAGGTCAGGGAAAAGCAAAGAAACGTCTTTGTATCGTTTATTTACACATCAATCTGAAATCAAAATACAATCGTTTTCTCTCCGATTTCTCCTTTCAGAGTACATAAACATCAAGGCAGAAGAAGTAATGGAGACTATACTCTCTAGAGACGACAAACCACCTCCGTCTGCTGCGAAAACGTCGGATAGTGTCAATAACATTATTAAAAAGTCATACGAAGATATTATAAATGTTAATAAGCAGCAAACAAACTCGTCAGGGTCAATTACAAAGGAATCGAGTGAAGCAGGTGAAAATGATGCTTTATAAAACGTTTCAGACGTGCTGTTTCTTTATACCTTACATCTAAGTATAATACCTTTAATGACAACCTTTATACATTTTAATATAAGTGGTTCAATCAACGCTGTGCATTATTTGAATGAAATAATGTTTAAGAGTACTGCAACAATGTTTCTTTATTAAGGTTATATTATCATCCCTCAGGAGATGAAGCACTTAATCATTTTTACTTTTTCCTTTCTCGTGTATAGACACTCGCTCGTTGATCGAGGAGAACAGACAACTAAAGGACCTCAGGATGTGCAAGATCTGTATGGAGAATGACGCTTCTATCGCCATGTTGCCGTGTGGACATCTTTGTTGTTGTACTGACTGTGCCCCCGCCATGCGGAAGTGCCCAATATGTCAGCAGTTTGTGAAAGGCACAGTCCGAACTTGGCTAGCATGACCAACTAATTTGTTCAATACTAAAAAAAATTATTAACTTATCTTTCTTTTTCTCTCGGTTTTATATCGTAAATATGGCATAATCTCTATTGGTGTTTCAGGAAAACGCTTATTCAAATTCACAGCAACTTGTTCCACAAATATCAAATACGTCAAATGTAATAATCCGATCTGTTCAGGAATCAGGCTGCATGTTATCTGTTTGATTTAAAAAAAAATGCTTAATCAAAAACACTGCAGACTTGCGAGACGAATGGTGTTTTTCTTATTACATTCGTTTCCGAAGGTAAAATATATTGTAGATTAAAAAAAAATATAAACACTTTTAAAACAACAAACGGTAAATGAAAACCTGTTATGTTCATGAAAAATGGAATCTTTAATTAACATTTGCCGTACCTAAATACAGGTATGTATAAAATAGTGTTTTGTTTAGTTACATGTAAAAGATTTATTTTTGCTGAATGTTGAAATTAAATCTAAGATTTAGATTTAATTTCAACATTCAGCAAAAATAAATTGTAAAATCTGCAAAATGAAAATGAGTGTGTTTCTCGCAAGATACTATGATTATTGGTTAAAAGGTAAATGTTCACAACTGTGTTTATCATATCATAAATGCAAAGAGGGATAATTTTAAATAAAATGTAGAATATGAGTTTTAATTTTGTGTGTCGGACTCTTACACATGAAAAACCTGTCCTCACATTAAATCTAGTAGATTAAATTGCGCTGAGTTACATTTCTACCGAGTTCATAAATAAAACAGCAAAATTTAAAACATTTGTGATTATTTTGGAAACAAAATAATGGAGCACAATAGTTAAAAATCATTATTAAAAAAATCAACGTCCATTTTTTAGTTTAAAAATAGGTATATACAAGTTGAAAAGAAAAAAAGAAGAAGAATTAACATTTTTTGTTACATACTTTCCCATAGCTATTTAGTTTAGGAGTAACTCAGACAAATGACATAACCACTCCATCTTAGCCTGTTCAAAGCTAGTTTTTTTTCCAGTTGATAGAAACTTATACCTCATACCTATGGCGGGATACAAATTCGGCGCATATAAAATCTACGTCGTAAAATTTGATGTCCGATCCTGGCTTCACACACTTCAATATTTTCAACAGAAAGAAATGAATAGTTTTTAATATATGCATGGGAAAAGTTAATTTGTTTTTATAAAATTAAAACAACCAATTTTAATTTATTTTTCAGTTAAGAAACCATATATCAAACAATTATCTGCAACTAAGTCAGCAATGGATCACACGTCTCCTAAAACAACAAAAGCAAAAACCTCTGTCACTTGGGTTATTTAAACACATGAACATGGAAAAGTGATATGCAGTTTAAACATTTAACTCCCAATTTTTTTTTATTTATTATCATTAGTTTTATATTGATTTTGAGTTAATGTACGTTTTTATCTCTAACAGATGGTGCATATAACAAATGCCTCTTTTATTATGGTCATAGAGTTAAAAGTATGCATGAATAATAAACTAAAAAAAAATAAATGTTTCTCAACAAACTCTACATAGAATTACTTAAGTTTGTTGATTTTGATTTTAGTGAATATTCAAAATTATATATCTGAAAAAAAAACCAGTCATACGGTATCTTATAAGCCTCTTCTTTATCTTTTCCCTTTTCATTGATATTTTCCTTGTGCGTTCCATTGCAGTGCCTGCCAAAGAAAGGGAGTTATCCGCTTCCTTTATGTGCTTAAAGCATCCGCCTTTTTTGTATTTCTATCTTTGTTCTAAACTTAAGTTTCCCGACTTCTTCTAAATGAATTAAGTCAGCTGTGTTTGAGAAGATTCCTTTTCAGAAATATGCATGCTATCTCATTTTGTTATGTATATAACATCAATATCGGAAATTGCAGCACCATGCCTGTTCTTTTTTTAGACAAATTACACTTTAGTTTATTTGTAATATTTAGGGGACAATATAAATAACAACAACACCTTTTTATATACAATAATTTGCTTTACCATGTTTCGTTAACTAAACAATTCGAATGGCAAAAACAAAGCCCCGTCCCATACACATCATGATGACAGCCATTTTAAAGGAGCAATTGAATGCTCTTATATTGTCCTGCAGTGTATAAAAATGTTCATTGTAATTACACAGAAGACGTAGAAAACGGTGTGGCTTGGTTGACTGGTTTAATAATTTACTTGACATTAATATAACTTTTAACCTTGAAAGTTTTATGGAATGTTCATTAATCCAAAAATGTGTTGCAGAAATAGATTTGTCCTTAAACGAGAGAAGGACACTTAAATACATGACTGTACACGTAACGCATGTAAACTATTACTAAATATAGA
Organism: Magallana gigas; assembly: GCF_902806645.1. Classification (NCBI taxonomy): domain Eukaryota; kingdom Metazoa; phylum Mollusca; class Bivalvia; order Ostreida; family Ostreidae; genus Magallana; species Magallana gigas. The sequence goes on from NC_047563.1 coordinate 56,498,326, forward strand.
CACGGCTATGTAGACGACTATACTTACACTGCGGGTATGCCTTGAATGAATAAAAAATACACAACAATTTAATTTAAGCACATTTTTTATATAAAATCCGACGACCGCCAATCGATCTTTATAGATATAAATAGGAAGAAGACAATAATTTCTGTATTTTAATGTTTCAATTAAAGGGTTTGGCTTCTATCATGTTTAAGATATAAGTCTGTAGAGTATGGAATCCGGATAGGGCCATGTAGTTCACTTTCGCATCATCGCACCATCGACGTTTGAGTCGATAGTGAGATGGTGCAATAGTGCGATGACGATGATGCGATGGTGCGATAGCGCGATGACGATGATGCGATGGCACGATAAAGCGATAGCGCGATGATACGATAGCGATAACGCGATGGTGCGATAGCGATGACACGATGGTGCGATAGCGATGATGCGATGCTCTATCGCGTTATTATTAGTTCTTTATGGCGTCATCGTCATCGTATTATCGTAGCATCGCTCTATCGACTTTCCATAAAAAGGATTGCATTCCCAGCAGCCATTGCACAACATGGCGTTTGATGATGAAGAGATGCTAGTAAACATTATCAAAGGGTAGGACTTAAGATGAAATAAATTTATTACGGACGAAGTAACATACAGATGTTTGTATTTGTTGATGTAGAAATATAAATCCTGCAAATATATCATCAGAAAAATAACTATTAAGTAATTAACTTGTACATATTTCCCATCTAAATCTAAATGAAAGTATAATACTTTTGCAATATTATAATTCATATTATGTTCACAAGTCTGTCCTTTACAAAAATTTAGATTGTTGAGAATCAAAATTTGTACATGACAAATGAATTTAGATAAACGAGTAAATGAGATTAACCAACTTTTGAACCTAACAAAAGCTTTTCCCGAACAATAGCCATATTCAAACCCTGAGAAAGTATTTTGATTAAAATCGCGTTAAGATTTAGAAACAAAACAAAATTATTTAAAAAAAGGAAAATCTTTGACACGATAACCTGTCCTTTACAAAAATTTAGATTGTTGAGAATCAAAATGTGTACATGACAAGTCATTAAATATTTAAAAGGAGGTAACTCAATTACAATGAATATAGAGTACGCACTTTTCCCTTAATAGTCATACCAAAAAGTACTGGTTAAAAATATTAAAGACGCACTCTTTATCAATTTATCAAATCTAACAGCTCACTAGTATACTGAAATTAAATCTTATTTCGCTCAATATATAAAGCATATGAGTTTGTTAATTAATTTGAATGAGAATTATCATCCCCCCGTTTGAATCCATGCCTTGATCATGTGGTTTTCATTAATTGCATTGTTTTCTTTGTTTATTTACCTATGATTTAAATATTCATATCGTTAGCAAAAGGCTAAAGCTAATTTGTAATACCTAATTATTATTAGAGAGTCAAGTTTATCAACCTGTCATTTAAAATCCGCTCATATATTCACTGCCTTCCGCGTTTTCTCCTTTCAATGGCGCATGCCCAAAAAGTCGATGCCGCGCTGGTGCGATGACACGATGACGATGACGCGATAAAGAACTAACGATGACGCGATAGATCATCGCTATTGCCCCATCTGTCCTCGCTATCGCACCATCGCATTATCGCTATCGTATCATCGCGTCATTGCGCTATCGCTTTATCGTGCCATCGCACCATCGTCATCGCATTGTCGTGCCATCGCATCATTGTCATCGCGCTATCGCACCATCGCATCATCGTCATCGCACTATCGCATCATCATCATCGCATTATCGCACCATCGCACTATCTACTCAAACGGCGATGGTGCGATGATGCGATGGTGAACTGCATGGCCCTATCCGGATTCCATGGTAGAGCTCATTTAATATTTCTGATTCTGACTCTTCAAAAACATTTGTGTTTCCTCTTTGTTGCTGTTTGATTGTTGCGTTTTCAATATAATCAGGATAAAAACATCGTCTAAATTAACACATGAAAGAATGATCCGTACGTATTTTTATGAGCATATTGCTTCATCGCTGAACTTTTTGCTTTTAACCTGTAGCTGTATCTTTAACACGTTAAAATACACTAATTATCTCGACTGATACGTTATCGATTTGAAAGCCCTCGTCCAGTAGAATATCTTTACAATCTATGTTATAACATGGACTTTACACAGTAAGATTCGTTGGAAAAAACTAAGTATACATGGTAATATAAACATCAAATTGACAAGCGTTTAATTGACTTCATTCTGACATAATCAAATTTCAAATTTTTGATTTACCGGTATTATTTTTTATGCAATAAAAACAAAATTACGTTAAAGATACCAACCATTACATATTCAAACTTAACAAAAAGGTCAATCATTGACAGTATTCTGCCAACCTGCGCAACAACTCGACTTAACTAGACACGATTATAAATTAAAAAAAATTAACACACCGTTCCTAAATATTTAAAGTATTAATGTTTTCTTTTCAAGAAAGTGAGATATTTTAAAATATGCCTCTTTGAAAAAAAAAATACAAAACGCAATTTTTTAAGGAAATTTCTGATTCGTAATATAAACCTCAAATCATTCTTTTAAAGGTAGTTTTAAACAGTGATGAGGATTCCACTGTTGTAAAATTTGCCACATTTCTCTGCGTAATTATTTAAAAATTCATTTCATTATTCTATTAAAGTTGGAATGGTGTTTCCAGATTTAATTTTACGTCGCATTGTGTATAACAATGGATTTTAACAAAATATATATTTACATTGAAAATGTTTAATTTTAACTTTTCCATGTTAGCTACGACACTTTTAGAGAAAATAACATTAGAACTGCAAAACTTATTTTGTACAGATGCATTTATTTTTAGGGCCTATTTCTCTAAATATCCTTGATAATATTGAGTAAATCAAATAACAGAATTTGATAAAAAAAAATGTACTTTATTTTAAATAAAAATCTGTATTAACTCTTGCAAACAAAATCCATCCTACTCTGTTTGATTTGGCAGAAAATTAAAAGCATGTTCATATTATGAAACTTCTTAACCGCGGTATTGTGAGTTTTTTTCTAACTGAATGTAGAATAAACCTGTATTATGTTAAATTATCATCTTCTTTAATGTTTCTTTTAGTGTTTCTTTTTATGTTTCTTTTGTCGTTTTGCTAAAATGTTTTTTAAAAATCGCGTGAAATGTTGTATATTGTGCCTTTCACATGACATACTGTGAACTAATTATTATTTGCGACGACTTTATTTAGGAATAAGCGGAGAAAAACTTGTTTTCGGCTATCATTTTTCACGATTAAGCCTTATTCATTCATACCTGTGTTGTCATTACAACTATACGGCATAGATTTGTTCACGGTGAGAGTTATTCATGAATGACGAGGTTCTCGCAAATTTTCCCGCAAGCAAATAAAAGTTAGTTTACATTACCTGCAATGTAAATATAATCGTCTACGTATTTGTGTCTATAAATTAATATGACACTTCATGCGATACGAATATTTAAATGTTTATCTCTGTTAAAGGAATATTCCCTCAATTCTGCAACATCTCCTTTGTATGATTAAAACAAAGTAAAATTGTAAACCCTCTTGACGATAAGATATAAATATTCGTATTTGAAATTCAAAAGACTCTTAGAAATTTTAGAAATAAGGCACTTGATTTATCTTTTAATATGTTATTCTAAATGCAATCTTGAATTAACTTGATATGGAATAGATGTATATGATATGAGTTAAATTCGGCCCCCATAAGTTGTAATTTTTTTAAGTTTTTCAAATACGTTAAATTGTTATGTTTACTTTCAGAAGAGTTGATGTAAGATATACTTTTCGCCTATTTGTTTGATTTATTTGTACTCACTGGCAGTATATGACATCAGAAGTGACACCCTTTATAATTTTATCAAATCAGTCAAAATTGGCATTTTTCCTATCGTTTTTCGAATGGGAAATATAGAGGGCAGCTTTGAACAAGCAACATCTTTTTGTCACTTATTAGTCTTGAATAGATACATCTCTTATGAAAATATTTTGTTCGTTCCAGGATGCACTAAATACTTTCTGGGAAAAAAATTGCTTAAAAACAAGCCGTTTTATGCTAAAAATGCGGAAACAATGCGGGAAATGGTTAACTTCATGATGTCATATTTATAAATTGTGGGCACTTGAATCAAAATGGAAACTATGAAAAAAATCTTCACATGTAAATCTGTTAAAAAAAAACGAAGAATGACAGCAAAATTAAGATTTTCATTTTAAGGGGCCATTTTAGGCTCAAATCATATAAAGTCCTCTTAAAACACTTAAACTGACTTTATCGTCAGTATGCTGGTTCTCTACTTCTATATTAAACCTTCTTCTGCCGCCTGAACTTGAGTTTTATTGGACCTGTTTTCACCTTGATATTTCACTTTGAATTTTGTCCTTTTCTTTATATTTCATTTACGGTCGACATTTCCTTGCATTCCTTTTTTTTTCCTGCATTGAAATTCATCTTATTCTGACATTAGATACGCAATCTGGTGCACTGTGAAAACATTATACCTATCTCCTTTCAACAGCCTCTTGATCTTTTTATGTAATGAATAAATACTTTGCTTGGCATTCTGTTCATTGACACATGACACGCAGAATCTTGTAAACACTTTTTACATTAAATACAATTTTACTGAGAGTATTTTTGTTTTAGAAAAGGTGTGACATTTCCTAGTGTTCCCTAAAAGCTGTCAAAAATAAAATGAGAAAGGTAAGGTAACAGAATTTTTAATGCAACCAATTATATCACAATGCAGAGTTATATTCGGATAAGATTGGTCAAATTTCCAACTTTTTAACATTTCTAAACGCAGGAAGTTAAAAACAATCTAAAACCATTTAAAAAACAGCCTGCTCTTAGGGAAGTTGTGTCTAACAGCAATATGACAAAAGGCTCTCTATTTCCTTGTTGGCAACTCAGCAATGGCTCTTTGCCATCAACAAGATTTGTACGGCTTTTGAGCTTAGACTACGCAAAAATGCATATTTCACTCGAATCCAGTGTCATTAACCTGATAGATAGCATAACGTCCTACCAATAGTCCAAGGTCTTGTTAAAGTGGTTCTATATCTAGTGATTAATCTTAAAGTCAGTTTTAAATCTATTCATCAAAGATGAAATACAGAAAACAAAACAAGTTTGGGGAAATGAAAAACAACAACACAGTATTTTATTTTAAGTTTTATTTGGCGATGATTGGCCATGACTGATTAAAAAATGTGGGAGCCAGGCATCAATTCATGCCTTATAGGGCATCCCTAAGAAACAAGCAAAGCAAAAGTTAGAGCCCTGGAAACAGATGCTCAACTGCAAAAAAAACGACGGCATCCTAACATCCAGACATGTCTTAAAACTTATTAGAACCCGACACTCTTAATGAAGCAGTTGGTCAATTGCTTATATGTCATAGTTAAGAGTGTTTCGGGGGTATTAATAGCACATGTCATTTTTGAATTGTAATAAGGCCCGCCTCGTCAGGAGTTCACCTTATGCATAAACCAATTAATCTCTTTGAACTTCATTTTGTTTTAATTTGGATCTTATGATTAGATCACCTATTTTTGTGTTTACTGTATGCAACCATAGGAGGTGTTGTGAATAATTGTTTGCATACTTCGTCATGTTGTATGTTATCCCAGTAATTCATAAGTCGTTTCCTTATCCCTTTAATACATGGGTTAAATTTGGTCACCAAAACGTTTGGTACAGCCTTTTTAGTGTTTTTCTTCTTTTGTTTATTGAGAAGATCCATTCTATTTGCAGAAAGGGTTTCTTGCATAATAGGTTCCATTTCTGATTGTTTGTAACCTCTTTTTTCGAGTTAAGATTTGAAATCTTTGAAAATATTTAGTAATACAGCTTGATCGCTAGTATTTCTCAGATGTCTGGTACATATCTCCTTTAATTAGGCCCTTGGAGACTGATGAGCTATGAGCACTTTGTCTGTGCAGGTATTGGAAGCTGTTAGTAGGTTTGATATATGAGCGAATGTCTAATCACTGGCTATCTGAGAATCTTGTTCCTTTGTATATGGTCGTGTCTAAGAAATTGACACTAATGTGAGATAATTCATATTAATTAAATCTCAGATAATTATGACAAGAGTTCCCTATGTCAAAAAATTCTTTAATTTCATCCGGGCTTCCATTAAATAGAATAAAGCCGTCATCTCTATATTATATCTGCCGTGATAGATAAGTTTGTCGGCATGTTGAAATTTAGATATTACATCATCAGTGATGTCTTTCATACGTATATCTGTAATTTCTGGTGACGGGCATGCCCCCATCGCCACGCCTATAATTTGTTTGTAATATTTTCCGCTAAACTCGAAAAAATTATTTTCAAGTATGCATCTGAGAAAAAAGATAATTCATATTGTGTGATCTTCTTATATAACTCATCCTTTATTTGCAAAATACATGTATAGTTTTGAAAATAAATTATTTAAGGTAAAACACATATAAATTCAAAATATTTTATAGATTAATTTTTTTTTAAATCCACGTTTTCTTTATTGGAGGTCAAGTATATTGTAATGAAATATTGCTTGATAACAAATCCATTATTCATTTTTCAGCAAAACATTTTAGAATATCCTGCTGAAAAAGACAGTTTTCATTGGTATAATGGATGCAAGACAACACTAGTGAATTGAAATTGTTGTTACCACAAATGGCACACTCCAGGATAACACGCTTTCCAAAAACACCATTACGGCTTCCAGCCATAAAGGGATTCTTTGAAAGTCTATGTTCTGTAATGGTGGAAGTTCTCTTGAAGATTTTATTAGGATTAAAATAAAAACTTAAAAGTTAAAAGTTCAAATGTCTTCAATACTAGAGACCTGTGATTTGAGAGTACAACATGGAGCAATTGTAAAGGACACATAATTTGTACATTATTGAATATCAATATATAGTTATCCATAAATTACTGGGCTTTTACATTGTATTGTAATTCTCAACATTTGCATATATGTTTGATCTTTGTAAAATATGTTTGGTATACAGTACAGTAAGTAAATACATTCTTTCTAGGTTTTAAACATTTGTCAACAAAATATATAAACTGCAATCTGAGGATCAATTAGAGGTCTGCAATTCTCCACATATAAAATGACTTTGAAATCATCCTGTTACTGTTAAACTTGAGAATATATTAAGAAAACATCAAAATCTCTTTATTGAATACCTTTTTTACAACACATTGTCCAGATATTTTGTGTATTATTCTATGAAGCTGATTTCTCAATGGCTATTGCTTATCAGGTAAGCAAAGTGACACACATACTATTTGATTCTGTAAAATACTGTAATCAAGTGATGTACAAATGTAACTTCTGCATTTTTGTGAAACATTATTGTAAAGAATAAAATGCTACAGTTTCAGAAGTTCAGTTTACTAAATTCTAATTCTATAATATTCTTTCATCATTTTGATATCAAAATGAACATTTTTAATAAACCGGCATAATAAATGAAAATTTATTCCTGTAATTTCAGCTTGCATATAAGTATCAACTGTTATACGAATGTACTTCACAAAACAAATGTTTTGATGTTTAAATTGCTCTTCTCGTTGAATCTTTATTTAAGGCATGATCCAGACTAATCTGGTGCAGTAACAGAGTATTTCCACATTTACTACATGTATATACCTTAATTGACATATTAGAATAGTGTTTTATGTTATCAAACTAATTTCTAAAAAGAAAATAGTTATAATAACACTATGACATTGACAACTTGAAATCATGCTTCCGCCTATCAGTACTTTCAGTACTTTGATTGTTTGGTGACATTGGTCACAAATAAAACAAATGAATATCTTAAGTCCCCATCTCTATATCTTTATTATTGGATGATAGACATTACTAGTATTTCAGGTGCCAACATCCTTAAGCATCTTCGAAAGCCATGGATTTCAAAGCCATAACTTTTGCAACATATTTCCATGGCCCTTGTTCATCTGCGTGTTAAATTTGTATAAATAGTTTGGGGTTTTTTTGGTTTCCTTTATTCAAAACGTAGATCTATTCTGAGTTTTGTTTTTAACAAAAACACTCCACTGAATTCTCTCTTCGGATGTCCCTGTTCACACTGGTTGAGGACCTCTTAATGCCTGTAGATTGTCTTTATGTTGATCATGATCCGAAGCATTGGCTTCTTACGTAATTCAAGATCACTGATGCTATCATTGCGACTACAGTAACACAGTGAAAAGACAAAGGGACAGGGAAATAATGCGCTATGGGCCATAGTTCGGAAGTTGAGAAAAACAGCCTCAAGTTTTGGACAAGTTTGAAAAGCTGTTAGAAGGAAAATGTAGTATTTAAATGTATCAAAAGGGATGGTCTGATTTAACATTTCCACAAAAATATAATTTCGGCGTAACTAACTAATTCAGTGTTTTTTTTATATTTTTGTCAGCATTAGTAAATCTTTGCAAAAAGGTTTGCCTATGCCTACGACTTGGTGAGTGCCTTGTTATTGTATGGGATATCACCAATGCAAAGACTGCATGGGTTAACTGCAACACACACACTAAGGGACATCTGTCAATGAGATAGGTACCGTTAAACGAGAAAAAAGGCGCAACATCTTTACTCCCAATAAAAAATGTTAAAAACTAAATGGATAATTTTGATATCCAAGAAATCCTCTACATAAATTGCGAAATTATGTGTCTTTGTGTCAGTGGTTCAGGCCCTAGGGCAAAGTCATTACATGTATGTAAATATAGTGAAAGTATATTAAATCTTTGAAATTCTTTTTCACTTTCACATTTGCGGTGGACAAATTGAATGCATAATAATAATATAATGTTTATAAAGCTGTCTTCCTTAATGTAAACTGTGAAATTCTTTACACAAGGGACAGGGGTTTATGCCCTAGGTGGGTCCAATATGGCCACGAAGAAAAAATGTATCGATTTTATAATGATTTCTTTTGTACTGTCTCAGTCATTGGAGATAAACTAATTGCACTGTTGATATTTTGTTCATAACGACCTGTCTTTAACTTGTAACTGCTCATTGGGCAGAAATTGAGACTTCTTATTTATTTTTATGGGGGGGGGGGTCACAAATATGGCCATATAGTTTTACATTAATTTCCTGTGCATTGTATGCTTGTTGAAATAAGGTGCCTGCATGTTGTATGTATTACATATACATTTAATGAAACTGAATACAGTGTATGATAAAAGATTGAACATTTAAGGTCTGAAGGTTCCTTTTTACCAAATTCAAACTTTACAATTTTTGCTGGAATACATATAATGGGAAATTCCTCCAATACTTGCATGTCTGTGCTAGTCATGTGTATTTTACTTTATTTAAATACACAATTATTGATTTATAGAATCAATTTATGTTACAGTGTCTGTGTGCATTATCACATTTTACTCCTTTTTTCATGATAATGATGAAGTCACAATACCTGCATAGAATCTTTATTGTGACATTGGCAGACTATTTAGTTTTTTTTAGCTCACCTGAACAGAAGGTTCAAGTGATTTTTCTGATCACCCATTGTCCGTCGTCCGTCCGTCCGTCCGTCCGTCCGTCCGTCGGTCTGTCTGTCCGTCCGTCTGTAAACCACAAAAACCACTGGGCCAAATTTAACCAAATTTGGTACAATGCATCCTTATGGAAAGGGTATTATAAATTGTAAAAATAAAGGGCACAGCCCTTTTCAAAAGGGAGATAATTGCGAAACAGTGAGTATAGGGTGCGTGTCTTTAAAAATCTTCTTCTCAAGAACCACTGCACCAGAAATGCCAATTTTTACACAAAAGCTTGTATATATAGTGAAGATTTTAAATTGTAAAAGTCGTGACCCCCGGACCAAAACTGGGGCCCCAGGCAGGGTTCAAAGTTTAACATAGAATTACATAGAAAAAAAGTTTACATGACTTCTGTTCCATTTATTCAACTGAATTGTGCACCAAAAACCCAACTGTGTCTCCCTGATTATTGGCAACTCATTGCATAAGTATATAAGGTTGTTCAATCAAGAAATGACGGATGAAGACGATAAGGTGTAAAAATTCACTAATTATTATTATAGTTTATCGCTTACATTTTATTTGGATACCGTGCCCGATAAAAATAAAAAAAAGATATGTAAATTTATTTGTTATCGGGCACGGTCTCCAAAATAAATAAATTTATCTTGGGATTTTGTTGCAATATTGCAGCTAGTTTGGTTGAGCATTATAGATACGGCAGATCAACGCATGTGGTGTGGATTTATTTATAAACAACCATACCATAGATAATCTTGTTTCACACGGGAATTAAATTTAAAAAAAAAGAAGTATGTTTTATTATAATAAGGTAAACACTGTTAATGAGTTTCCCTCGTATACAAATGATTAACCAGTAAAATTTGCTCAGAGTGTTTAAAGCAGAAAGAAGATAATTTATTTTTGAACTTTCTTTGATTTTTGTAACCATAATGAGTTATGATTCATTGTATTACAAATACATTACTGTGTATTTTATAAGGAAATATACTTAGTAAACAATCACATGGTGATGTTAAAATTGCATATAGAAATATAGTTGCATATTTAGGTATTAATGGACTTATTGTACGTACGACCTATTAACTCAGACAGCGCGTGCACGAATCTCTATCTCGTGGGATCCCTGGTCGAGGACAGATGTGTCCCAGTGCATGGCGAGGGCTATTGTGAAATCTTGTTGATGAACCCATGTTTTATGTGTATGTGTATGTTGTCTGCTTGGCAATAAATACTATAATATGTACGAATTTAGTTATAACAAATATTTTTATTCTGATATTATTTGATATACGACTATTAAGGTACAGAAATTTAAATTAATGATACATATATTAAAGAAAATCTCAGCTCGAGGCCTTTGTGGGCGTTCCGGCCTTTGATATGTATAATGAAGATTCTAAATTGTAGAAATCGGGACCCTCGGACCACAACTGCAGCCCCAGGCGGGGTTCAAAGTTTAACATAGAACTACATATGAAAAATGTTAAAAACATTTCTTCTCAAGAACTACTGCACCAAAATGACAATATTTAAACAAAAGGTTGTATATATAGTGAAGATTCTAAATTGTCAAAATCATGACCCCCAAACAAAAAGTGGGGCCCCAGGAGGGGCTTAGATTTTAACATATATAGGAAAATGTTTTAAAATCTTCTTCTCAAGAACTATAATGCAACTGTTTGTGATATTACTATGCATACATGTACATCCTTAAATAATGTAGATTCTAATTTGTAGAAATCGTAACTCCCGGACAAATAATGGGGCACCAAGAGGGGTTCAAAATTTAAGCATTTTAAAAAACATAAAGGAAACGATTAAAAATTTTCTTTTCATAAACTACAATGTTATAGTTTGTGGAATTTCTATGCATGCATCCTTGGCTTATATAGATTCTTTATTGGTAAAATCGTGACCCCCGGACCAATAATGGGGCCCCAAGAGAGGGTCAAAGTTTATTATAGAAATATAAAGGTAACATGTTAAAAAATCTTCTTCTCGAGAACTACAATGCTTCAATTTGTGAGATTACTATCATGCATACAACCTTAGATAATAAAGGTTCGACAGTTTTAAAATAGTGACCCCTGGCCCCGCCGTCACCAACTTTCCTAAAGTCAATACTGAGCCTCAAATCTGAGGTTTGACCTCAAATTCATGTACTTTTCTTTAAAGGATTTGAGTTGAGGAACGAGTTGAGGGATTTGAAAATTTTGGTGACAGTGGAGCCTGGACTAATACTGGGGACCCAAGATGGGTTTAAAGTTAAATGTAGAAGTATATATGGAAAATGTTTAAAAATCTTCTTCTCGAGAACTTCAAGGCATCAATTTGTCAGATAACTACGTAAGCATCCTCCAATAGTATAGATTCGAAATTATAAAAGCCGTGACCCTCAATCTAATACTGGGGCACCAGGAGGTATTCAAAGTTTAGCATAGAAATGTAAAGGGAAAATGTTGAAAAACCTTTTTCTAGGAAACTACAAAATGTATAATGCTTCAGCTTGTGAGATATCTATGCAAGCATCCTTAAATAATGTAGATTCCACATAATTAAAGCTTTGGCACTGGACTAATACTGTGGCCCCAAGAGGGGTTCAAAGTTTAACATAGAAAGATATATTGAAACTGTTTTTAAAAAGTTTTTCTCGAGAACTATAATGCTACAGTTTGTGAGATTACTATGCAAGGATCCTCAAATTGTGTAAACTCTAATGTAGTGGAACCAAGAGTTATCTTTCTTGATGTTCTGTACAGTCTGAGAGTTATTCCTCTTGAAGTGGAACTCTTCTACGTTCAGTTTTTCAGGCTGTGTACGTGCGGTCCTACCGCAGTGCTACATATTTTCATTCCTGTGTTACTTTTTATGTTGTTTAAGCCAACCATAAACCTTGGACCAATACTGGGTCCCCAGAAAGGGGTTCAATGTTTAAAATAGAAAAAGCATTCTACAAAATGTAATGTTACAAGGAACTGCTGTTCAGGTGAGCGATGTGGCCCATGGGCCTCTTGTTGGGTTACCTTTACTCGATACGATACAAGATAAATTCGAAATATGTGAATTTACATACTTGTTTTGTCTTTTACAAGCAGTATTGAATTTTTTTCACTTTACCAGTGTTACTCTCAGCCACAAAAAGTTTGCCACTGGTTCCAAAGCATAGACCACATGGGATGATAAAATCACAGAATCTGTTCTTAATATAGCGGAGAAATTGTCCATGCTGATCTAATACGTATACAGCATTTTCACCCCAATCTGTTATGAGGATCCGACACTCACTGTCTGTGGTGATGCCGTATGGCTTAAATGCTCCTTTAGGGGTAGATGGTTGACCAGTGTACTCAGCCACAAAATTTCCAGTTTGATTGACAACCACTACTTTAGATTCAGAAAAGTCAGACACACATATATCTCGATTCCTGTTTTCACAGATGTGTTTTTTGAAATTACTGCATGAATATAGAGGCTGTCCATTGCCCTTATATTGAATTGTTTGTTTCTCTTTAGAGCCGGAGTAACGCACGACTTTTGCTTGTTTATCATCATTGATCATTACAACCAGGATGTCACCAGATAAAGAGGTACAGACATTAAGAGGTTTCCACTCTAAAAGTTGAATTATTCTCTCTATTTGTGTTTTCTTCACTATGTTCACAGATCTATCAACGATATCAGTATAAATTAGATCTCCATTCATGGTCACTGCTATGTCATGTGATGCATTTCCTGACTTGGTTTCAATATGCTGAAGTAGATCTCCCTTTAGGTTGTATAGTTTCATGATTTTGTAATTGAAACCACGCGTCCAAACTTTTTCGTCACTCAGACAGTATACGCCAAGTAATTCATTAGAAGATGGATACTCGGTATCAATGGTTGAAACGATCCGTGGTTCATCAATAAGCGATTTTTCCGGAAGAGAGATGTAGCCTCGCTCCTCTGTTTTGTAGGAAAACGCTGACAATGAACCAATCTGTTCTTCACAAATTTGTTTAGGGGTAAAACATGGTAAGGTAATCGTGAATTTCGGTGGCAATCTTTTGAATTCAGCATTCCTGGATTCGTATGCAGAAACAAGGCTGACATCATTGGAGTTCAGTATTTCATTTAGTTCACAAATGCTCTCATTGATTTCAGAAATGATGTGTTCTGTATTATCTTCCAGTGATTGTACGTTAGCCAGACTACTGAAGTCAATTTTACCTAAATCAGATATCATTTTCTTAATAACACTGTTCAGGTATTCTCCATGTTTCTTGATATCTTCTTGTAATTGCGCAATTTTTTCTTTCAGATTATTTCTCTGAATAAGAATGTCATTTTCAATGTCTTTGTATATAGGTAAAATTATTTCCTGTAGATCTTGTAAATCATTTTTTAAGACTTCTTTTTTGCTTTCAAGTTTTTCCACAACGTCCACCAATTCATGACCGCTATGTTCTCTAGACGACACACATTGTTCACAAACAGGAATAACACATTCCTCACAAAAACGATCACATTTTTTTGAGGGATGTTTTTGACATGGAGTAATATTTTTACGTTGTTTAAATAATACAAATCGGTGTTCTTTAGATTCATCTAAGAGATGCTTTCCCTCACAGTCGTTACATAAATGCTTTTCACAAATGTAACAGTGCGTATTGGGGTTCGGTTCCTCACAAAGATGACACCGTACTACGTCTTGGCTGTACTCTGGGTCCATGGTTAAAATTAATTTCAAATCTGAAAACATATTTTTTTCTTTATTCGTTACATGGGTACGACAAACCTTTTTCTATAAATAATGTAAAACATGAAAATAATAAAATGGATATATATACAATGAGGATCGAGGCACCGACTTACAATATATGTAATTTAATATTTTTTTTTATAAGTGATGGGGTGAGGGCAGACTATAGAAAACAACATTTGTTTTAGGCACCAGTCCAGAAATGTTTCAACAAAATGTTTTGACTGACCATTGTCAAATTAAATCGAAACAGGCGGGTTAAGACATTAACTTTTCTCTTCAGAAAATGTAACGTGCATGTCCAGGTTGATTATACTTTTCTTAAAAACATTTCTTATTTCAGCATAAGTGCATTACATATTGTATCTAGCTGGTGTGTTCCTAAAGATACGGCTTAAATGCTGTGAATGTATCATAGACTTTACAATATACATGTAATGCTTACAAATGTGCTGTTTTTTAACCACTCAAAATATAATTAAATTATCATATTTCATTGTTTAAACTAATTTTACACCCCATCACTAAAAAACTAATATATTTTAGGAAATAACTAATTGCTCACTAATGAAAGTTTGTATTCGACCGGTGGTTTAGTACATTTTAAATTTCGTATGTATCCAATTTTACCCCGTTCTTTATGTAACATATTTTAACATAATGTTACGATCGCAACTTCTTGTGACTTTACAGCTGACTACATAATAATACCTTGAATACTTCAAGGGATGTTATTATTAGGGCCTTCAGTTTCCAACGGAAAAACCTCTCGTTATTCTGAGGTTTCTTTTCATTATTAATGTCTACCGTTTCACAAAATAAAGCCGCATCGTATTAAATTAAAAAGTTGTTTGAAAGCCATGAAAATATTATCTTTGATAAAATCCTACATAATTTAATTTAGGGTGGAATGAGAAACCTCCATATTGTGACATATTCTCGATCAAAATAAACAATAAAATAAAGAATAATTTATCAGAAAATTCTTTCCCAAAATAGTGTAGCGCAATGGGCTAGAGCGTTAGAGCTGACATTAATTCATAAAACAAGTTGCTGTCCTTTAAAAAAGGACTGCAATACGTTGACCATATGCATGTGTTTCCAACAGAAACGTGAATTCCTTAAGATTATCAAAGATTCCTCCGACCTTAGCTGCTTACTTTTACAATGTAACCACTAAATTTGTACGTCGTATTACGTATCTGTATAGCCCTGACTTTTGATCTCAGAGTTTAAAAGGTTCTTACTTCTAAAACAATTATGGTCTATATTAATGAAGATTGCATGTATATTGTATCAAGCATTCGGCGAATTCTACTATTTGCACACATAATTACGCTTCGCACTACTTTGTTAACTATGCAGTGACATCTTTGTGTAAATTCATTTCATATTTTGATGCATTTTTCTTGAGATTTTAACTTTTATACAGTGACATAATTATTCAATCATCTATTATATACAGTCACATAATTATTCAATCATACTCAAAAGCTTGATTTTTTTTAAATCGGGAAGTACTCTAGCCTCACCTACTGTAAAAGTAAAGTTAAGCGACATGTGTATTCGGGAAAACAACAAAACATTGCAAATTATGCTATTTGATGCCTTTGTAGTTTCGGCATAACTTATTTCATAATACTGACAGTTCATGATCATATCTCATGCCGATCATTTGTTTAAAAGGAATTCTTTGTTTATGTACTGTTTACCGACAACTTTACAATTACAACGCCTTTGAACTTATAGATGTGTGCATATGGCATTGAATCCAGATTCCGATTCAGACAAACGTGTGTTAGCCTGGTTCCCTGAGCTACCCATTACACACAGGAACCAGGCTAGCTCATGCGCAGGCTGAACTTTCCCCATAGTATCCGGTTTAACCTCGCTTATATATTTTCCGCGTGGAGCTCAGGGTCAACGCAAACATTTGGTCGCCATATTAGTTTCGATCACTCCTCAACTGTCACTGTATACCGGCCGATAAAGTTACGATCGGTTGCTTTCCGATCGAGCCATTCTTCTAAATAAAGACCTACACAATGTAGTGCTATGCCTGTAAAAATGAATAAAGAAAACTACAATTATAATAAAAAACTAGATTCGATCTCGTTGCGAGCAACGAGTGGGTCTTCCGTCCAATTTTTGAATAGATTAGATTAAACTTATCAATTCAAACATAAAATCGTAGATCTAAGCGAAAAAAATGAAAAAAAAATTTGCGGCACTCGAGGCTTGAACCCGGGTCGCCTGGGCCATGTCCACGACTATATCGTGCTACTCGGACTCCGCTTCAGAACTTTGACGCTTAATTTCTCGAGAATGCCTTGATCGATTTTAAAACTAATTACATATTCTTAATCAGTAAAAGGGTCACTATAAGGTGTAAAAATTTCAAAGAAAAAGATTAAAAAATAAAAAAGTCGAAAAATTCAATTTTTCAAATTTCCTTCCGGTGACGACCGGAAGTGACGGCGGACATTCTCTTGACCGAGGTACATTAGAAAAACGGTAGATCTATCATCTCTGAAAATTTCAGCTCTATATCTTTGCTCGTTTTCGAGAAACCCGACAGACAAAATTGACTTTTTAAAATCGTAAACGGACGATAACTTCTGACCGGAAGTGTATTTTCAAAAAATAAAAATTATGTATCAGGTTTAGATAAAAACACGTTTATATTGAAAATTTAAGCGAAATCGACCCAGCCATCTCCGAGAAATCGTCTGCACAAAATCGGTAAGAAAAAAAAAGAATAATAATAATAACAACTAGATTCGATCTCGTTGCGAGCAACGAGTGGGTCTTCCGTCCAATTTTTGAATAGATCAGATTAAACTTATTAATTCAAAGATAAAATCGTTGATCTAAGCAAAAACAATAGAGAAAAAAATTTTGCGGCACTCGAGGCTTGAACCCGGGTCGCCTGGGCCATGTCCACGACTATATCGACTGAGCTACTCGGACTCTCGCTTCAGGACTTTGACGCTTAATTTCTCGAGAACGCCTTGATCGATTTTGAAACAAATTACATAATCTGAATCAGTAAAAGGGTCACTATCATCTTATTGGAAAAAATATATAAAAATAAAAAGTTGAAAATTTTCATTTTTTAAAATTGCTTCCGGTGACGACCGGAAGTGACGGCGAACATTTTCTATACCGAGGTGCACCAGTAAATCGATAGACCTATCATCTCTGAAATTCTCAGCTCTCTATCTTTGCTCGTTTTTGAAAAACCTGAGCGACAAAATTGACTTTTTAAAATCGTAAACGGACGATAACTTCCGACCGGAAGTGAATTTTCAAAATCTGTTTCAGCGGTATAAATTTCAGATAACGAGGCTTCAGTCCTGAAAATTTGAGAGAAATCGATCGTCCCATCTCTGAGAAATCGCATGCACAAAATTTGTAAGACAAAAAAAGAATAATAATAATAATAATAATAATAATAAGAAAAGTGAAAAAGAAACCGAAGAATAATAGAAGGGTCTTCCGCTGAAGACGGAAGACCCTAATAAGAAAAGTGAAAAAGAAACAATAGAATAATAGAAGGGTCTTCCGCTGAAGACGGAAGACCCTAATAAATTATTCTATGAAAAAACCCCAATGTATCCACAATATCTTGCACAGATGGTGCTGTGCTGTCTTACAATGATCAAGGATTTTTGAAATATGTGTACTTAGATTTTATTACGTCCGTTTTGTTTCGTCTTTTATTGGATATTCCTTACCAGTGCAGTGGTTGTCATATTATATTTGTTCAAGGCGCGTTCATTCCAAGCTTTCCGTCCAGTGTACATGTAACGCGTTCGGTTGAATGAAATACCTGAATGCAGACTATATATAACGATTGCTGGTCATATGTTAATAATTTTTCCATCTTTAAAGAAAAAAATATAGCGTTTTGGTCTATGGTGATTACCAAATGCACTATGCTTTTTATTTCTGACAGTGACGTCATGCATTTAAAGATAC
The DNA here is from genome assembly GCF_902806645.1 of Magallana gigas. NCBI lineage: Eukaryota > Metazoa > Mollusca > Bivalvia > Ostreida > Ostreidae > Magallana > Magallana gigas. The sequence goes on from NC_047563.1 coordinate 56,516,632, forward strand.
AGTACGGTGCATCTCATCAAAAAACCGACTTGAAAAAAAAAATTCCGATCGGGTTTAGTATAGTTGTACTCCTCATAAATTTATAAACTTTCAGAAAATTACAAATTTATCCATAAAATGAATCTAATTTTTTCATTAAAATTAATTATTATATATTTCCCAAAAATTTATACTTCGCAATGTGTTACAGAGTTCCACCTTCTTTGCTATTACGCATGCGTATTTACTATTAAACAAAACACATGAAAAGCTCGCGAAGCGGACTCTCCTGGACAGCTAGTTCGTTGATAAAAGTATTTTTACTTCTCCTAGGTAATAATCGTTCAAACTTTTTTAAAATAACAACATGTCCCTTCCGGGCTTTCTTAATTTGGCTATTATCTAATGTTAAATTCTTTACAGTTAGTTAATTAAGATTTAAGGATTTTCTTCTTCTTTTTTTTTTTTTTTTTTTTTTTTTTTTACAAAAATGTATTGCCTCTATAGATACAATGTTTATTTTGGGGGAATTATGAAGAATTAAAGATAAAACAATAGACGACAATTCGAATTAAAGATAAAACAATAGACGACAATTCGAATTAAAGATAAAACACTAGACGACAATTCGAATTAAAGATAAAACAATAGACGACAATTCGACAAATTTCTTCAATTGTAATTTCATTTGAATAAATACCATTCATGGGAACGAATTTATTTCGTGGCCTCGAATTTTATTTCGTGGCCTCGAACTTTATTTCGTGGCCACAAATTAAAAAAACATGTGTCAAACATATGTCCTATGGCATTTACCGTATAAATCTGAAGTTAAACACGTGTTTTGAGCTGTATAGGATTTATAACATTAACATCGAGTCTGTTAACCGATCAGGACTTGTTTTAAGATCAGAGGGGAAAAAATTGAAACTAAATAAATTACACACTTTATAATTACTCTGAATCATGGCAACCATAGACCAATAAAGAAAAAAAATAGTGATAAAGAACAATAGAAAGTTAGTAAAGAAAGTTTCTCTTGTTATAGTTTACAGTAACAAAGTTACAAACCTTTCTGAAGTAACTTATCCAAAATGACAGCGTAACAGTGTTATATGTATATAAGGAATGGAATGCACGCCAGATTGAAAGCTGAGAAAACCATGCAGGGGAGGTTATTGTCCGCAAGCATTACTATAGATTGCCTTACAAAAAGGCGAACAGAATGGAACTAATAATGAGCTATTTTTCATTTTGGCAAATGACCAATGTAAAGGGTATTGATTCTATTAAATGTTATGCAGTTTATTCAGCTTATCAAAGGAAAGGTTAAACGTTGACTGTCATTCACTAGTTCATTATCATCAAATTTGATTTCAAAAACTTGAAGTGAACAAAGCCTGGTGCAATAAACGAAAAAGATAAAATCTTCCTCAAGGTTGTTGAAAGTATTTGGTCGATATACAATGTACATGCATTATTTTTTATCGTTCCTCAACTACTGCATGTTCTCGTAATCAGTCAAAAGAGTAACGGTCGGTTGCTTTTCTATAAAATCTTTCATGTTGAATGATTACTTAGAAGAAAAGGAATTTGTAAAGAAATAAAAATACCGTCTTCAATGAGGCAATTCCAAGGGTTTTTTTTGTATATTAAGTTTCCACACAGAAGTCAAAAATCTATCTTTCCGTCAAAAAAAAAGAACACAAACAAATCTTGTGTATTTACACGAAAGTGATCATTGGGATGTATGTGTTAATAGATTTTGTCAAAATGTTATGCAAATTTTCTGGGGTAGGGGAACTATCGTCGATTTTTATAAGGAGTCAAACATAATTTATGAATATACAGAGATTCAAAATCCTATTAATTTTGCTTATATCTTAAAAATATGTAAATATTTAGCAATGCAATGCTTTTAAAGGGCATGGTCACTATTTTGGTCAAAAATTATTTTTCCGATATTAATGTTTGCAATGCTTTAGTGAGGCATTCTTAAATGGCAACCAAAATTTAAGTTTCATTTCTTGAGTTATGAGCAAGTTACAGAGCTTACAATTCTTTGCCATGGAAACAAAGTTTTTGTTTACATTGTGAATGTTGAACTGAAAATTTCAATTCTAGACCTACAATGAATGTGTTAAACATTAGGAAATGGTTATCTATGCCTAAAATGATTAAGAAGATAGAAAAATCAGCTTGAAAAAGGTTTTTTTATTGGTATAATGAACCTATGTAAACAAAAACAGGGCACGAGCCTTATTTACATGGCACAGATTTGTGAGCTCTGTATCTTGTTCACAACTTAAACACTGATTCTCAAATTTCATTTGATCATTAGAAATGCATTTCGAAAGCATTGTAAATAATGAAAACAGAAAAATAGAATTTGACCAAAATCGTGACCATGGCCCTTTAAAGAGACGAGTATGCCAGCTATTTAGACGCTAACTAACCTATATCATCGCTGATAGTGATTGACCAACAAATAAGTGTCTGCCTGTATCATGAGCTGTTTCTGTAAAAATGAAAGAACATATACCTTTTATTAAAATTCATAGCTACCAGTATATATCTCTTTAAAAAAACACGTAAGGGCCTACATAATGTCTCGTATTTTAAAGCTAGATTTTAAAAGGAAGTGCACGTGAAGAAATTTATTGTTGCTTAATAGATTTTAAAGCCTCTTGAAGGTTTATAATGAGGGCTGTTTTGTTTAGGTGTCAGGGTACAGTTTTCTTTATAATACAATTCACTATTGCCAGGGCATGTGCGTCTTTAGAACTCTGTAACTAGAATTTCCTTATTTCCTATTTAGCACATATACCATTAATTTACTTTTTATAAGGCCAATCGCCAATTTCTGAGGAAAATTAGTCAGAACGTGTAAAATTTTCTACATAGTGGTTTTTCTGAGATTTCGACCTTTTCATATTTCGCCCATTTTTTCATGATTTTTCGGCGTTTAAGATCTTCCCCAGCTAACTCCTCGCAAAGGGTTGACTTTCTGTACCGTGTGCATGTTGCACCATCACATGTCAGATATTTACCAATCTATAATTTACTATGTCCCATCCACCTACTTTTCGTGGTTTTGTTTACCGTCCGTCTACAGGTAAATTGCATTTTCACCCTGTAAAGTCAACACAACAGTCATAGCCGCAAGTTTCGCATTTTAACTCTGATTTATTCTCAACAAGAGACATCTCTCTAGTCAATGATAATCATAAAAAAGTCATTACGTTAATTTTAGCGACATTCAAAAGCCTTCAAGTACAGCAACTCTCGATTAAAAAAAATATTGAAGGTACTTTATCCAACAGTGTCCCTTGCTACCTTATTTTTTCAAGAGTTTCTATCAAATCAGTGAAAGTCACATTGCTGCTGGTGACTTGGTCAATGTAATACAGAGTTGATAGAACTTATTTAGAGTTTGCCTGGATGTGATGCATAATTTGGTACATGCGAAAAAGGATTCAATTTATTTTTATTACTGACCCTTAAACGCTGTGCCGTATAATTATGCCAGTGCCAAGGTGGCATTTTTGCACCCGCTTAAGATGCAGTTTCGGAAAAATCCATATTTACCAAACGATAGACCATTGTCTAGAGAGTATATAACCACTATTGTTTTTGTGTGCTTCACCTGAGAGGTGAGATATTTACCTTTACAAATTAATATCCCATCGGAAAATGATAATTACCATAGGAGAAATGATTCTCCTACAGGAAATATTGACAATCCTATAGGATTTTTTAAAAGTCCTATAGGAATTATATTTCCTTTAGGAGAATGGTATTTCCTGTAGGAATTTGATTCAGACATGTAGTTTTCCTATAGGATATTAAGTTTTCCTATCGGATTTTGAAATTTCTATAGGAGGTTCTTGTATTCCGATAGGAAATTTCAAATTACCCATAGGAATATTGTTTTTCCAATGGGAAAATGATTTTCCTATAGGAATATATTTTTGAAAGGTAAATATCTCACCTGACAGCTAGGTGAGATACAATCATAACAAAGGTGGTTTTTAACTCTTTAAGCAATGGGCTATCATAAATAATACTGGTCAAAGAATTCCTTTAGAAAGAAACAAAAGGACATGTTTATTATGTAACCAAAATTGTGTAGAAGATGAAAGTCACTTTCTTACTGAATGTCTATTATATAAAGAAGAAAGAAATTCATTTTTCCATTATGTCTCAATACTCAACAAAAACTTTATACTTTTAACAAAGAAAGACAAATTTATCTGGTTAATGTCGAATGAAGACAAAATAATAATTACAAAGTTAAGTGAATTTCTGATCAATGCTTTCAAAAAAAGACAGAATACTTTGAGATCTAAATGACCGGTGAGTTACTTATACAAATCATGATACTATCTTTATATTTGTATAAATTACCTTTATGACTATATATTATATGCACACTGTTCATATGTTTTGACATACTGATGTACATTTGCCCGGCTGTTACAAGTTCATGTATGTGTATGGACTATTTTTATATGTTGAATCTATTATTTAGGCATTTCTATCTAATATCTGTAATTTTGTATGCCCTCTGGGCCCAAAATTGGAAATAAACTATTATTATTATTATTATTATTATGGCATATTGGAATTGTTCGATATATGCAGCTTAAACGGGTGCAAAAATGCCACCTTGGCACTGGCATAATTACCCGGCACAGTGTTCTTAGTAAACTCTCTCTCTCTCTCTCTCTCTCTCTCTCTCTCTATATATATATATATATATATACACATACATATGTATATGATTTGTACAAAAAATGGATAGTTTTAAAACTTTGCATGCTGAAGTTGATAAATTGAATTTTAAAGAAAGTTTCATTCAGTATTTCTAGGTGCCTAATTCGCAATCTGATCAGGATTGTTAAAAAAAACCCTCCAAAACTGAAGTGTTGATTTCATCAATATTTTCGTAAAATTATGATGTAGTTGCTATGTAAAAATACAATATTGTAATCAATTTTTAAATTTGTTTGTGTTCTTATAATTATTAAGTAAACTTTGCAAATAATTACATCAAATGAATTTACAATATATTTCAAAAAACTTGAATGGTCCAAAAAAAATCTTAATGCCGGAATAGTGGGATACAAGAACTTCACAGCAAAAACTTACATGTATTAAGTAATAGTTAGATCATATTAAGTAAAATTTACGCGATTAAGAAGGGACGAAGGAAGCGAAGCGACCTAGCCCCTTCTTAATCACGTAAATTTTACTTAATATATATGATCTAACTTACTTAGAACTGTGATGATTAAACTAATTTTATTGTAAATAAAATCATTTTTGGCAACAAATTTTGTAATAATATACTTGTATGTGTTTTATTAATATCTCTTTGTAAGTAAAGCTGGTAAACTTATGTTTGTGTGCGTGTAAGAGGGATGCTCATTAACAACCATGGTCAAAATACTTTGTCATGTTAAAGATGGTTATTTGCATCTGTGCACAGGAGGGTCACGGGGGGGGGGGGGGGGGGTAGGTTCAAGATTGTTAAACATAATAGGTCAATTAACATGTCCAGCATCCAATCATCTTTTGTTATAAATTATCGTCTTATCAGAACCTGGCACATATAAATTCTCTCATTCTTATTTTATCCGAATTTGCTGCTGGATGTTAATTTTTCCATGAACTTTGTTTTACCCACCCACCTTCACCCTTTACATATGCAAGCACATAATATCATAGTCAAATTGTGTTCTAACTTTCATTGAGTATTTGAATTATTGTAAGTTGGTGGTTTTTAACCCCACCTTTGCAAAGTAATTTGTCATTTATTCTAACTTTCATTTAGTATTTTAATTATTGTGAGTTGGCGGTTTTTAAAACTGCCTTTGCAAATTAATTTGTCATTTATTTAATGATTTTTTCCTTTTTATAAACGACCTTTAACGTAATATGTTGTTATATTTCATTGCAAAAGAACTTGGACTCATTGGAAGATTTTTGATTCAGTTACTTGTATTGGGTAAATTACTTGTAGCAACAAAGTTGGGCAAAATTGATAAAGTGTTTCTCTCGGAAATGTATTATGTATTATATTTATAGAAAAATTTGGTTGACAAAAATCACTTTTTCATTGGCCGATCAAAAGTGCTGTGCCAATAAGACATTGTCTATCTTTTGTTTACGGCTTTCTTAGCTGTCAATCGAAATGTGAAGTCGCTGTGAATTTAGAGAAATTCTTAACGATTAAAAACACCACGCAATAGAAGATCTAGCGACTGCTGATTGGATGAAAAGGTGGGTTATCTTCATAATGCACTTTGAAAAAGAAATTGTCAATTTTTTTTTTCATTCAAAGTCAATGTGGGCGACTTCAGCTGGGATTCGAGTACGAACTCAGTTAACCGGAGTTACACAGCATCGACTAAACTACCGGTAGAGTTTAACTCACATGGCAGTAGGATTCCTACTCTAGCAACATGGCGTCGAAAGGTAGAGCAAATGAATTTAAGTGATAATTAAAGTAGTGAAGTACTGACGGGAGTTGATTTTATCGATCATTATTTATTTTAAAATCAAAGATATGTTATTTTGCATGCATGGCAAGTAAATTCCTATAAGTATTTGAATTACGCACATTTTTTTTTATAATATGAATTCTCCTACAGGAATTTCTTGAAAATACAGATGAGTATCAATCATGTTGTGTGATATACAAAGAATTAGTCCATCAAACTATGTAACAGTAATTGAAATAGTTATGAGAAATTGTATGGATCCAAGCAAAATTGAACTCTAGTCTCGTTTAACCAGACCCTCAGCTGTATCCGTTAATCTCCGACAAGCAAAAGAGGCTCTCTCTCTCTCTCTCTCTCTCTCTCTCTCTCTCTCTCTCTCTCTCTCTCTCTCTCTCTCTCTCTCTCTCTCTCTCTCTCTCTACGGAGACAGCCGAGCGTCTGGTTGAACGAGACTATATTGAACTCTGGCGTAGGAATTCATAAAATGTACGACTTCAAAAAATATCTAAATTGTTCGTACCATTAAATCTGACAATTAACAAGGTATCTATAAATTAGTTTCCTTGAAAAACATTGCTTAAGAACTCATTACATCGAATTCATTGTTTAGAACTAAATGCTGTCAGCGGTGTTGATTTGTGCTTAGGTCCAAACACTGTTTCACCTTCGGTTTGCCTGAGTAACTGCATTGGAGAGTTGATTAAAATCAACTCCAAAAAATTACGCAGTTTACAGTTAATTTAGTTTGGCCGATTCTCTGGAATAACAAAATAATCTTATTCCTGAATATTTAAGTAATACAAATTAATAAATAAATAATAAATAATACATATTTAATAAATTATGCTCTGTTGTTTAAGTAACGAGCTGTGACAGTGTGTGAAATAAAACGAGTTGATTTTAAGAAGTCTTCGCTGAGCATTTTTTAAAACATTGTTTAGTCCATCAATTTCAATGCACCCTTGCATTATATACCACAAGAATTTTTTGCTTACTTTTTGACCTAATTAAAAAAAAGGCATTCACCTGATCCTTAAACAAATTCAGATGCGTACTCTGGCTGTTCAGGTTATTTTAAGCATAATTATGACGGTTTCCTTTGCTTATATTTATACTTACGAGGGTTGTTCGGAAATTATTGAGACATTTTCTCTTATTCTTTTAATAAAAAAGATAAACTCTTGAAATTTCACCAAAATGTAAAGCAGGATAGAGATTATCAATGTGAAAAGTTTCTTGTCCATGGCATGAATATATCACTCCTGGTAAGCTGGCCAACGTGCCTTCGTCCAGTGACCCGGCGCAACTGCAAACTTTTCGCAACGTCATTTTAACGCTTCTTATTGCTCATGTGTTTTAAACACCTTACAAACGAACGGAAATAAGAATTATTCTTTATTTCTCATCTTTTATTTTCATTTCAAGATGTCATCATTCACATTTTCTCTCATTCTTGGTTTTTTTTAAAGGAAAAATCGAGTTATTTTTACCCGAGAGTCTAAATACTGTGAATGTCTCCTGCAGTCATTTTTTATATATTTTAGAACTGTTGACAACAGTTAGCGTGTCGAAAGTACTTGATAATTAATCCCTTTGGCCTAATTCTAGTTAAACAATCAGTGAAAAAAATATGATGAACTGAAGCTCTATACCTTGTCTTGTCATCGCATAGTTTTTTAAGCAATTGCGTGGCCTTAAAAGGTCTTCTTCTGAGATTTCCACCAGTTTGACGGTTTTCAATGCGCCGCCTTGACGTCAAAATTCAATGTAAAGTCGTTGTCAGATTTCTATTGTTTGGTAAATATACGTGTATCATATCCGTATTTAAACTCGAAAATCAGTGAAACTTAATCAAAAGTTAGTCGCAAAGAATAGCAAAATGAACATATTTAATTTGATTTCTTTTATCATTAACTGTAATTCTACGGACACTTATAAAGTAGATGTTTTAAGTTGTTAAATCTCCGAGTTCATGGCTGCGCCGGGTACCCCGACCACCGACTTGTTTATCTACCGTCGTAAAAAAAATATTAAATATTCTTTTAATATTTCTTTATTTTATTATTTGCTGGCGTTTCTTCCGTGTCGGTGCAAATTTTCACCAAAATTCGTCAATTAGAAAAGAAAAAATTCGAGTTGTCTCAATAATTTCCGAACAACCCTCGTATAACAACATGACGCTGCCTGGGCGTATTTATCAAATAGCGTGCCTAATAACTAGAGTGATTTCAGGAGCTATTGGGTAGGAAGGGTATCTATAAAGCGCGAAACAAAATGGAAGCAAAACAATACGAAACGAAACCGAAAGAAAAGAAACGAGACCAATTGCAAACGAAACCAAACGAAATAACGAGACCAATGAGACGGAACTAACCAAAACCAAACATAACTGAAATTCAATATTACCTAAAAATTGAAAAAAAAATTCATTTAAATAAAATTTTAAACTATAAATCAAACGGTCTATATGTTAAAGTTTCATTTTCAAATGATATGTTAGATATTTGTTTTCGTTTCGTTTCAATTTTTGTTTTGGGGTTTCATTTCGTTTGGTTTCGTTCGGTTTCGATTTCATTTCGCATTTTACAGCTAGGCACCTACATGTGTATTATTATTATTATATTACATTATTATTACTATATAGCCTATATAGCTATTTTTCCTTATCAGAATATGACCTTGGATTGACTTTTTTTGTATAAATGTGCATAGAATAAAAGCTCATTTAGTCAAGTAAACATACTTTTTTGATTTCGAGACATAACGTAAATAATAAAATCCACGAATATATGAATATTAATAATTACAAATATTAAACACAAACTTAATTACCTTTCGTCAATGATTCATGAAATTGCCTATCCAAAATGGCGATTTCGGAGCAAATAAAATCGATTTTTTTAAACCGAAACCGATACTGTTTATTCATCACCATTGGCAACTTGCACTCTAACAAGTGATTTGCGGACAACTGGAACAATCTCCCGAATGGTAAAATTGTGCAGCTATACAGAGTATCAAATATCAATTATGCAATCAACATATGCATTAACGGGAGGCTCTCTCCCGTACAGGACTAATACTGGGCCAACCGTGTGCTTGTTCTCTTGTTGTTGGACCCAGCCTCATGAAACCTCCAACAAGCCAACACGCGTTTTAGTTTTTAGACTTTAATATGGACTTTGCATGAAATATACTTCTACATGAGTTTGGTATGCATCAGCACCGAAGGTCTGATTCCAACTGACCATAATTTACAATTCAGAATAATATATAATGAACAATGGAACAACACAATGAAGGATTAACATAATAAGAACAGATGTAAGCTTAGTTATCAAACAGCTATTGATCGAGTAAATCATGACATTTTACATAAAAGAATTAATAAGATGAAAGAAGCTTAAGTGTCAATAAACATAAACAGAAGTCAATTAAAAGGTTAGCTGTCCATCCCTGATTGTGCCTCAGGTTGGATTAAGGCTGCGCGGAATTTATAATGTTTTTAAAACAGTTGTCGAAAAATAGAAGAAAAGGTTTTGTACCAATAAATACAAAGTCAGAGAAAGTTTATTAACACAACAATTAAGAATAGTCCGAAAGATTGATTGTCACACCGTGACACTTACTTATTTTTAAATCTTTAATCGTTCAGTGGCTTATAGTTATATAAATATAAGTTATAAGAAAGCATTCTTTGAATATTATGAGGTGATAATTTCGGTCGGGACATGATCAAATCTATCAAAAAGCCCTTTGGGCTTTATTGGATTTGACCACGCCCCGACCGAAATTATCACCTCATAAAAGAATGATTCCTTATTCCTTATTAATGTACCAACATTGCATAGCTGTGTAATGCAAATAGTTACCCACTGCGTTAGCCATCTAGATACCCACTATACCAGTATAACAGTGCATGTACTGGACGAGATTTAAGTGCGGCTACCTGTAGCTCCACCCCTTCCCCCAGAGAGAGAGAGAGAGAGAGAGAGAGAGAGAGAGAGAGAGAGAGACAGACAGACAGACAGACAGACGGACGGACAGACAGACAGAGAAATAGGGACATACAGAGAAGGACAGAGAGACGGACAAAGAGCCTGTCGACTGGACACAGTCAAGAAGTAAGCTTCTGAAAACATGTTCATTTTACATTTATATATTTTTGTTTGCTACATACATGTATAACCGATTTAGCATAATGTTAAACTCGTCTGCTTTAAACTCTAAAACTTTCTTAATTTTGAAAATGAAAGAAAAAGTGAGCAAGCTTACATACCCCATCCCCCCCCCCCATTACTGGACCCATATTAAATAGCAGGGAAATATTTCAAAAGGGGCATAACTGCCAAAATCTTCCTGCAAGTATGCACAACAACAACAAAATTCTATATTCAAAATTTGAAGAATAATAATAAAAGTAACATTTCCTGGTAATATGCATATCTACACATCATATTCCAAATGCATATACCTACACAGGTACGGTTCCCGAAATTTTGTGCGGCGGTTTATAAGAGAAGTTGCAATTAAAAGCTGTTCATTACTATTTTTAATATAGGACCAAAATTCTATGTTAAAAAAAGAACAAATTCCCAGAAATACAATAAAATTAAAATTTACTGTAACATGCACATCTTTACACTATGTCCCAAATACCTACAAAGTTTTACGAAGTTACGTTCATGAATACGTTCAGCAGTTTAAGAGAAGTTGCGCTTACAAACTGTTTATTACATGTACCTTTAGTTATTCAATATTTGGCCAACATTCTACGTTTTAAAGGCCGATATTCTCAGAAAAATAATGGAATCGGAATCTCCTGGTACATGCACATCTACACATTGTGTTCTAAATACCTGCAAAGTTTCAACAAACCCTGTGCAGTAGCCTAAAAAGTGTTGCGTTCATGTATTCAATATGTAGCCAAAATTCTATTTCAAAAAGGCCAAAAATCCCCCCAAAAATAATGGAATCAAAATTTCCTGGTACATGTAATATTTACGGAGACTATAGGGCTTACGGACTGACTGACGGACGCAGTTCGGTTGCGAAATGCATAAAAACATGGACTATATCACAGTGGGAATACAGACGACATTTTGAAACGAGCTATGTTATGCAATTCATAAATATTATATAATCATAAGCAGGATGGCATGTGGAGAATACTGACGATCGTACATGTACGCCTTAAAACTTGGTGAAAATCCACGTTTGTTATGAACGTTATATTTGATGCACAACATTTGTTTATGTCAGTTTTGTCTCTTGATATTTCAGTGAAATGCAATATCATACCGAATGCATAAAATGTAAACATTTTTGTTTTTGTAATTATAACTTTCCTTTCTGAGTGAAAATAGGTAAAAACCTCAGCTTATTTAAATCCTTTATTTTTGATTTTCAAGAAATATACATGCGTGTTTTTATAAAATAATATGATTTTAAATGTCAGAGTGGTTGTTGGAAGTAAATATATTTTAAAACTCCACATTATTTTCTTTAATTGGTTTTTCTTCATTTACAAATTAAACCATCATAACTACAATTCAATGTAGTATGTTGCTGGCTAGAAATGACACCGTTCTAAATATCATTTTATACATTAAAAACAACAAGTAAGTCTACATAACATTTATATTTCTATAATTTCAAGTTATTTTAAAAGATTTTAATATTTTTTCAATTACTATGTTCGTGCAATTATTAAAAAAATGTAATCATTATTTTTCAAAGTATGTACAGATCTTTTTCCTAACCTGCATGTACTGAAGTCATACTTGTGAATAATAAGTATGATACTATAAAGTATGGTACATTGCCTAAAAGCCAACATCAAGTAGCTAAATACTAATGAATAACATTTCCAACATGAAAGCAAGTGAATTATTAACAATGCCAAAAATAAACATGGTTACTGTAATAATTAGCTGCAGTGTTGTACAAAATCAATAAACTAAATATTTGGCACAACTTATAAAGTTAACTTGGGTTTTGTAGATAATAAATAATGTATTATATATTGTAAAAATATTATACAATTCACAACATTTTCAAGGCAAAAAAAAAAGTCCACATATCTCATTCGCACATTCTAATTTGACACGAAAGAACAATCTTAAAGTTTATTTCTGCAATGAAGCTACTTGTACAGTAAAAATTTAAAGTACGCTTCGCAACTGAACAGTGTCCATAATGTGCCTGCAATATATTTGGTGACTTTTCTATATTTTAATTGTGCAATATCATTGTAACCTTCGACATGTGAATAGAGTTCAGTCTAAAAATTGTACACATTTGCTAATTCATCTAGGAATGGGGTTAAATACAAGTATCATTTGCAAAAACAAAAGAACAATATTTCCATCTGAAGTTATGTCTTAAATAAACTACGAAAATCTATTACAATTTGCAGTTTAGTTTTATGGTGTGTCTAACTGAGGAATAGTCAAAGCAAGATAACTGCTTCCGAGTAACAATGTCGTACATTATTCACCAAGAGTTTTTCCTCTTGACTATAACAATGAACAGTAGCAAATGTTTTAAAATGCTTGCCTTTTTATTATTAATTTGATAATTTTACTGACAATAACATGAATTGATCAAGTTCATTTTTTTTGCTTGGAGAAAAAAAAATTCAGAACAAATTTATTATATTTAGTGGTATTAAATGGCATCTATAAACATTTGTACATGCCATGTGAATCAAGATATCAATCAGATCACATTTCATTTTGCATGGATTCATTATTCAAAATTATTGTACTTATTCAAATCTTCAGTAAATCACTCATAAATTTACTGGAAAAAAAATATTGCAAGAATCAGCAGTTAATTACATGTAAAAAATAAAAATAATAAACTAAAATTTATGACAACTGATATACTATAGCAAATAGCAATAACAAGGTCATATTACTAAAATATAACTTAAATGTAGCTTAAATCCTAGTTTGTGGTTTTTATATCAAATCATATTATATATTGTATTTCTTCCAATGATATTTCATGCTTAGTCCACAATATATCACAACGATTTCTAATTAGCTGCAGCAGGATTTAAAAAAAAAAAATTGGTTGATCAATCACATTTGTATTCAACAAACATCTGTAAGATTTTTTTCTGTCTATACTCTATGAATGTAGAAATGTAGGTGTTGGTTCTGTTGTTTTTTTTTTCAAGGGTTGAATCCAAATTACGCTGACCAATCAAATCCTGTGTTATAGAAGAGGTTCAGTCCCATTCCAGTCAACATTGGCTCCAGACCATCTGAAACGCAAAAAATTGCGAATACTCGTTTTTGTTCAAATCTTCATGTTAATATGGTAAAAGAAAAATTCTGAAAATTTGGTTTTGTACAATATTTCCATGTTTATATGGTAATGGTATGTGGACAAGATTGACTTACTTGGTTCTGATACAGTGTTCGAGTGGAGGAACTAGGTCCTCTTCAGAAGATGGCGTCTTGAATCCCATATCTACTGTATCTGTTATAAAAAATAAATCAATGCCATATATCTGTTATAAAATATTTCTATAATGACAAATGACATTGCTTTATGCTAGAACATGGTTCATGATATAAATCAATAACGAGCAAATCCTAACAAACATAATGTATTTCACTGTACCTATGGTGAGTTTGATTTCCTCCTGCTGCCGAGCTAAGCCGTCGTAGTAATACAGATCAAATCGCCTCTCCGCCTTCCAGTCACTGATAAGCTCCTTCTTGATGGAGAATAAAACGCTGAAGTGACTCTCACTGCACACCACCCAGACTGGATACTTTGGTGTTTTGAGATAAGTCCCCACCTAGAGCAAATTAAAGTAATCCCATAAAATAACACATTTTCAAATTGTCATAAAAGAGATAAATGAAAATCAAATGTCATTTCTTAATAATACTCAACTAATTAAAATCTTTAAAAATAAAGTTAAGGGTCATATTACTGCATGCAACAATTATTCCAAACATTAATTAAACAACATTAATTAAACAAATTAAATTTATTTAAAAATTAAATTTCTGACTTGAAAACCCCTAAGCATGCTGGGAATTTATATGATAAGTAGATGATAGGTTTTATAACATATTAAAGATTTACAATTGATTTAGTCATAGTTTGATGCTATACATATGATATAAATAATCTAAGATTTATCCAAAAGAAAAACATAGGTTAGTACCTGACAGGATTTGTGATGTTCAAACAGAGAAAGCAGTCCTATATTTGACCTCCCTGTGACCCCCTTAAGGATTGTGACATCACTTCCTGTACCTGAGTCCAGCTCGATTTTGTCATTGAACACATTAGAATTGGCTTTCCCAGTTAAGTACAAATTGACCATATCCTGATACAGAAGAACACAACTGGTTATGAATTAGGCATGTCAAAAGAAAAGCAATTATCTAATGAGAAATTACAACATGTATTTCATTTCATTTTTTTTTTTAATTCCAAAATATTGCTAACATTTAGTACCTATAGATGGTTAGTCATTATGTATTAAGTAGATAGTAAGTGGCATTACCTGAGTACAGTACCCATGAGCTCCCATCAGCTTTCCTGTTGGTTCGTCCATATCTTCCCTCACTCTGGCCAACAAAATAAAGGCTACATAGTAACTTTATAAAGATTTTACATTTATTTATTTATATACATTTGTATTTGCTTTTGGCAAGCATTTGAAAAACATGAAATGTAAATTTAGTTAAAGCAAAGATGCAGTGATAAAACACAGATCTACCAATTAATCCCCTAAAGAGAATAAATATTTTTTAGAAGTTCTAACAATTGAGATTTCAAACTAGATAAACATTTTATATTCAGTGGCAGTTAATCAAAATACTTATCAATGTACATGATTATGAGAACACTGGTCAACTTTATCATTGGTTGACCAAATTATCAATGGACAATGCATCATGAGATTATTATTAACTTATTGATAGCTATCAAAGTTTCTGTCAGTATGTCATGATAATGATTCCTACCAATATATTACAATTTGATTAAGGATATAGCGGTAAGTAAAATATACTTATCGTAAAGTACTTGGCAAAAACTTAATTTATTTAATAATTCATAAACTTTTCATACGTTATAAGACTTGGGTAAATAAAAAGAAACATGACTGCTCTATGCTGAAATTCTGGGTATGCAGTGACTGTTTAACTGAGTGAGTTCATCACCAAGAGACTACAAACTTACCTACATGTACTTATACCATTGTCCATTTTTCCTTCATTGACCTACCTTAATTTTTTCTACCAGAGTCTACTCTGCTATGTTTTTCCTAATCATATACATGTAACCATACTCAATATATAGTAAACCCTAATTTGATTATCATTAAGTAACTAATTGATAGCCAAGTTTCACAACTGAATAGAATTTAAATGATAGAGGTACTGGTTAAAGCATATAAATAAGAGACAACCGACTCACTGGTCAATGTATCGAGTGAAGATGACGGAGTACAGCGTCAATATGACGCCCCCCGTCCCGTCCATCATGAAATGATGTACATTCTGTTTCAAAAAGCCCAGCAGATCTTCATAAGATTTGAAGTGATTCAGCATCAGCTGCTAAGAAAAATTAATATTGTACACCAATGGTCCCTTAAAATCTATAACATTCCTTAGTCACAAATGGTTTTGAACTTTTAAGTCATTTTTTGGCAAAACATTGTATATAGGGTACCCGCATTGTACGGATAACTCCTCCTACAGTTTTCAAGATAGGAAGTTGTTCTTTTGCAGATCAATTGTACATATATCAGAGGAGTGCATATTTCCGATAATTTATCGTAAAAATACCAGCTTTTGAACTTAGTCATTTTTTTGGCAAAATATTGCATATAGGGTACCCTCATTGTAAGGATAACTCCTCATACAGTTCTCAAGATGCAGAATAATTGTACATATACATGTATTAGAGGTGTGCATATCGCTAGAATTTTGATTTCTGATAATTGATGAAAAAAATACCAGCTGTTGAACTTTTAATTCTTTTGGCAAAATATTGCATATAGGGTACCCTCATTGTACGGATAACTCCTCCTACAGTTTTCAAGATAGGAAGTTGTTCTTTTGCAGATCAATTGTACATATATCAGAGGAGTGCATATTTCCAATAATTTATCGTAAAAATACCAGCTTTTGAACTTAGTCATTTTTTTGGCAAAATATTGCATATAGGGTACCCTCATTGTAAGGATAACTCCTCATACAGTTCTCAAGATGCAGAATAATTGTACATATACATGTATTAGAGGTGTGCATATCGCTAGAATTTTGATTTCTGATAATTTATGAAAAAAATACCAGCTGTTGAACTTTTAATTCTTTTGGCAAAATATTGCATATAGGGTACCCTCATTGTACAGATAACTCCTCCTACGGTTCTCAAGATAGGAAGTTATTCCTTTGCAGATCAATTGTACATATATCAGAGATGTGCATATTGCTAGGATTTTGATTGCCAATAATTTATCAAAAAAATACAAGCTTTTGAACTTAGTCATTTTTTTTGCAAAATGTTGCATATAGGGTTCTCCATTTTACTGGATACGGGTTGACACGGATTATGGATACAGTTCACATAAAAGAAAACCCGGTTTGCTGTCACATTGACAGCTTTTCACTTGTTTTAAGGTTTTATCACGGGTAATTGACATCATTTTATTTGTGTTATCGTTGAAAAAGACATATTTATTAGGAAATGTTGATATTTGAATTTGTGTCCCTCAATGCGGTTTACGATCAACATGTTTTCTTCAAAATGATTATGATTATAAAGATTTCACAAACGTTTTTTAAAATCAACACTTTGTGTATATCGAATTTGTCTTATATTTCCATTAACGTTATCAGCCACAAAGAGGTTGTCTCTGAAGTCTACACATAAACCATAAGGACGCCCTATTTCACAGTTGTCAATGTAGCCGAGGAGCTGTCCGTCCGGATCCAGAATGTGAATACACTCATTTTCATCGTCTGCTGTTAAGATACAACTTAGGCTGTCTGTAGTGATGCCTACTGGCCTAAATGGTCCTTTGGCTTGTGAAGTATATTGAGGACCAGTGTAGGTAAAACCGAATTTACCAGCCTGATTAACGACCACTAAAGCGCCGGCTTTATTGTCAGCTACACAGATATCAAGGTTCTTGTTCTCGCAGATGTATTTAACGTAATCACCAGACGAATAGAGGGGCTGTCCTTTGTAATTGTACTGAATATTTTGTTTCTCTGTTGACCCACAGTAACGCACAACCTTTGATTGCTTATAATCGTCACTGTCCGTGAGAACCAGGAGGTCACCAGAGGAGGTACTACAGACAGCACGAGGTCTCCACGCCTTTAGTCTGATCACTGTCTGTATCTGTGAATCTTTCACTATGTTCACAGTCCTATCATCGTAATCAGTATAAACTAGATCCCCACTTTTTGTCACTGCTATGCCATATGGTCTTTTTCCTGACTTGGTCCGCGTAGATTTCGTTAGTTGCCCATCCAGGTTGTAGAGATTCATTGTATTGGTAAAACTACACGTCCATATGTAGTTATCACTTAGACAGGACACACTGCGTAATCCTGTGTTAACATGTATATCTTTGATGATCTCTGGGAAGTTCGATAAGCGTTTAGGCCTCAACATTTCCAATGCAGAGATCGTTACTTGCAGATAACCGAACTGTTGACGGACATTTCCTTTGTGAATATCATGAGGTATAAAACCTTGTAAGGAGACAAAGGTTTCACGAGGCAATACTCTGAATTCGGCAATCCTAGATTTGTATGCAAATACATCGTTGACATAATTGGAGTCCAGTAATTTATTCAGTTCATCAATGTTCTGTGCGATTTCAGAAATGGTGTGTGTAAGTTCAGCTTCCTGTTTATTTAGAGCAGCAAGCTGTTTAGATTCCTTTTCATCAACATCAGAATTTAGTGTCTTGATAACGGTGTGTATTTCTCTCTGCAAGTCTTCTCCATGTTTGTTGATAGCTTCTTTTGTTTTCTTAGAGTTTTCCTTAATATCGGCTTTCTGAATTAGAATGTTAGATGCAATATCTTGATATTTTGGGTATATGGTTTTCATCAATTCTGTCAACTCTTTTCGTAAAAAAAGTTTTAGGTTTTCAAGTTTTTTCGCTACGTTAACAAATTTATGACCGCCATGATCATGGGAACACACACACTTCTCACAAACAGGAATGTTACATTGTTCACAGTAACGTTCGCATAGTTCGGAAGAATGGTTTTGACATTCAGTAATACATCCCCGAAGTTTAAATGGAACGATTTTGTGCATTTTGGATTTATCAGAGCTATGTGTTTCTTCACAGTCTTTGCACACATGTTTGTAACAAACGCTACAGTGTAAAGAGGGTTCCGGTGTGTCACAGAGATGACAGCGTACCACGTCTTGGAGGCTGCACTCGGAGTCCATGGTGAAATACTGTATTATAATGTAAAGCTGAAAAGATGGTATGAATTCGTTATCGTCAGTACATGTTTATCACAACTTAGAATTAAACAGGCACGTAGCATCGGGGGGGGGGGCACTTTTTCTCGCCGCAACATTTTTTTTAAATTAACATATAAAAAATTGGACCCCCCCCCACCCCCCACCCCACTTTTTGGGAGTATGTTAAGGTAGGTTTGCGGCTTGCATTTTTTTAAGGTTGTACCAAAGTTACATACCATTTTGTTCACTATACTAAAGTCTTTTTCCTCATGAAATTCAAATGAATCTTGCCCGTCCCATTTTATAACTACAGAAGGTCAAAGTTCATGATTTCCAATTTTCATTTTGATGAAATGTAAACAATTTCGTGAAAATATGTACATTTTATATGTGACTATTATGGGGGTTATTTATGCTTAAAATGTTCGAAAATAATATCACTATTAATATCATGATTCACTTTTATTAATCTCTGATGAACTATCTAAAAATAGAATAAAATGCAACAAAAGTCTTAATTTTGGACTACTATTATGTAAACGAAAACATCTTATTTGAAACCTTTCCAAGTCCACCGATTTCAGGAAAAACGTATCTTAGAATATGTGTAATCTGATGTTTCTAAAACACTATTCAAAACCATATGATGCGGATTTCGTTTTCGTGGAAATTGATAAAATGCGTGTGTCCTCTTATTTTTTCATTAAAACTAAAAAAAACCGCGAAATAAAAAAAACCTGAAATCAATTATGACGTCATATAAATTTTGACGTCATAACTGAAATAAAGGGTAGTTTGTGTTACGTCACAATGAAAATGTGTGAGTTATCTCCATATAATTACATTCTACTGTGTTTTTCCATTAAATTCCGTGATGTTTAAATGCCTCTAAATGCAACAAGTAGTCAAAGGTCAAATTGACGAGTTTTATTATGACGTCACAAACGTTGAACGCTGTAAACTGCAACGTCACAAGCGAAAATCAAAGTTCACGCTTGTGGCTGTTACTGTAACTCTTCCATTAATTTGAACTTACCCTTAGGATAAGATGGGAATTTTAAGGTATGAATCACATTTACAGACAAGGCAAGAAGTTAAAAAAAATGTAAATATAAGCATTAAATCATGATTTTTTGAAGTATACACTCTCATAACTGCAGCAGTGTGTGCATACAAATTTTCATAACACGCTAACGCGCGTTACTCAATTTGTATGCACACACCGCTGCAGTTATGAGAGTGTATACTTCAAAAAATCATGATTCAATGCTATAGTAACCGCAAACCTTACCTTAAAACATGATATGAAAATAAGGAAATTAGGAGTTAAATGGAAGTTATATACTACGCTAGCCCCCCCCCCCCCCTCCCCCCCCCCCCCCCAACGGATAAGGATTAGGTTTTTGACGGTTTTTTTTCTGAAATTACAAATTTCTTCTATTTTTGGGAGTAGATTTTAATCAACTCTCCTATATGCACTTACTCGGGCATAGCGAAAGTGAAACAGTGTTTGGACCTAAGCACAAATCAATTATAACGCTGACAACACTTAGTTCTTGAAAATAATCGATAAATTCGATGCTATGTATTTTGAAGCATTGTTTTTCAAGAAAACTTATTTATTAATACCATGAAAATAGTTAGATTTTAAATTGTACAAATAGTTTAGATATTTTTGAAAGTCGTATGTATTCCTACGCTAGAGTTCAATGTAGTCTCGTTCGACCACGCAGCACAGTTAAGGCTGTCAATAAATTCCGTTCAGACAAAAAGTTCGGGAAATGTGCATTATGACATCACAGTATATTAAAAATCTCAAAACTACTTATTCATTAATTTATTAGCAACATTAATTTATGCTAACCTTTTAACGAGGCCGAGTACAGAACGAGTATACACGCACGCTTTCGCGCAGCGTTTCATTTGTATTGTGACGTCATCTTTTTGCTTGGTTGACGCAATGGCGTGATAGTTTCAACTGCAGATATTCAGCAAAAAATTGTTGATATATATCGTTTGATGCGTAAAAATAATGTTATATTGTGGAATAAACATAAATGCCTCGAAGTATAAGCTATATTTGGGCTCGGGTCGAAAACGTGAAGAGGGTTCAGCAAGCCTAGCCCTCTGCCGTTTTCTTAACCCGCCTAAATATAGCTTAAGGTATCTCACTCCTCATGTTTTGATTTCATTGCGCAGATGATCATTATAGTTAAAATGAATATGATCTTATTTATTTAATCATCACAGATAGATTATTATTTCATAATTACACAACATTCATAAAGAAAATCCATTTGAATTCAAGAAACAAGCAAGTTTTTGGGGAACTATTTTTTCGTGCGGAAGGCTTTTTAGACAAAAAAATTTATGAATTTTCAATATACTTTTCTTTTTATTATACTTTATTCATTATTCACATTTTTAACATTTGATAGGTTTGTAACATATTTTATAGGTTCTGTGTGACATGTACAAAATCAAATCTTGAGAATGTGATAGCCGTTTAGCATAAAATCATGCATATATATAGAACATTAAGCCAAATTTTGCGAGAATTTTACCTTTGAAGCCCTATATCTAAAATTTGACATCACTGACCCCCATGTTATATTATGTCAAAATGATACTGAATACATATTTAGGCAAACTGGATTAATCTTATAAAATTCTTGATATTCAAAAAGTTTTTATTTCAAATCAAATTGTAACTATTATAGAAATTGTCTATTTTAAGTGCAAAAAGGTCACCAACAAATTTATGCAGCTTTGTACAATTTTTTTTCGTAATCCCTCTATTCAGTGTGACCATTGTGCGTAATTAAAAACAATATTTGAAGAAATAAGTTTGCTTAATCAAAAATTCTGACAACAAATCCTAATCAGGATGAAATTGCATTTTAGGTGCAAAAAGGTCAAATTAAATGGGCAATAACTCAGAGGGATGGATACTGATCCCCCATTATCTTTGTATTTTTTAAGTTTGTTTGTCTTCAGATTTCAATGATATACTTCTCAAAAAAATCTTGATACAACAACATTGAGGAGTGGGATACCTTAATTCATATATATCGAGACAGTAACCATGTATTTTATAGTAATGATCTCTCATGTGTGATCTTATATATTTTTTTATTACTTAAATATGTCTGAATGTTTTAATAATACTACATAGATCACCTTTTCCGCCTTTGTCAATTAAAAAATAGCCATTATCTGACGAATCTGGGAAATTGGGCATACAAAAATTAACTTTGATAAGACCCCTGGAACAAACCAGGAGGTAAAAGGTTTTTTTATTTGACCATTTGATGCCTTTTAGCAATAACTTTAATATGTAGAACAGAAAAAGAAATCCCTAGGGCAGAAGTTTTGAAAAAATGTAAAAAAAAAAAAAAAAAAAGAGGCAAAATTGATACATTTCAAGCAAAATCCTATAGGGTCCTATGTTAAAGATTAACAAACTTTGAGATGACCCCCTAAACAAACGGTGTGGTAAATGTCTTATTTTTTAATCTTAAAATAATAATTATATCAGTAGAAATTCATGTAAAAAGTGTCATCCAAAAATCTAGGGCAGAACAAATTAGACCCGGCCTCGTTAATTGAAAACAACAAATGCTATTACTTACAATTTTGAGGTCTGTTATATCCTACACACTGAAATATTAGCATTTAACATTATTATTAGTAGAATGCTACCTATATAGTCTTATTTTCATTTTGTTATAAGTATACATCGTAAAAAGAGGCAACCTCTTTTTTGTGTAAAATACCGTATATCTTAAAGCTGAGTACCTAAATAAATCACTTAATTGCAAGGGCATACGCTTAACTGATCCTGACAAACTTTTACATGTGAATTTGAAATATGCTATGTAACTTAAAAACTTCTACGATCCTTGTAAAATCTTACAAATTAATTATTTTTTAATAAAATTAACCTTGTGACCTTCAAAATTATTCAACAAATGCATTATAAATTACGGTTACAACTAACAAATAATCTTATCTCACGAAGTTCGCAGCGTTTTTCAAAATCTACGGTATAACATTAAGTTATTTTATAATTCAGTTGTGAATTTTGACATGACTATGCCCTTGCAATATATTGAATTTGTTAAATGACCTCAAAACTACAAATACATCTGCTTGTACCATGCGATTGTCACATCACGTGACCACTATGAACATAAAATATTGTACTTTTATATATATATTTTAGAAATATATATTATTTGAGTGACTGTTATCGGTTTTAAAAAGGACATGCCAGTTGAACTAAAGTATATGCGTTTTCATCACAAAAAATTTGCCGATATTTTTATTGGCCGCCTTAACTGTACTGCGCAGGCGCTTGGCTGGCTCCGTTAATATCCGACAAACAGAGTCTCTCTTGCTTGTCGGAGATAAACGGAGACAGCCGAGCGTTTTCGATTTCGATTACTGATACTTCTTGCCATGCAAAATCACATATCGTTGATTTCGCATAAATGATAATCGATAAAATCAACCCCCGTCAGTACTTCAGTACTTTGTTTGATTTTTTACTACCCCCCCCCCCCCCCCCCCCCCCCCCCCCCCAAGGATTAGGGTTTCGTCGATTTTCGGAAATAACGATCCCCCCCTCCACACTTTTTTAATTTTTCTTGTAAAGATATTCTGGATGAGTCTGCCCCCCTCCTCCACTCACTTTCAAAAACGATGCTACGTGCCTGTTAAAATAAATGGATGTTGTACAATCACCAAACGATAATATGTAAACGGTGTGACCGTTGGACCGAGCGCAGATTTAACACAGTGCAGTTTGATTTTTGTATAATAAAATCTATTTAAGGTAGCTCGCGGGTTGACCTGCTTGTGAGAAAACCTACCTTGAAAATTTGTCCACGTGATCCCTAGGTTTCAGAGTTTTATTTCTAAAATTTATTTGAGATTCGTCTGCGCGGTAACAATGTTATCGTGTTTCAAATACAGTGTCATTGATAAAATCAAGCAACGCCATTTCAATGAAATATATAGTAAAATGCACATCTTACTCGAGAAACGCATTACAAAACCATACTCCAAACTTTTAAACGATTCAGACGAAATTAATTATACTCAACACAATAACAGAGGAGATAATTATGAATCAATTCATAAAAAATAATCAGTATGTGTTCTCGGCCAATTTTTTGCAAAACAACTTTAAAGATTTGAAAGATTTCTCAAAACCTTATATTTTCATTACGACGTTAGCCCGACGTCATCATTTCCTTACGTCTGAGAACCCAAAAATTGAAATGCATTTATTGACAAGACTAGCTGATTAACACATTTTAGAACATGTAAATACTAATTGTGAATGTTATCAAATGCACAAATGCAATTAATGTAAGGCTGTAAAGATACAGAGAATTGCTATTTTTGTTTTCATGAGACTCCGTGTCAATCAGTGCTAAAAAAAAAAAAAATGCCAGGCAACTACCGACATAATAAGTTTGTAATCGTATAAAATAATTAGCTCAAGCTAAAAGAATTTTAATAAAATTTGATCGGTAGTTAAAATTACGGAAGTTATAATTGTAAAAAAAAAAAGCGAAGTTAATGCATATGTTCAATTAATTTACTTGTCTATTTTAAAATATGATTTTAAATGGAAGAACACTCATACTTTATACTCATTTAGAAGAAAATATGACAATGTATGTGCCATCTTTAAATTTTCAGCACTTGATAATTATAAATGTTTGTATGAACAGTGATAAACTGCATTTAAGCTTTTTAAAATATTTCCTTTTATGCTTCTAAATATCTCATTTCTCAATGTATGAGTTTACTATGACGGTTAACTCTTTACGCTATTCCTATTGTGACGTCAGCAAACCCGCGAGCTACGTTAAAACGCACACAGAAGGATCCGCCTGCATGGTTGCCTACTCAATTCATTCGTCAAAGTTAAACTAAACGTCGCGTGCTCAGTCTACATTATGACGTCATATTTCAGACGAAAAACGTTCAAGTTTTGTCTTCGGAAATAGCCGAAGAGAGTTACGTGATCCCGAATTTTTTTTATTTCTTCTTTCATTGTTCATTAATTAAACTCATATGAATGCCGCTGTAATAAAATTAAATATTTTATTAAGTATCTAAAAGATCAGTTCCTTGACGTTAATATTTTTATTTTCCATCTGATAATTTGATAAGACATACATAGAACAAGTCGTGTTTCTTGATTGAAGCACTACTGAAACTTATCTGATTTCTTTTTTAATTTCTTTTAATTCAAATTACCTTCTATTGAAACACTGGAACTTATTTTAATAGAGTTTAGGGGCATTAAACATCGATAAGCACCAGTCAATCAATGATCGAACTAACTTTTTAAAACAAAATGGCTGCCAATATGGCGGCGCCCAGGGCTGGAAGAATTTTTTTTTGGCCTTAGTACCCCCGATTCAACTCTCATTTTTCACTGATTTTCTTATATATACGTGTTACCATTAATCCTCGCTTCGCGAGGCGGGCTTCGCCCGCCTCTCGCTGCGCTCGGTATTAACTTTATACCGAGCGCAGCGAGAGGCGGGCGAAGCCCGCCTCGCGAAGCGAGGATTAATGGTAACACGTATATATAAGAAAATCAGTGAAAAATGAAAGTTGAATCAGGGGTACTAAGGCCAAAAAAATTTTCTTCCAGCCCTGGGCGCCGCCATATTGGCAGCCATTCTGTTTTTTAACAAATGCTTACGCAATCGTAACTACTCGGCCATTTCCGTCACCGCAAATAATTTTAATTTTAAATTTTATAGGTTACGGAAAAGGAACGGAATCCCGATCCCGTTTCAGATAAACGTGTGCTAGCCTAGTTCCCTGAGCTACCCATTACGCACAGGAACCAGGCTAGCTCATGCGCAGGTTGAATTTTCCCCATAGCATCCGGTTTAACCTCGCTTATATATTTTCTGCGTGGACCTCAGGGTCCACGCAAAAAAATTAAACTGTTAAAATATCTACATGTATTTGTTATAGTTGCATATGTGGTCAAACCTTTCAATAATATTGGATATCACACACTAAAAAAGGGGGAGGGCACATGTCTACAACGCTTATATAGCGTACAAAAAATAAAAAGATTAAAAACAAAATTGATGTCACAGAGGAAAATTAAAACACCGGTAACAACAAGGAACAAAATGAGAAATAACACAGACCCACAATTTATTGATTTTAATGATCATTATTGAAAGGTAAAGAAGAGATAAAAAATAAAAAAAAACCGGCTTTGTGTTTATCAAAATATTTTAATAAGTCTGTTTAACATTTCATTAATGCACAGTGGTAGTTTTTTTATTAAGTGTATAAACCTAGGAAGGGACCATTGGAATAAAAGTTTGACATCTTCCGGTACCTTACGGTGGTAAAAGTTTTCGAGACAAAGCCAAAGTTTTTTGGTTTGGTTAAGTCCACGAGTTGCATTTAACAATGATGACAGATGTGTGACTCCTTCTGCGCTAGCCCCAACGGTCACACCGTAAAACATATTAAAAATCAAGGTCAAATTTAACGCTCTAGAAACAACTTATTTATTATTCATATTTAAGAAATTTGGCATTCTGATTCATTTCCATTCATATGGTAGAATTAGGTTGACATTTATAGCGGGCGCGAAGCGAGCTCTACCGGCAAGGCGTGTGTGAATAGAAAATTCGGACTAGTTGCACATTCATTCAACGGATTTTTTTGGCGTCAGTAAATCGGACCAGTAATGCCTTGTTTTAATCGTCCCAGTAATTCCCTGTAAATATGGTTTCCCATTTCACACTCTCACGAGAACAAGATAAAAGACTTAGTCACTATGTACATCATGCATTGTAAATAAAATAATTCCATTACATAAGACTAACAGAGTTGTCGTTCCTTCGAGTGACGTCACAATGGATTTCTTGCACATTGATCCCACAGAATTTTTTCGGAGTCAGTAAATTCCGACCCACAATGCAATTTATCAATGTCGGACGATCTCACTAGACTTGATTCCTTCTCGCGAGAATCAAAGTAAAACTTTTGAGAAACAGATAAATTGTGTAATTTCATGAATATCATGCTTTTTAAGTAAACAAAACAGTATTTAAGAAATGAACTCAATGTCTACCCAAGTTATACTCGTATAACCTGGGTTGGGGCAATTTACGCTTTATAATCCGCGAAGCGGATTATAAAAAAGCGTAAATTGCTCCAACCCAGGTTATACGAGTATAACTTGGGTAAATATTGAGTTCATTCCTTATAATTTAATTTTCTGGAATTTGCTGTACAAATTGAGTCCGTTTTACTTTTAAAAATGATATAAATCTGTTCAAAATTCAAACGTAACGTCAAGTGAATTAGTACGTTGGTGCATTGTGACGTGTTTTGTGACGTGCAAACCAGGTTATACAAATTTAACTAAATTTTTCTATCCAATCAAATGCCGCGTTACAACCATAATTAAATTATACTAATGTGTTTTACGGTTCTACCGTTCTGGCGAGCGCAGCAAGAATTACACATACTGTACCCTGCATCATTGTCAACTTATAGTTTTATTTAGGTATCAACGAACGTCAACGAATTTTTGAGAGAGTATTGCTCTACAATAAGTATTCCAAAGGTACTAATTTTAATGTTATGATACATACAGCGCAACCCCCTACCCAGAGAGAGAGAGAGAGAGAGAGAGAGAGAGAGAGAGAGAGAGAGAGAGAGAGAGAGAGAGAGAGAGAGAGAGCCCGGTACCTGTTTGTAAGTGTAATTTCCCACTTTTAAATTTAATGGTCTGACTATATGCAATATCTACATAATTTTTTTACCTGTTTATTTTTTCATTTTATTCCTTTTTATTTAGTTCAAAATGGACTATTGTTTATTTCCTCCCTACTCATATACTTAAATACCTGCCTACTGTACATGCATGCACAATTAGTTTAAAAATGGATCGATATGGCAGTAAAGTATGGCTCTTGCTAGTATATATATAAAAATCTCTATATTAAAAAAAGATTAAAAACAAATCATATGTCAATGAGGCAAGTATCGCAGACTATACTGAAATAGCCAGTACACTCATTAGAGATGTTTGATCCACCTCTAAATTTATCGAGGGAAATATAGCGCGAGTGCACTGTGACGTCATCCATGACTTTGTTCGTCTTTGTTTACGTTTCTCGACTCAATTCGAAGGTATGGAAGCATGTAACAAATCTTCTGAGTCTCGCCAAAGCATATGCGGTACTCGAAACGTGTCTTCAAACTTTAAGTCACCGTAAATTACGAGTTAAAAGTCGGCCATTTTTGGCATAGCACCACGGGTGAAAACATTAGAGAGCATTATGGGACGTAGACAAAAAATTTTGTTTGATGAACTGTAGGTTTAGCTCGTTCTTTTTCCCGCGCACACTGGTTCTTAGAGCTCGCTTCGCTAGCCGGCGCTGCGCGCCGGCGAGCTGCGCTCGCTAATATTTCACTTAGGTTTTTTTCCAGGGTTTTTCAAAGAGACAGATGACACTTGACCGACGTCAACTTTGATGTCACAATAAGGGGAAATTACTCTAAGTAGTTATTGTAAATCTGCTGGAATATAAATACCAAAATCTTCTCAAAATCTTGCAAAGCTAAAGAATTGGGACATCTTTTTTTTTTTAATAGGAAACAGTTGTAACTTGCTCTCATTTGGATGAATGCTCACATTTATTTTATTCACTATATATTTACAGTAATTAATTTCCAGGAACGTTTTTTAAAAGGGGGCGCGGCAGCATCATTCAAAAAATATTTACAAGTAAAATGAAATTCTAATCCGGGTGAGGAATGGTGAGTGCGTAGTATGCATTTAGCTCTTTAACTGCTCAATGGTATCTTTATTTTCACATTTATTACATCCTCCCGGGGGGGGGGGGGGGGGTCCAAAACCGATTTTCTTATATGATCAGCAATTATTTTTTTTAATACGTAAATTATATTTTTTTTAAAACGGGGGGGGGGGGGGGGGGGGGGGGCTCTATGATAAGTCAATTTTTTATATGTAAGTTTAAGAAAAATGTCTGCTGCAAGAAAAGAGGAAATAAACTGCAATAAACATTATGTTAAAATCGTTATTATTCAACAACATTGTAAAAACTGAGATAAATTCTATTTAAATAAATAAACAATCTTATAAATTATGAATTATGAAAATTTACAAGAAAAAATAGGCATGTTTATATTTTACTTTGCATTCAAATTTATTTACGTTACGTTGATACTTTTATTTTTATTGATGTATCATAATTCATTATTTGATCAAATGCTGCGCTCGCCCCAACGGTCGCACCGTAAAACATATTAAAAATATATACCCTCTAGCCTCTAGTTACTAATACACATTTCGACTGACAAGCATAACCGCGGTAACCGAAAATTCACATTGTATTTGTATTCAAATCGACAGTTAGAAAATTTTGTCCTTTTCAACGGATGACCTTGGATATAACTTATTGTGCATACCTATGCATACAATGAAAACTTCTATATCGAGCTAATATTAGGTACATTATACGTACTCTTCTGATTTGGGTATCACATAAAAATGATAATGCTACAACTATAAGCATAAATTCAATATTACAACTGTTTATCACCAACTTACATTGTGTCTATCCCAATCGATGTGGCTCCATAATGGCGATTACAGAACAAACTTGAATTTTCAAATTAGATATATCAATAGATTTGTCAGACCGGGGCCCCTAATGTTGATTCGTCACTATAGGCAAATTGGCATTCTAACAGTCAAGTAATTTTCCAATTTAAACGCAGACCCGCGGAACAATCTGCCGAATGATAAAATCAGCTAAAGACAATCAAATATTAATACATGTAATGCAATCAGCATATTAACTTTATACTAGTATGTACGTGTATTTTTAAAACAACTTTGCAAATGCTGGGATATATCTGTGTAGGTTCTTAGCTGTGTAAAGCGAGTAGTTATCCATTTCGTTAGCTATCCGGACACCTACTTTATAACACAGCTCATGAACTGCAACCCCCCCCCCCCCGAGAGAGAGAGAGAGAGAGAGAGAGAGAGAGAGAGAAAGAGAGAGACAGACAGACAGACAGACAGACGGACGGACGGACGGACTAACAGAAATACAGACAGGCAAAGGGTCTGTTGACAGGGGACAGGCACGAACTAACCTTCATAAAACATGTCTAGTATTTTTATTGATGAATTTGTTTATTTGTTTGTTACAGGTTCTTAGCTGTGTATCATTAAAATCACCTTTATTTAGCATAATGTTAAACTTGTCTGCTTTGAAGTGTAAAAACTTTCTTTATTTTTGAGATGAAAAAAAGTAAACAAGCTCATGTGCCCCACGCTCCCCAATTACTTAATACTTCTACACATAATGAATAGCAGGATACCCATTAAATACACAAACATTCTATGCAGCGGTTTAAGAAAATTTGCACTTAAAACTGTGGTTTTTTTTAATATATGCTAAGTTCAAAAGGACCGAAAGAATGAAATTCAAATTTCTGGTAATATGCATAACTATACATTATGTCATAAATACAAAGTTTCATGGAGTTACCTTCACTAACCTTTTAGATACAAGTTTCAAACACTGAACGTGTTTACAAATAATGTAAAAATAAAAATGACAAGATATAAAAAAAATGATGAGTTCATGTGAAAAATATTATCAACAGAATAAAAACATTAACAAGAGGCCTATGGGCCACGTCGCTCACCTGAACGACAGTTCCATATAACATTCTATTTGGTAGCAAATTCTATTTTCATTCTTAATTTTAAACCCCTTCTTGGGGCCTTGGTATTTGTCCGGAGTTTATGGTTGGCCTCAACAATTTAAAATTAACACTATATGAAAATTCTGCATAGAAATCTCAAACAGTAACATTGTAGTTCTCAGAAAGAACATTTTAAGCATTTTCTAGAGATATTTCTTTGTTAAACATTGAACCCCTTTCAGGGCCCCAGTATTAGCCCGACCGCGGTGGTCATGATTTTACCAATTTAGAATCTAAAATAGCCAGGGATGTATGCATAGTAACATCCGAAACTGGTGCATTGTAGTTCTTGAGAATAAGATTTTTAAACATTTTCCTATATATGTTAAACTTTGAACCCCGTGTGGAGGCCCAATTTAGGTCCTTGGTCACAATTGTTTTAAGTTTACAATCTTCATTATATATACCAGCTTTTGTGTAAATATTGGCATTTCTGGTGCACTGGTTCTTTAAGGAGAAGATTTTTAAAACATTTTTCCTATGCATTTCTATGTTGAACTTTGAACCCCGCCTTGGGCTTCAGTTTTGATCCGGTGGTAACGATATTTACAATTTAGAATATTCACTATATACAGAGTGTATACAGGCTTTTGTGTAAATATTGGCATTTCTGGTGCAGTGGATCGATCTTGAGAAGTTTTTTAAACACACACACCCTATACTCATTGTTTCACAATTATCAGTCTTTTAAAATAGGTTTAGCCCTTTATTTTAACAAATTGAATCATCTTCCCATAAGGGTGCTTTGCACCACGTTTAAATAAAATTGGGTCCAGTGGTTTTAGAGAAGATTTTAAAAATGTTAAAAGCTTACGGACGGACGGAAACAACGGATGATCAGAAAAGCTCACTTGACCTTTCGGTTAAGGTAAGCTTAAAATTTGATTAAAACTTAAACTAATAAAATATATGTGTACACAATAACAAGACTGAGCTTTGTTTACAAAACAAAGAATTTTACACTCTATATTTGACTTTCAAATTTTGAAGCAATAAAAATACCCATATTAACCAATTTAAACACTTAAAATGGA
Source organism: Magallana gigas (assembly GCF_902806645.1). NCBI lineage: Eukaryota > Metazoa > Mollusca > Bivalvia > Ostreida > Ostreidae > Magallana > Magallana gigas. Next base: position 56,548,442 of record NC_047563.1, read on the forward strand.
AAAATAACATTCTAAAATTTTAAGTTCGAATCGTGCCTAAATTCTTTAAGTTTGAATTTAAGTATTTCCTATATGTTTATACAGAGTTCTTCCTCTAAAGGAGGTCAAAAACCTAAACATGACCATAACTATCCAACCATCTAAACAAGAGGCCCTCGGGCCTTGACGGTCACCCGAGTCCCATATCCCTCAGACTGACATGTCAGGGAGTCTCATTTTTGCATTTTAAGCTTCATTTTGAAGTCTGAATCCTAATCTGATACTCCTCTGACTGTTACCCTGCTTTTATTGTTTGATTCATAATTCATAAAAAGAGGAAATGGGTGTTCATGAGTTGGAGGAATCTCGGATTATCTATACCGTAATTATAGTTTCAGGGGCAGAACTGTTTGCTAATAAGAAACCTGCAGGCCTTTAATGGCCAATCTTTTATAACGTTCACAGTTTCATTTATAATGCACACAAAATGCATATAGCTTGTTTCTACAAGTATACAATGTACATAACATTAAAATAAAAGTAGATTTCCTAAAATAGAACATATATTTAATTCAGTATTACCAAGTGACAATTTACCATTTAGTTTTCAAGATGAAGTTCAAATTAATATACGACACACAGCAATTACCCTCAGTAAAAATATCATCAACCATAAATTTCACAATTCAACATCAGAATATAATGAACATAATAACAAAGCTCGACTTTATCTCTCATGACAGTGCTAGTACAGAAAAAAAACTTAATACATTTTACTATTCGGCCATGGTCTGAAATCCTGACCCAGGGGCCATGAATGTCAAAATTTTGGTTGAGGGATTCATGGACATAATAATTATGCAATTAGTTTTTCCCCACATGTGTGGGAATAGAGAAGAAGGTTTTTGAAAATTTGAGGTTTTCTTTTTTTTGCATATTTGACTCCACCTATGGAATTTCACAATTTAGATTCTTCTTACCAGAGATACTTTACACCAACTCCTGGCCTTGTAGTTTTTAAGAAGTTCAAAATATAAAATTGTTAACGAACGACGCACGGCAGACGACCTAACAATTAATCATTTATTTCATTAATTTATTACATTTCTGTTGTACTTTCTACATGACATACTGTATATATTTTCAGATTGTGTATCCTCAATCAAATGAATTTGTATACATTGAGTAATTTCTTATATAATTGAATACAGATATAGAAGCTGCATGATTGTCATTTTAATTTACCAATACATTAATTGATCAATAACATTAATTTGATTTGTACTTATTTTTATGCAAATTATCAAGTTGCGACCTGTCTACAAAAACCTGGGCTTTATCACCAAATGGGAAAACTAACGGTACTTTAATCATTAGCAGGATGAGATATGACATAGTATCCGCCAGTAGGTTTTGCTGAGGGTCGAAAGAGTGACGATCGTACGTAAAACTTAAAATTTTGGTGAAAATCCACATTTTTCATGATTATATTTGATTAACGACTTTTGTGTCATTTATTTCAGTTAACTGTGATATCATGCTAAACGTATATATTTTAAATATCATTGTTTTTATAATTATTTTCCTTTATGAATGAAACAAGGTAAAAGTCTCAAGCCTATTTGAATCCTTTATTTCTGATTTTCAAGAAATATATGTGCAGTTACATAAGTATGGCCTTAAGCCTGGTTGTTCGGTCAGCTTCAGGCACGTAGCATCGTTTTTGAAAGTGGGGGGGCCAGACTCATCCAAAAAATCTTGACAAACAAAAAAAAAATTTCCCAAAATCTTCAAAATCCTAATCCGTGGGGAGGGGGGGGGGGGGGGGTTACGATAAACTTTACTTCCAAAAAATAACTCTTACCTACCAACAATTTTTTCCCCCAAATCATGAAATCCCTAATCCGTCGGGGGGGGGGGGGGGGGGGGTTGTAACTTCCATTCGACTCCTCATTTCGTTATTTTCATATCTATTTTTGACATACTTCAAAAAAGTGGGGGGGGGGGCCAACTCCATGTTAATTCACTTTTTTATATGTAAACTTTAAAAAATTTGTTGCTGCGAGAAAAAGTGGGGGTGCCAGGCCCCCCCTGCCCCCCCCCCCCCCCCCCCCCCCCCGATGTTACGTGCCTGAGCTTTAAAACAGAAGTAAATAATTGCTTTATAAACTCCGCATTTATTTCTTTAATTGGGTTTTCTTCATTTAACAAATTAAACCGTCATTTCTAAAATTCAATGTAGAATGTCGCTGGCTAGAAATGACACTGTTCTAAATATGCTTTTATACATTAAGAACAACAAGTTAGTCTACATAATATTTATATCTCTAATATTTCAAGTCATTTTGAGAGATTTTAATATTTTTTCAATTACTATGTTCGTAAAAAAAAAAATTATCATTATTTTTCAATTCATGTACAGATATTTTTCCTAAGCTGCATGTACTGAAGTCATACTTAGTCTTGTGAATATGAAGTTTGATATTATAAAGTACGGTACATTGCCTAAAAGCCAACATCAAGTAGCTAAATACTAATAAATAACATTTCCAACATGAAAGCAAGTGAATTATTAACAATGCCAAAAATGAACATGGTTACTGTAATAATTAGCTGCAGTGTTGTACAAAATCAAGAAACTTAATATTTGGCACAACTTAAATAGATAACTTGGGTTTTGTAGATAATAAATAATGTATTATATATTGTAAAAATATTATACAATTCACAACATTTTCAAGGCAAAAAAAAAGTCCACATATCTCATTCGCACATTCTAATTTGACACGAAAGAACAATCTTAAAGTTAATTTCCGCAATGAAGCTACTTGTACAATAAAAATTCAAAGTACACTTCGCAACTGAACAGTGTCCATAATGTGCCTGCAATATATTTGGTGACTTTTTTTCTAATTTTAATTGTGCAATATCATTGTAACCTTCGACATGTGAATAGAGTTCAGTCTAAAAATTGTACACATTTGCTAATTCATCTAGGAATGGGGTTAAGGTATCCGATCCATATTAGGACCGAATTTTTCCAACCTTCAATATCCATCATGTATTTAATACTTTCAAATTGATATTTATTTAAAGCATTTTTGAGTAGAAAATGATTTACCGAGAGAAATTTTCAAAAATTAACTATTAAAATTAACTAAGCAGTAATTAATTAATGAAGATTGCATTAAGGTCTATGGAGACTAGCACATTTCTTAAAAAAAAAAAAGTAATTGCTATAAAATATCAAAAAATGCTTTGGTGGAAAGATGTATTTTATCATTAGGAATATAACAATTATTGAAAATAAATTTTATACAGTGTACATTTTTTAGAATTAATTTTTATAGAATAAAAGCAAAGGGGGACAACTCTTCAAAAAAAAAAAAGGTCATTAATTAGGACACATTCCACTTTTACATATTGATACTTAAATAGGAAAATTATGTCCAAGTATACTGAGTATTAAGCCCATACATATCAGTTGTGCACCCAGATTCATTGAATTTGAGGCTAATATGGATCGGATACCTTAAATACAAGTTTCATTTGCAAAAACAAAAGATATCCATCTGAAGTTATGTCTTAAATAAACTACGAAAATCTATTACAATTTGCAGTTTAGTTTTATGGTGTGTCTAACTGAGGAATAGTCAAAGCAAGATAACTGCTTCCAAGTAACAATGTCGTACAGTATTCACCAAGAGTTTTTCCTCTTGACTATAACAATGCTTTAAAATGCTTGCCTTTTAATTATCAATTTGATAACTTTACTGACAATAACATGAATTGATTAGGTTCTTTTTTTTTTTTTGATTGGACAAAAAAAAAATTCAAAAAAAAAATTATTTCTAGTTTAAAGTTAGTGGCATTAAAAGGCATCTATAAATATTTGTACATGCCGTGTGAATAAAGATATCAGTCAGATCACAGTTCATTTTGCATGGATTCATTATTCAAAATTATTGTACTTAATCAATTCTTCAGTAAAACAGTTGATAATTTACTGAAAAAATAATATTGCAAGAATCAGCAGTTAATTACATGTCAAAAAAATAAAAATGTAATAAACTAATGTATGACAACTGATGTACTATAGCAATTAAGCAAATAGCAACGACATGGTTATATTACCAAAATATAACTTTTTCATGAAGCTGAAATCCTAGTTTGTGGTTTTTACATCAAATCATATTATATATAGTCTTTCTTCCAATGATATTTTGTGCTTATTCCACAATATATCACAACGATTTCTGATTAACTGCAGCAGGAAAAAAAAATACAAACTGGTTGATCAATCACATTTGTATTTAACAAGCAACTGTAACATTCTTCTGTATCTATACTCTATGAAGGTAGAAATGTATGTGTTGGTTCTGTTAAGGTTTTTTCAAGGCTTGAATCCAAATTACGCTGACCAATCAAATCCTGTGTTATAGAAGAGGTTCAGTCCCATTCCAGTCAACATTAGCTCCAGACCATCTGAAAAGAAAAAAATTGCAAATACTCGTTTTTGTTCAAATCTTCATGTTGATATGGTAAAAGAAAAATAGTGATATCTATTTTTGTACAAATCATCATGTTTATATGGTAATGGTATGCGGACAAGAGAGACTTACTTGGTTCTGATACAGTGTTCGAGTGGAGGAACTAGGTCCTCTTCAGAAGATGGCGTCTTGAATCCCATATCTACTGTATCTGTTAAAAATAATAAATCAATGCCATATATCTGTTATAAAATATTTCTATAATGACAAATGACATTGCTTTATAAATGCTAGAACATGGTTCATGATATAAATCAATAACGAGCGAATCCTAACAAACATAATGTATTTCACTGTACCTATGGTGAGTTTGATTTCCTCTTGCTGCCGAGCTAAGCCGTCGTAGTAATACAGATCAAATCTCCTCTCCGCCTTCCAGTCACTGATAAGCTCCTTCTTGATGGAGAATAAAACGCTGAAGTGACTCTCACTGCACACCACCCAGATTGGATACTTTGGGGTTTTTAGATAAGTCCCCACCTAGAGCAAATTAAAGTAATCCCATAAAATAAGACATTTTCACATTGTCATAGAAGAGATAAATGAAAATTAAATGTCGTATCTTAATAATACTCAACTAATTAAAATCTTTAAAAATATAGTTAAGGATCATATCATTGCATGCAATAATGAGTCTAAATGAATAAACAAATTAAATTTATTTAAAATTTAAATTTCCGGCTTGAAAACTCCTAAGCATGCTGAGAATTTATATAATATTAAGTAGAAGATAGGTTTATAATATATTATTATTGGTTTACCATTGATTTGGTCTTAATTTGATGTTATAGATATGATACCATAAATAATCTAGTAATATTTATCCAAAAGAAAAAAAAAGATAGGTAAGTACCTGACAGGATTTGTAATGTTCAAACAGAGAGAGCAGTCCTATATTTGACCTCCCTGTGACCCCCTTAAGGATTGTGACATCACTTCCTGTACCTGAGTCCAGCTCGATTTTGTCATTGAACACATTAGAATTGGCTTTCCCAGTTAAGTACAAATTGACCATATCCTGGTACAGAAAGACACAACTGGTCATGAATTAGGCATGTCAAAAGAAAAGCAATTATCTAATGAGAAATTACAACATGTATTTCATTTCAATTTAAAAAGAAAAAAAAATTCCAAGATATTGCTAACATTTAGTACCTATAGATGGTTAGTCATTTTGTAAGTAGATAGTAAGTGGCATTACCTGAGTACAGTACCCATGAGCTCCCATCAGCTTTCCTGTTGGTTCGTCCATATCTTCCCTCACCCTGCCCAACAAAATAAAAACTTTAGTTATGTTTGTATACAAAGTACATGTAACTTTACAGAGATTTACATTGTTTTATACATTTTTATTTGCTGTTGGCAAGCATTTTTAAAATATGAAATGTAAATTTAGTAAGAGCTAAGATACAATGAAAAAATACAGATCCACTATTTAACCCCAAAGAGAATATATATTTTTAAGAAGTTCTAACAATTGACATTTCAAATTATGATTATGAGAAGACTGGTAAACTTATCATGGGTTGACTTTATCAAAAATGTCAATATATCAAGAGATTATGATTAATTTATTGATAGCTATTAAAATTTCTGTCAGTATGTTTAGGTTCTTACCAATATATCACAATTTGATTAAGAATATAAGTAAAATATACTTATCATAAAGTACTACTTACAAATTATATTGGTTAAAACTTAATTTGTTTTAATTAATTACTTATAAGCTTTTCATACCCTATAAGACTTGGGTAAAAAAAAAAACCTGACAGCTCTATGCTTTAATTCTGTGTATGCACTATGTAGTGACTTGTAACCTAGCTTTTAATAAAGAGACTACAAACTCACTTACATGTACATGCATCCATACTCAATATATCATACCCTCATTTGATTATCACTAAGTAACTAAACGATTAACTTTCACGACTGAGTAGAATTTAAAATGATAGAGATACATGTATAAATGGTTTATGCATATTCATGTAAATCAGAGACCACAAACTCACTGGTCAATGTATCGAGAGAAGATGACGGAGTACAGCGTCAATATCACGCCCCCCGTCCCGTCCGTCATGAAATGATGTACATTCTGTTTCAGAAAATCCAGCAGATCCTCATAGGACTTGAAGTGATTCAGCATCAGCTGCCAAGAAAAAAATATACATTGTACATCTTTAACATCCCTGTATAATAAATGTTTCTACATGAATGTTCAACATAGCATCCACTCTCTTGATTTGTATAACAACTTTCACTAAATATGATAAATATGTTCATTAATGTCAGTTCAAAATTTAGTTAATACGTCAGGTTAATTTACTCACAGTCTCTGTCAGGTCATCTGCCCGGTACTTTGGTGCCCCTCCCTGAAACACGGCTTTCCCTGAACCTCTGTAAGACAAACACAGAGAAATGTTTGATGAGAGGCAATAAAAGCTTGTTTTCTTTTCTAAGCAAAGGAAATTCTACAAAATTTCTTCCAATTTTTTGTGCTTAATATATACAGTATAAATTTTACCCTCCAGGAATGCACATGTATTTTTTGTTTTTGTTTTTCCAAGTTGTTAAAATACCATTGGTTTATGAACCATTAGTTGTTCTTAAGTCTACAAATTTCTTTGAATTTAAATTCATTATAAAATGTAGCTTATTCACATCATTCTGGTTTCTATACAAACTAATTTTTATTTGGGCTTTAATTGTGTATACCTTTGCAAATCAAAAAGTAAAAAAAAATTACAATGTAATAACTATCACACTTTATACAGCAAATGCCCTTTTAAGAACTGCTGTTACAAAGGTGCCAACATTAAAGTAGATAAGTTTACATTCTAAATATAACTTTGTACTTGTATACAGGAGCATCAGTCGGTAATTGTGTTATTTCCCTTTACATAGTTCGTAGTTTAATTATGATTTAGCAATCTTCAAGATGCAGAACTTTTCACAGTCTGCATATCAAATACACAAACATCAAAATATTGCCCAGCCTGGAGTTCATATGGCTCAGGGTAGATGTGAATACAGTTTTAATACAAAGGTTCTTACTTACATAGTAACTACTGCTGTTTTATTTTCTCCTGCACGCCAAAAGATTTTGGCCAAAGCTGTAGCTAGGGCTTGACTTCTCTCTTCATGTGTTGGATCCCCGCTACAATGAACAAACAGATAATAAAGTATACATATATACCAACTCGTTTCATGTGACAGTATTTTTTATCAAAAAGGCCTGATAGTTTCTGTGACACTATACCTAAGCCTTACAATCTTTTTAATTGTATCATACACTAATTTACAATGGTTACAGTAACTTTGGTACTTTACATTTACAATCATTTCAATGGTAACTTAACAATAACAATTACTATAGTGTTACTTTACATTTATAATCATTTCAGTGGTACTTTATACTTGCAATCTTTTCAGCACCATTTTACACTAGTTAAACAAATGCATCAGTGTTACTTACATACACTTTCAATGGTTTCAGTGGTACTTCAGACTTTCTATTTTTTATATATATGGTAATTTTTTACACTTGTGTCAGTGACTAATGTACTTTACACTTAGTAGCACTAGTAGTAATACAATCATTTCAAAGTTTCTTTCTGTTTACAACTGTTTCAGTCAGTCTGTGGTAATTTACACTTACATTCATCTCATTAATACTTTGGTATTGAACACTTACAATCGTTTCAATGGTATTTTACAATCCCCAAACAGCAGTTCCTGTAGAACACAAGCCTGTATAGCAGCCAACACACCACAGGGCCCTCCCTGTAACAAAACATCATTATTTATTCAAATATTGTATACTATACGTAGATATCATGAACATGTATGGCTTCAATGTAGAAAAACTCAAACAAGCTTCAAACAATAAACTTATATAAAATGTCCAAACATTAAACTCATATAAAATATCAGAACATCATTTTCTCTGACTGTTTATCTTAAAAATATGTTCTTAATATTATTATCTCTTATTAGTCCCCTACCGGTTTTCACCGGAGGGGACTGTAGCTTTCCTCTGCGTCTGTCTGTCCATCCGTCCGTCTGTCTGTCCATCCATCTGTCTGTCCCACTTCAGTTTTCCACACTTTTTTTCTTTATGCATTTGAGGAATAATATGAACAGCTTCAAAATGTCAAACTACGGATCAAGTTTAAACTTTTGTAGCGTCTGGTTGACATATTTTTTCGAGAAAATTTATTTTTTATATTCCCATTTTTTTATGTTCCGGTTCGTTATCGTTATGCATCAAATAAACGAGGAAAGTATGTTGTCAGTAATAATATCATGCATTTCTTGGACCATTCCTTTTATTGTTTCTAACAAACAAATAAGTTCTGTAAAATAGTGTCAAGCATTGTGTTGTAAATTTAATCGACAGGGTTTTTTTGGTATTATTACAATCGGGTTTGTTATCGGGTTGGTCTGTTGAAACGGTAAGAAATGATATTCTGCATAACAGTGCATTGTTTTCACAAATTTCTACAAACCAATAGGGGACGTGTATTGCTTATGCAATACTCTCAGAATGCTTGTTCTTTCTCTAAATTTCTCTCTTGTCTCTCTAACTTCTTTTTCTTTCAATTTCTCTCTCTCTCTCTCTCTCTCTCTCTCTCTCTCTCTCTCTCTCTCTCTCTAACCTTTTTCTGGACTATTCCGTACTGAAGCTTTGGGAGATCACAAAACACCAGACTCTGGTACCTCCACTCATCATTGAAACACTGGGTAGCTGACCCGAATATAAGGGTCTTCAAATTCTGAAGAAATACAGAGGAATTGGTTTAATATCATCATTCAAATTTTTATTTCCTTCCATTTTCAATAGAACCTCTTCCTTACAAATATTTTTTGCTGTGAACTAATAAAATTATCTGATATATTATTATCCAGATAATCTTGTTTGCAAAAATTAGTTGCCACAACCAGTTTATCTCCTGTAAATCACGGAATAAAAAGGTCCCATTTGAAAGTTAGTTTTCAGTATTTAATTGTTTTGCATGTCTCCGCTTTCCAGATTTTCTCAATATTCTTATAGCTTGTCTTCCCAGGTTATTTAACAAGATCAAATAGAACATTTTAACTAATGATACAAAGTATCTATTTAAATTATCTTGTTTCCAGTTTGATAAGAGAAGTCTTTTACAAGAATTATTACGTGAACAAAATGAATTTACATCAATTCCTTGAAAAAAGAGAATTAAATTTCTTCACATTTGTATAATGCTTTTCTCCTAATAAATCTTTTCAATAGCATAGGCACTATTAATGTTTGCTACCTGTAAATGGATTTCTCTGCTTTTGATCATGTGTTATTCTACATTGAATGACTTACTATGGCAGTTTGTAGTGTTATTGGGCGGGCATCAATCAGGTTCTGTACTGGACGGTTCACAGATAACTTTGGTCCCAGGTCAAGGTCAGCTAAATCTGAGTCAAGGTCGTCACAATCACCAAACTCAAGGTCACCTACTTTTGTGGAAAGTTTTGATGCCACTGAATGGTTGGAGGATGGTCTGAAAAAAGACAAATGTTTATTTTTAACTGACAGTGTTTTGTTAGATAGGGTATGGTGCTAAAGTTATATATTAGTTGCACCGTCACATTCATAACAGATTGAAATATGTTCAGGTTAATTATGGTCCCCAGTATATGCCTCAGATTAATCCACTCTAAAATCAAGCCTCTATGAAAATATGATGTTAATTACTCAATAAAATATGTTTAAATTGCAAAAATATGATGTGTGTAAAATCTTTATGATATACTTCTTGTTAATTACTTGGAGTCAAATACTCATTGACAATATCTTATCCACATTCCATAAACAACTCTTCCACATTCATTCCTTAAATATCGTTCTATAACAACAATACAACTTACAAATGATATTCCATTGATTGGACGATTTACTACTGTGGTGTACTGACCTCTGGCTCCCCCGAGTTGGGGGTCTGTTTGCTATACTCGATTTGTCCACACTGTATTCTGGGAAATCCTCCTCCATGGATGCCTGGCGTCTCCCTGACGCTGATTTTGGTTTTGAAGGTTTGGTGTCTTCCACAGCCAGCACGTCCTGAATGGACGGCTTCCTGTCACGGCCCACTACACTTCCTGTTGTGCCAGAAAGTCTGTCCTCATTCACTGAACTGCGTCTAGGTTCAGAGGTCAATTCGGGGCTGTCTAGAATTATTTTGCGGGACCCTGAGGTCAAAGGTCTAGGTTTGTTTAGTTTGCGGTTTCTTCCAGTGTCCTAAAAGCAAATGCTGTATATTGAGTTTAATCAGTTTTAAATTATCAAATACATGTACCATAAAGAGATGCTTTAAAAACAAGAAAATTAGGCTGGGGTTGAAGTTTGCATTTAATTCATTGTTTCTCTTATCATCAGAATAAACACAGGAATAGTACACAAATCCTACTTAAGCTATGATAAACTTTCTCCAATCTGTATGCTGTTTGACCTTTAACCTCTTGACACTGACCTCCAGATTACTTGTAATTGGTCCAGACATTCCTTTCTTCTTGGCACTGATGGGTCTGCCTTGGAGTCTCTGTGGGGTAGGGAATGAGTCTTTGGGGTCCTCCCTGTCCATCAGGCCAGCCTTGCCTGACCCCAAGAGTGTCTCCCCCTCCACATTGTCATCTATGACCAGATCCTGCGACCCATTTCGTACACCTGAAGACTCAATATTGAGGGACATGTATCGCTTACGAGTAAGGGGGAGTAACTACTTGTTTTATGCACTTAGTTTATATGGACACAACGGCAAAAATATGTTTTCATATGTTTGTAGCAGCTTAAATTTGCAGATTAATTACATGGTAATCACCTTATGATCAAGAATGTGAACTAATAAAATCTTTTCAAAAAAAGTATCTCTTGTACACTAGAAATATCTCATTTATCTATATATTATTGATACATGTACAACTAATTAGGCCTAACAAAAAAATAGGTTTGTTTCCGCTTTTCCCACCGACCCTAACTTAAACCCATTTTTTGTTAAAATTTTGTATTATCCGATTTAAAAATTAAATGTGTCCTCTAAATTTAATTCGTAAAAACGCCTATAGAACTTATTTAGATGTCATCAGTGTTGTGTAGATGTTTGTTATTTACAAATGGCAGCACATGTCGTTCCAGTTGAGCTCGAGAAATGTAAGATTCAGGGTGAAAGTAAATATTGTAATTTCTTGCACAGACAAAATTAAACAATGACAACAAATACTTGTTTTTTTGTTATCTTACCCAGTTTAATAGATAAATAGTTTAATGTGCACAATTGAACAGTTGGGAAAAAAAACCAAAAAAAAAACCGACCTACCGACCCTAATTTTTCTCAGCCTGAAAGCGGAAACAAACCTATTTTTTTGTTAGGCCTTGTTAAGCAAATATCTTTGGGGTTTTAAGTGTTGGCCAGTAACCAACAGGTTGCTGGTTCTAGCCCCACTGTGGTCACTTGATGTTGTGTTGTGTCCACAGATAAGGCATTTTTTCATTCTACTCTGTCTTAGTCCACCAAGCTGCAATTTGGTACTGGCTTACACTGGAGTTTAATCTGCCATGGACAGGTGTTCCAAGGGAGTCAATTCAATGAACCACCACAGAAATCAAACATAAACAACAGCCCTATGTGATGTAATGGTTTGGGGAATGATTGACTTAACTTTTAAATTATCATATAGGATTGGTTATTTTTCTTCTTAGTTCAGGAAATGTAACTTTTTACAATATTTACCTATTTACTGGCTTTAAGGACAATACCAAGTTTAACGGCCCCTAAGTTAGCAACAATTTCCTGAGGCCAATCTTAGGAAAATACTCACCATCTCTGGGGAACAATTCACTTTCTATTGACCAAAGAATCAGTATATTGGTGTTTCATCATATTTATTGTACCAATAAAAACTTTTTTTGTCAGTGATGCAGAGTTTCTTACAGTGGACAAGTTAGACTTATCTGACTTTGAATCTAATGTAAAGACTATGATAACTCCAGAGGAGGTCTGAAATTAAATGTGAGGGAAATCAAACGCTGCCTGAGAATAGTTTTAATGACTTATTACCATGGGCAAATAGCACAAAAAATATTTCAAAAATGATCTATATATAGAGATAATATAGCAAGTTTATTGGTCGTCATTTTTACATAGTAAAGATATACAGTGGTGTGATAATGATTATCTAATATTACCTGTTCTTGACTTTCCTCCTGAGCCATAACTAGAAGAGGTAGGTCTATCAACAGCTGGGTTAATTAAGTTAGATGCATCGTTATTGCGGGTTGGCTGAGAGGAAGACATGGAGTCAGAATCCTGGGGCTGGGGCACCAAAATCAAATCACCTGGTTTTGTAAGCTCTAAGAAGTATTTGGTTATTATCTCTAGCATTGTTCTTAATGGTTCCACCATCTCCTGTAATAAGCAAATTTTGCTATTGAAAAAAACATTGGTAATTAAGACTTAAACTACTACAGCATTGGAGACTGAATTAACTCGGCCCTTAAAGCTGAACACCACTCGTAAATAGGCACCGTCACACAGGTACCTGGTATAAATAAACCCTTCGATTTCGTTACACCCGATTGCACACCTGAATCTCGTGGCCGACGTGTAGTATTTTCATGGTCTTTGGGTTTTATGCATTTAATTCTTATTTCATGTGCATATTCGTTTGTAAATTATATTTTGACCGTTTATTTAATGTTAGTATTCTCCTGGCTTGAAAAAATTGCGTAAAACTTGATAATTTAATCGTGACCGAGTAACACGGTGAGGCAAGATGTACATCCACACAGGTGAGACCTCTACAGCGAAATACTTAAGTTAAACTGCTCAGAGGTCTGCAGCTTATATAGGGGTTGTAGGAATAGCGATGGTGAGAGAGAAATATGGCGGACAGTGCCTATTTACGAGCGGTGTTCAGCTTTCATAAATTAATGAACGTTATGAATACTATAACTAATCTGAAAGATTCAAACTAGTAAAACAAAATTTCAAACATCCCTATATAAACCTACAGTTTTTACTTTATAATACATAAAATATAATTATGGACTTCATTGTAGGTCAATGTGTGGTAATATGGACCAGTGTCCAGTTATATTGACCAAAGACACAGAAAGTGATATCGACCAAGCTTGCAAGAAACTGATATAATTTCAGCCAATGAGAAAAAGGAAAATTATAGTTTTACATATCACTGATCTCCCTGCGCATGGTCAGACCTTGTTTCTCTTCATCAGTTTCTCAATATGTAGCTCTCTCATCAGCAGTTGTCTGTTACTAATGGCATTGTCTCCCCTTGGCATTTCATGGTCCATCATCTGTAGTGTTCCCTTCAGACCCTGAAATCAGAAGATGATTTTAGGAAATGTTTTCCATATTTAAAACATATTATTGCATAAAATATTTTTTTCTTTGTAACTCTGCACCTTCCGTGTAAACCTACCATTGACTCAAAGAATGGCAAACTCCTAATACTTGTAGATACAACATTTACCTTAAGGAGTTTTTATTAGTTTCCCAATATGATGTACACTCTGATGCTGCATGTATTCTCTTTTGAGAAGTGGACAAGCATAGCTATATAGGCTATGCCTGTTCACTTCTCAAAGAGAATAGTGCTGCGGGTACATGATGTACATCATAGGAAAGTCCATATGCACGTAGTGCATTGTTAACAAAGAGTTTGTTTTGTATTATACATGTGTCAATCACAATATTCGAACAATCGATATTTCACCAATCACTCAGGTTATTAACTTGATAAGTTGCAAGATGGTTACTTTTAAAGATACTTTCAGTGAAAATAAATTAGCACATGTTTAGATAATTTGAGCAGTATCGACCATGTAACCAACGTTATTTTTTTTTAATGATTATGTGAACTGAATGTTTATCAATCAGCATGATCAACAAAACACGTTTTTAAAATGTATAAAACTATTTTTAACATGGAGCACAAACTCCGAACCGAATTATCTCGCAGAAAAAAATCATTGTGTTACCTTTCTGCTGAGGAATTCTCGTACAAGAGATGCTGCGATAACTTCAGTGTATGAAGGATCCATTTTTGCATCTCAGACATTTAATTCTTGAAGAAGACAACAGGCTCCCGCGATGTCTATGTGCTTTTTGTTTTTAAACCATAAACTCGTTGGTGCCCGCCATATTGAAACATTCCAAAGTAGCAACACGACTCTCGCGAGATTTTCCGATCCGAGGCGGTGCCCATCTTATTCGTTACCCTACCAATTTCCAAGCAAGTGCGATTCGGATTCGCAAATGCGCTGATGGGGTGGGAGGAGGGGTTATTTGGGCGATGGACATTTCTAGCATATCTATAGGAAAAAGAAGAAATTTATTAAGATGTCCACTTTATTAAAAGGAGATGACAGTGATGCAGATGCATTACGTTATATGAGCATTTTTTTTTCAAAACGGGCATCGCCGCATATGTAGTTTTTGGCACCCCAAGGAAAGAAAAATGTTCATATAGGTTACAATGAATGTAATTTTTCTTTATTGAAAAACTACCCTTTAAAAATTGTCTAATTCATTTTCAGTAGATATTAATCGCATTCATTTCTCTTACTCTATAAAGAGATATAATGTTTCTGCTCTATACAATTAAAAAAAAAAAATTAAAAAAAATAAATAAAAAAAAAATCCTTTTAGATTCTTTTTTTTTTGCGAATTACGAATGAATCAAACACATACGCACATGAAAAAACTGTCTGTAAATCTATTGAATTTCTTCATAAAATAGTTCCTTTAATTGAAAGGTGTTGCACAGGCGAGTAATTCAAAGCAGTAAATTAAATTTTGCAAGTAGCAACACGCATATTCATGGTTCTCTTCCCATAATGAAATACACATTTCATTAACTGCATGCTGCGCAAATCGTATATTCTAAGTTAATAGCTAATGTACAATGCCAGTGTTAAATATATATTTTATTTGTGTTTAATCTCTCAGCTCTCCTTAACCCCTTTAGCATAGCCACAATTCTATCGGTTTTTTAAGCACCATCTTCGATAGCTCGATATATATCGAGCTACGATGAATATACGCACAAGAGTTTTGTATTATCTATTACACGCGCGGATTAAAAATTCAAACTGTTTTGAATATACACATATAATTACCAAAATTGGGCCTCGGACATGCATCCCCTCCCCGACAGACAAAAAGAATCCCTCGCCTAACCCTTCCTGGAAAATACTCTAGCTGGATCCGCGCACGTATTACTTGACGTTCAATTCTTTTTTGCAACATACTTAGATTTTGGTATACTCGCTAGATATGGCAAAATGTTAACCACAGGTGGCGGACCGTATGCATATTGATTTTTTTTGTTACTGGCGGAGAGCATGTAATTCTGTGATCCGCCGCCACCCCTTTTACATCAGCCGTAGTAATTACGATAAAGTCATTACAGCAATCAACAGGTCTCCGTCTAAGGCCATTTCCACTGATTGCACTCCACGATAGTGCACGTAATTTGATTAAAAGCTACCAATGTCCGATACAAACGCGAGATTTAGTCGATCCTCGCGTGTTTAATGAACTAATTCATAATTAGTCTCTCTTACAAACCCCGAGTATTTGGTCAGTGTAAACACATGTATATACACGCTGCAACCGATATTTTTTTCAGTTTGTTGTCAGTCACCAAACTGCAGCACTTCCATGCAAGGATGTTAGACTCTTTTGTGACATTTGCCAATGTTTGCAAAATGATCATTATTGTTTTAATTTTCATTCAATGTGAAGCGTTAGAGAACTCAAATTTGATGAAGTACGGGGATAAGAGTACTTTTGATGAGAATGGTTCATTCACAGCTGTAGAGTATAATTCTTCAAAGACAGATCAAAATAGAAACATGTTTGATGCAAAAGACGAACTCATCGGTGGCCCAACTATTGGAAATTACAGTGAAAGAATAGTCAGGAATCACAGCATAATCGATGTGGAATACATTCAAATGGACACTGAATCCAATATGACGTATGTACATGGAACTTTGATGACGTCAGATGATGACGTATCGCAAAGGAGCGCTATGTTTACAGCCACACCACCAACACACGATTTTCTTGCTTTAGGGGAGTCAAAAACGTACATTTGTCAGGCGGAGGAGAATTCCAAAATAATCACCACCCACTGGGTCATACCAATGTCTGTTGACACATACAATAGCGTCCAAAAATCGTACACGGGTATTAAGGGATACGTTTCAATGAATGCAAGTGTTATGGAAATATTCAACATGCAAGCAGATTTCGCGGGAACCTACATGTGTGTCGGTTATGGAGAAAATGGCACGATTTCCCGTCAAATGGAACTGGAGACAACAAAGCTATCTAAGCTTGGTTTTTCTTTGCGAATAACCATTGGACTGTCTGCCTTTGGTAGTGTAATTTCGATACTCTTATTAACCGTTCTCATTTGCAAAATCAAACATTTGATGATTTCAAAGATCCAGAGAGGGAGGGTCAAGCCTAACAGTAAAAAGACCGTTCATTTCAATATGGACGAGTTAAACTTGATCACGAAAAGAATATCTCAATCGGAGTACAACTCGGCCTCAAAGAATACTTTTTTGATTGACAAAGTTTCGATGAAATCCAGCGATAGTGATTCAATTTCAATCAAGAAAGACGATGACGATTTCGATACGCTGCCTCGTTCTGAGAACGGGGATTGTCGAATGAACGAAAATCCTATCACAAGCGTACCGATATTAATGGTGAACGGAACAACTGCCGATGTAGACATGGATTCCAGAGGCGACAAAATAGACAGTCCAAAGACGGAGAGATCTCCACCAAGGTTTCAGGTGATCGGGCCAGCAAAAACAACGCAGGATGAAAAAGAAACAAGGTTTTAAAGTATACAGTCATAGTACGTGCTGGTATTAATCATATGCCGGACTGTATTGCATGTAAGTGACAATGAGGGGCATCAGAAAGGCCCTTTGTTTAAAAAGTTGGGGTTTTTTTTTGTTTGTTGTTTTTTTGTTGTTGTTGTTGGGCTTTTTTTGTATTCTTTTTACAAATACATGAGAGAGAGAGAGAGAGAGAGAGAGAGAGAGAGAGTAGTTCACAAATTACTTGACTTGCATTGCTACCATAACTTTTATGAATATCATAATGATGATTAAACTGGATTGCCCAAGTTAGACTAAGTCTTTTTATTCTATTTTATTTAGCCCCAAAAACTAAGTTTCATGCAAATACTTTCTTTTTAAAAGATCTGTTATAAACTAACTGGACATTAATAAAAAGAAAATGATCTAATTGTAACGAGGAATTTCATAATTATTTTTTTACCAAAAGGGTTAAAGATAATTTTCGCAGACTGTAAAAAAGATAGATTCTACCTTGCAGTGTATGTTTATATGTATGTGGATAGTAATATATCGGAAAACTCACCATACTTTTAGATATAAGCATCTCGGTATCGGCTAACCTGCAAATATTTCATTTTTTTTTTTACAAATCTTACACCGATCAGTTATTCTAGATGAACACAATTTAATATTATGTATATATGTGGAAATCCAAAAGCACACTGCTACGCAAATTTGATAGTGTCGTGGAACTTGTGAAATCAATTTTAAAAAATGGATTTCCAAAAAAATTAAACGTTTTATATAGAATACATGGGTGTCATGCAGATGTTGCATGCTTACACTTGCGAACACAGGACAAATTATTTAACATCACACAATGGCAGCGTAACAGCATATATTTACATTCTACTGTGTTTTTCCATTAAATTCTGTGATCTTCAAATGCCTCTAAATGCAACAAGTAGTCAAAGGTCAAATTGACGAGTTTTATTATGACGTCACAAGCGTTGAACGCTGTAAACTGCAACGTCACAAGCGAAAATCAAAGTTCACGCTTGTGGCTGTTACTGTGGCTCTTCCATTAATATTAACTTACCCTTAGGATAAGATAGGAATTTTAAGGTATGGATCACATTTGAAGACAAGGCAGGAAGTTTAAAAAATGTAAATATAAGCATTGAATCATGATTTTTTGAAGTATACACTCTCATAACTGCAGCGGTGTGTGCAAACAAATTGTCATAACGCGCTAACGTGCGTTACTCAATTTGTATGCACACACCGCCGCTGCAGTTATGAGAGTGTATACTTCAAAAAATCATGATTCAATGCTATAATGAATGCAAACTATCAGCAATTAATGAGGACTTAATCAGCTTATAATCATTATGTATCAGTAATAGCAATATAAGGCATCAGCAAATTATAAAGTAGCACACGACTAAGACATCATGTATTTAAGAGGTGTGGTTATATATTGGAAATTAGCATCTTTTACAAAGTATTTATTTATATTTACACCCACTAAGTATGATTCCCTCTATTTGTTTTTACAAAAATTAAACTGACAGGACTGAATTCTACACGCGCCATTTATCGATCGGTCGAAACTAGATTCAGCAACCAACAAAAAATCGTTATCGCACACGAGTATATCATGAATGATGATTTTTCTGGCATTAATTTACATTAAAATGACGCCTGGCAACTTTCTGATATGACGATCAAAAAATTACTTAAGTTTATCCTTCCGCGTGATTTAGGTAGTGCAAGTCGAAATGAGCTAGAGCACACGACAACTTTTTGAATAAAAATATGATAAATTGTAATTCATTAAGCATCCACAGCAGGCAAATTTTGTTTACGTTTTAAAGCTGCGTAGTAATACACAGTCGATGCCAGAAAAATCTCGCAATGCTGTCTCACAATGCTGGACAAACCGATCTTTAACAGTTGGTGAAGGAGCGGAGATCGTAAAATAGGGTCAAATGTGGAAACTTTTGGGTTTTGTACGACACCTCGGCTACGAGGAATACATGTATATGAGATCATGTATATACCTTTCCTTGAAAATATAAAAAAAGGTATGCAGAGTAATTTTGCGACTGATACGCCGAGAAATCAGGTGAATTAAAATACAGATTAAATCTGCATTATCAGAAATTTGTTAGAGCAAACCGGATACAACATATATACAGACTTGTATTATAACATCAATTTGTCTCCTTTTCCCATTTCTAATGTATTTCAATTTTTTTTCTTTGAAATAATCAAACTATTCCAAATGTCACTGATGCTTGTTCCACATATAAATACTTTAACATTTCAAATGCTGTTTTAACGCATGCAATATTCAGGACAAAAGGTTTTTAAAAGGTAAGGTTATGTCAAACTTTTAAAAATTGTTACACAGAAACAAAAAACATTTTGTCAATCCTTTGTTTATTAAAATAACAGTAATCCAAAATAATACCCGATTAATCCTATTGTGAAGCATTGCAGTAAAATCTAATTCGGAGTAACTGCTGTGTTCAAAATAAGAGCATTTTGATTAATAAAATTCAAAGCTTTCCAGAACAATTTGTATTCATCATTCGTCTTAATTTTTGAGAATAGCATCAAATTCATTGGAGTGTTTAATTTTTGTGACTTATTATTTTTTTTAGCATATCAGAATTTCTTATTTTCATTATAATTTTGTTTTTAAAAGTTGTTTGGAAATATTGTGTGTAAGGAAAAGAAAAAGGGTTTTAATTCTAACTGTATAAGATTGCCGGTCATCTTACGTGTTTTTTTATTTGATTTGTTTCATTTTAGACAATTAGAGTATAATGTGGTTTCATCAATATTCGTGGGTATTAATTGTCATGGAAAAAATACAAATAACCGTGAGGTCCAAGGACATAAATTCATAACCAATGAACCTATTAAATAAATGTAGTATGTTATTATAAATTGCACTCCAATGACTATTTGATTCCTTCGATCAACTCAACAATGAAACAACTAAAATTGAAAGAAAACTGATAAACCACAGTATAGGTGATCTTTTCTACGCATGCTATAACCAAAAAATCCCGTAAAAACAGTAAAGAATGCATATTTCCTAATAAATTACTTTTCAAAACTAAATGTATGCATCGTTTGGAAATAGAAGTCAGACGAGAACGTAATAGTTACTTCTGACCAAGATGATTAAAAAAGTACATGTCTAATGGTAATCGTATAACCACAGAGTATGAAGGGAATCGTACGATTTTCATTTGTCGCTTATTATGTAACTTTTATATGAAAAAGACAAAATACTCATATATTATAAAGATAATATATATATAAAGACGTAAATTTATATACTAGTATATGGATCATATGAAGCTATTAAGTTCAAAATGAACCAATTAAAAGCAGCCTACACATTTCTTAGATACATATGAGATAGTGATGCTTACTAACGATAGTTTGCTTCTATAAGGTGAAACAGGATTTAGTTTTAAGATAAATAAGTGTATTAAACCGTCAGTTTTATTGAAATATGGAGGAAACCAGAAGCCAGTCTTAAGATAGTTTGTTTTTGTCAAATTGAACATATCTGCAATGCCTACAGTCTCATTTAAACGGCTTAAAGAATGGTCTTGACACTTTTTAAGAAATGATTTGAAGTTGGAAATAGGTATTGAGAATACTTTTAAAAAATCAAAACGAATATAAAAAAAATGGTTCATTTTCTACATAATTCCTTTATAGTTATTAAGTTCGAAAAAAAAATATGTTAATCGAGTTACGACGTCATTTTTGTAAAAGGACAAGGCTAAGACAGTCAGTATCATGGCTGAGCGAAGGGGAGTATACGATGTTTCAAGCAACTCGGGAATGGACCAGAGCAACTGTATCAGAAACTGTACTCTACCATGCACGTGCTGCGCTGACTGCTCTTCGTGTAAGTCTCTATTATTGAATGTTCCCATTTCATCTTAAATGTGAAATATGAGATATACGTATAAAAAGGTAAAATAAGATAGGACGAAAAATGGGAAAACTAAATTTTAGAGTAAAGGCAAATTATGAATAAACCTCAATTATTAGTACTCAATACAGTCAATGAGTCAACGGAACACCTGATATGCTTATTTAATCTTTCAGCAACTGCTCAAACGTATCATATTAGTCCTTCTTTGTAGATAACAAGAAAACAAAATACATGTATCTCAAATAGATAAAGAAATTTCATATTAAATGATAAGTCCCTATCAAATTGCTGTCAAAAATCGCATGTTGATACTAATCAGCTTGATTCTAGATCTTAGATTAACTTTACTTACCACAGTTCACATTTAGAGACATAAGAGACAATGTAAAATTACTTGACTCTGCATCAAATATATATATATATATATATATATATATATATATATATATATATATATATATATATATATATATATATATATATATATATATAGCACAGAGATATTCACCCCTTTGGAGGCCGGGGCTGGAACTCACGACCTCTGGAACCTATTCTCCTAGCAGTGAGCGGTCACCGCGCTAACCACTCAACCCTATTCAATGATGACAGAGCTTTTAATATTCGTTTTAGTTTTAATATTTTTTGTATTGTAAGTAACAGGGGTCGCTGCTGCTTTCCCAGTGTGCTTAGTGATATCACCTAGTTTAATATGCTCTGTATTTGTAGGTAACAGTGGATGCTGCTGTTTTTCCTTTGTGCTAAGTGATATCACAGATAGACTCGGGAAGTGGATATGCTTTCTGTGTTTACCGTGCGAGGCTTTATGCGAGGCAATAGGGTACTAGTTGAGTTTAGTTTCATTAAACAAGATTTTATTTTGTTGAAGGCCCTTTGTGTAGTCCCCTAAACATAGCTACCATAATGTAAGCGATTACCTTAATTTTAGATTTAACATTATGCATGATTTAAATGCAGAAAGAATTGGAAAAGATACTTTATTACATACCTTCCCATATACTAGCAATATACATGAACAGTAATAATTAAACAATAAAATGCTTTCTTTGGTGATTCATTCGGGATATGAAGGTAGCGACATTGCAGAAAAAAATACATAACCCGCGTCTAATACTGGTGGATGTAATTATAAAGTAATAAATCAAGGTGAATTTATTTTACAATATGTTGTATTATGATACATTTCAGGGATAAGATTGTGTAGTCTGCATGACAATACCCTGCCCCTGGACATGTGCCGCTTGGCAGATGGATGAAGAATTGGACGACATGGAAATCCCTTAATCTTAAAACATTATGTATATGAAAGGACATATAAAAAGATATTGTCCATATATTTATTTTTATTGAGGACTATAAAATTTATTTTGTTATTGCGCATTAATTTATCAACATTTTTACAAGGATCTAGTTTTATTTTCATGAAGTATTGCAGTCATGTTTTGAACGTTCAGTTATAAATCATGTTTAATTTAAAACTTTAAGCAAGAGTATTTTACAGCGAATTTTAATTGAAGCTAAGCGTTTTCCTGTCTTGCTTATCACACCACAAGAACAACGGTTTTAACATTTTCACAAGGTCTGCAGTGTGTTTGGTGATAGTAATTCAATTTCAAGAAAGACGACGACAATTACGATACGCTGCCTCGTTCTGAGAACGAAATGCCTATCACAAATATATCGATATTAATGGTGATCGGAACAACTGCCGACTAGAGATGGAATCTAGAAACGACAAAATAGACAGTCAAAAGACTGTGAGATCTCCACGAAGGTTTTAGGTGATGGGACCAACAACGCCAACCCAGGACGAAAAAGAAACAAGAGCAAATTTAGTACATCAAATTAATCAAATACTGGACTGAATTGCCTGAGGTGACATTGAGGGATAATAGAACGGCAAATTTGTTTTCAAAGTTTTTTTCTCCATCTAAGAGAGAGAGAGAGAGAGAGAGAGAGAGAGAGAGAGAGAGAGAGAGAGAGAGAGAGAGAGAGAGAGAGAGAGAGAGATTACTTGACTTTCATTCAACAAAATCTTTTATTAACACCATAATGATGATTAAACTGGATTACTTAAGTTCGTCTTTTTTATTCTATTTTATTTAGTCTCAAATACTTATTTTCATGCAAGTAATTTTAATTCGTAAGATCTACATGTATGTAACCGAACTTGACACTATAAAACAGAAAATTATCAAGACAAAAACATGTAACTAGGAGTTATAAAATGAAATTGTTACCAGAAGACTTAAAAACGATTTGCACAATCTGTAAAAAATATACAGATTTCATCTTGCAATACATCTACATACGCCTATGGATAGTAATATATCAGAAACCTTACCATACTTACACTTTGAAGCATCTCAGTATATGCTAACCAACAAATATTTTTAAAAAATGCACATCGTACACAAATCAGTAATTCTAGATGAATTTATTCGAACACAGCTTATTATGTTTTTTAGTGGAAATCCAAGAGCATCCTGCTTGTCTTGGTGGTGTCGTGGAAGAAGATTGGGAATAAGATAGCGCAAATGCCCATTTGGTTTAGTCGTAAAATACAAATTTAATTTTTTCTAACTAAATATAATTGATGTTATAATACAAGTTTACAAAAGGACATTTTCTAGCTATATTCAGTTTTGAATATTTTAACAAACGATGAGAAAAAAAATAAATTTAACCATTGAGCCATTTAAATGACAACACACTCCACTATTTAATGAGAAATGCGACGTCGACCAGAAATTTACGAACTTGTATTATTTTTTCAAACGTTCAGTTGTTGGGATACAAAATGACATTTTAAAATTATAGTGGGTCATTTCTCTACGTTTTTGTTAATTGAAATTAATTTGATTCCTTTTAATCGTTAGATACTGTGGTATCATCATTGTTCGTGGAGACCAATGTTCGCAGCTTTCGTGGATATCCCTTGCCCACGAATTTATCTTCCCACGAACTAATACACAATCATTTGTCTAGTATTAATTAAATCACCCAGATTATACTGCCAACGAAATATCGTCCCAACGCGCCAGACAATTTTTGGCTACCCCCGAACACAGACCCCCACGAATAAAAATTATTCCACAGTAGGCAGCATGACAAAAATATGAAGCTTAGACCCACTCTATAAAAGAAAAGGCATTACTTGGTGTAAACATTACACTATTTGGAGATTTTGAAACGCAAACGCAAGTTTAAATCAACCCATTAAAAGTATTTGATGTATTTAAGGGTTAAAAATCAATGTTTTGATAAATGTACAATGTTTTCAATTATTTGAAAAAAAGTCAGACATTTTGATTTTATAGTACATGTATCTTATCTTTCCTCATGCAGACATTTTACAAGCCTTATTCACCCATCTTCTTTGTGAATTAAGGAAATGGATTTCGTAGAAATTAAATGTTTGATATAGAAAACATGAATGTTATAGCAATGTTGCATGATTCCAGTTGCGACAAATTATCATCACACGATGGCAACGTATCAGCAAATACAAATATCACCAATTTATGACGACTAATCAGCACATAATTATGATATATCAGCATGAAAATTATAGAGCATCAGCGATGTGGTTAAATTATGAAAATTAGAATCCTTTACAGACAAAGTATTATCATACATATAAACATTCCCAAGTATGGTTCCCTCTATATCGAACACGTACCATTGAAGAGGGGGGGGGGGGGGCGGCGGAGGAAATAAATAGTGAAATTAAAGTTAAAGGTGTACTCCCCCCCCCCCCCCCCCCCGATTAAGATTTTCAGGATTTTGGAAAGTAACCTTTTTCGTTTTTTTTCTTTCTTTTGCTTGTTAAGATTTTCCGGATGAGTCTGCCCCCCCCCCCCTTTCAAAAACGATGCTGCGTGCCTGATATCTTACGAAATGTAGTATTATTTCACAGGTCTATAGACAATTTTATCGATCGGGCGAAACCTTCAGAAACTTACGAAACATCACGGACTGCACGAAATAATCATGTGGATATCACTCTCAAATCCCCATAGAAGAGTACTTAGCTACTTCTTCATCTAACTTACTGATGTAATTTAACAATTATTTAGTTAATTGTATTTATTCTTTATAACCAATGCATTAATTTATGAAAAGAAAGGTGTAAATATAAATAATAAAATGATTTTTTTGTTGATTCATGTTGGTTGCGAAGGGAGCAAACATTGCAGAAATGCGGGTTATTTTCTTTTCACTGCTAAGTCGCTACCTGCATACCCACATGAATCACCAAAGAAAACATTTAATTGTTTGAATATTACAACGTATCACGATTCAAGCAAAAATATTTCTCTTAGACTGTCTTGTTTCAATCAACTTTATTGTTAACAATGCGTTATTAGTGTATTTGTGTCGTCAATGTCAGCATGAAAGTTACAAGTGAGATACAGATTTTACTTTTTTTAAATATAGCTGACACAGGTTGAAGCTCTGGCATTCACACAACTGAATGGACAATAAATGGTCTGTAAAAGTGATTGAATGACACAGATATGCATTTTAGCCACTTTTCAGTTAAATTTTAGTCACCTTTCAATAGACTGAATGGCAGAAATTCATTTCATCCTGTGTAATTTTTTTTTACATGACTTAGGCTAAATTATGGTAATACATATAGAAAAGCAGTATTTCTTTTGGATGTTGATTATGCTTTAACAAAATATTTTCTAGTTTGTGTCTTGTTATTTTTGTTAATCAAAAAGTATTTAAAGGTACTTTTTAAAGTACAAATAAACAATGTTATAGAAAAAATATTAACTCATGCAAGATGAGGATTTAATCCGATGGAATATCTAACATAACAAGATTTCACTAGAGCAATTTAATCTTCTTTGCACTTTAAAATTTAGGACAGAAATAGCTCTTTTCCAATTAGTGAAAGGGGCAAAGGTCCCGCTCTATTGATTTAGAAAATCGGTCAGATGTTTCTAAAAATCTTAGTTTTTTTACGATACATTGGCTACGAGGAAATATATGAGGTCATGTACATATCTGATCTTTAAAATGTCAAAAAGGTATGCAGAGTGTTTTTGCGATCAATACGTCCAAAAATGAGGTGAATTGAAACGATGGGATTTTTTTGTGTGAAAATGATATTATCGCAATTAAGTTATACCACTATAAACCTTCCCATAATTCGGAGAAATCTCTGAACAGATATAAAAAAAAAGAAACAAATACGTTCGGAGAATCTTTGGAAAGGTGTAGCAAAAAGAATCAATCAAAATCAAAATTTACATAAATGATGACCCGAAGTTTTACATTATATTTTATATTTATATTTATATATATTATAATTTACGACACCATTAGATTCAAATATTTCTTGATGTACATGGCTATACAATTGTCATTGCAATCTCGATGTTTAAGAAATACACAGAAAAACCAATTGGTTGGAGGTGCTCTCAATCTTTATTTTTTTTAAACTTACAATTTATTTAAAATTTGATAAAATATGATTTATAAAAACGTTTAGATACATTTTTAAACAAACTGCAACTTCCCAATAAGGTAAATATTTATTTTTTTTCTATTCACATCTCTTCCCGAATAATTTCATTTCATTGTATATAACACTTTAAATTCATATATTTTTTTAACTTACATATATTACACATATTGTAATGATTTAAAAAGCGGAATATCTTAAATGAAAGATAGATATTGCATACGTATATATGAATCATTAACTAGCAACACTATCATTCTAAAAAAATGATAACAAAGCAGTGTGGGCAGTATTTTGTAGAAATGTTTTCTGTAAATTGTTATTTAAGTAAAGCAGGTGACTTAAAATTTGAAGATAAAAAATAACCTGTGAAATTCTGAAGACATTTTTGTGCACTATGAAAAATTTATAATTTGTTGTTTAGTATGAAGTAGATATCTCCAATTAAATCATATTCAGACGGTTTGATGGTTGTCGCCTTCTATATACATTTTGACCTCATTATTGATAAGAACTTTGAATAAATTATAGGAAATTTTTAAAGCTAAAATATATGGCATTTTCTTCACTAAATAAAAGTTTAAGGTAGATCTGATCGGAAATTTGTAGATTAGTGTAAATAATTGATTCAAAGAACCCGGTTGGAGCAATCCGGATACATCATGTACATACTTGTAGTACTGGTTTTGCACCATACTCCCCTGCCTCCACCCCCCTCAAATGTTTTTAATGTATTCAATTTTCGTTTCTTAGAAATAATAAAACTGTTTCGGAAATCCATCGTACCTACCCCATGTATAAATACTTAAACTCGCCAGCAGAAGGCAATATTCAGGAAAGAAGGTTTCCAATAGGTAAGAATAATCCATACTTCTATGCAATTATTTTTAAAAAACCATAAATGCTTGATCATTGGTTTATGATAAATAATAGCAATTCAAAATAACCGATTAATTGTACATGTATTGTTTGAAATTGTAAAATGGATAGCATTATCAAAATTAGAATAAAAAAAAATCAAAATAAGAGCACTTTTGTAAAATGAAAACCTTTTCAGAACAATATGTGTTTCTGGTTTATCTTAATTTAAAAAAGCAAAAATTCATTGAAGTGTTCAAGTTTTGTGACTTATTATTTATTTATTTATTTTGCACAATGTTATACGAATACTTAAAAATCCTCAGGAAAGATGATCCTTCTATGCTTGTGAAAACCGAACCGATACATGTTAATACAGAAAAGAATCCAGATTTTTATTTTTTTTAATTTTTTTAAAATCAAATTTAATGATCAAATATTTTTTTCTCATGTTTAAAATGTATACAGATAATGAAAATCGTAAGAAATAAATATAAAATATTTTATACATGTAATTAAATCATTCCATTATTATGTGGGGCAAATCATATTATTCTCATGCTAAAAATTACAAAACGCATAAATGTTTTATGTGCAAATTATATCATTTACATTTCATACCACTCTCATATTTGAATGATTGGAAAAATGTAAATTTCCATGTATGCATCATATGAAGCTATTACGGTCAAAATCTACTAATTGAAAACAAAATACAAATTTCTGATATGCGAGATATAAATTTCCTTAATCGTCTTTTCAACGCAATATGAAGGAAACCAGCATCAAATCCCTTTTTGGACGAATGAAATATATCCAGAATGCCTTCAGTCTCTTTCGGAATATAGAATGTCCTTAACCTCTTTAAAGAAATTATATTTCATATGAAAGCATTTAGACTACGTTTTAAGAAATTATAAAAACGAATGTTTAAAAAATGTTCATTTTGTATAGAATTCCCTCAAAAAGTACGGGACAATGATATTTTAAATGAATTATGACGATTCTTTTACAAAGTACAAGGCTAAGATATTGAGTATGAGTGACCCAAGGGGAGTATACGTTGTTTCGAGTAACTCAGGAATGGATCGGTCAAGACGTAAGCCTATGGGTAACACTGTGGATGGAACCAGGAACTGGAGTACTGTACCGTGCGCCTGCTGCGCTGACTGCTCTTCGTGTAAGTTCTAATTATAAGTACATTCTTTTTTATATCAACACAGTCAACGAGTCAACGTAACATGCTTTTATGCTCCTATAGCAACTGCTCAAATGTATCATATTGGCCCATCTTTAAAATTAATACGAAAGACATATTGCTATAAAAATTAATGAGAATAGCTCATGCTAATATGTCACCAACAAATTAAAAATTACTGAGAGTCAAAAATCACATGTAGATATTATGCAGTTTGAGTGGCGACCAAATTGGTCGAAACATTTATCATTGAGTTTTAAAGAAACTTTATTTACCACAATTACCATTAAAAGACAATACAAAATTAGTTCTTATTCATATTAATTTCACATCAAATATACAGTAAAACAAGCTTATAACGAAGTGCCAGGGACGGACAATTTTGTTTTGCTCTAAGTGTAATTCGTTATATATGTAAAGTAGTCATTATATATATATTTTGAGCTAGAGAGAAGGAATATTACCTCTCTATGAATGTGTCTTACTGTAGTTAAACTTCATTCCGCATATACAATGACAGAGTTTCGAATATTCATTCTAGTTTCAAAAGTTTTTTTCTGTGTGTAGGTTGCAGGGGCTGCTGCTGTATTCCCTGTATGCTGTGTGATATCGCGGAGAGACTCGGGGAGTGGATGTGTTTCCCATTCTGTGTACCGTGCGGTGGCAACGTCCTCAGGACTCG
Source organism: Magallana gigas (assembly GCF_902806645.1). Lineage (NCBI taxonomy): Eukaryota > Metazoa > Mollusca > Bivalvia > Ostreida > Ostreidae > Magallana > Magallana gigas. The sequence goes on from NC_047563.1 coordinate 56,578,047, forward strand.
ACTCAGAACACTGGGAGGAATTAGGGTACTGGACTTTATAATACATGTATTTGGAAACAAGGACAAAAAGAATTATACAAATAATGTTATTAAATGTCATTTGTTTCATACCTTTAAAAATATATAAATGGAATATCTCTTCCAAATGGGGGCCGTTAGAATGTAATGATTTAACATTATGCATGATTAATAATTTATGCATGAGTTGGAAACAAAAACGAAAAAAGGTAATCTATGGCAGCCATGTCCAAATACCAGTAATATATATAAAGAGTAATTAAAAGATATTTCCTTTCAAAATGTGATGTACATTTTCCAGGGAACAGCTTGCGATGACTGCATGACGATGTGCTGCTGCTGCGCATGCGCGGTATGGCAGATGGATAAAGAATTGGACGAAATGGGAATCCCTTAAGTTTATAACAATATGTATATGAATACGTGTATGGAAAGACAGATTTAAAGATATTGTTCATAGTTTTTAACAAATGAAGCTAATGCAATGTGTTATGATTTTTTGGTGTGCTAAATTCGTTCTTTGGGAGAAATAAAAGACTGTCCAAATTCGTAAGTTAATGATATGTTATTCTGAGCTAGCAATGAATAAGGATGTGTGACTCATTAAGTTACCCTTCGTTAAAGATACCCGTTAACATTGCTTAAGAATTAAAATGTCCGTTGATGATTTTATCAGTTGCTTATAGACTTAAGATTTCCAATGATATATACGTACATAGTAGTTGTAAAAATAATTAAAGAAACTTCATTGTAACCAATGTAGTGTACTTTGTTGTTAGGTTGGGTCTGATCGGTACTGTATACTTTGCATATATCCATCAACTTTTATTTTTATTAAACATTTGCGTTAAAAATGTTCTTTTTTATGTACACTAATTGCAGGATTCACTTATTCTAGGTACATGTAAATGTATTTGTATTCAAATACAATTATATGTACTTGTTAAATTATTGATGATTAGAATTTGAAATTCTATAAATTTGACTGAAATTAAAAACTGGGTAAGGGTATAAGACTGCTTAAGAATATCCGATAATGTCTTAAATCCTCAAAACTAAAATACATATTCACATTCGAATGAAATAAATTAGCGTTGTTGTTTTGTTTTAGCTGGAGTGTTTAAGAAAGACAATTAATTATTATTTTTTAGTTGATAAGTTATATATATATATTTTAATTTTTTTTAAAGAAAAGTAGTAAATTAAAAAAAACCCTGTTAAGTAGCGATTAAGGGACTGTATCGTTATCATTTAGCCTCATTTAAAACAAAGAATATCTGTAGCATGATAAAGGAGATCAAAACACCCCAAAAATGGTCACGACCATCACACATTCTTTATCCATCCTTTTATTTGAGTTTAATTTTAAGCAGAAGCAGATGAACAAACACGAAATACATGTATACCTAGAAATGTTTGGTTCTCTATTTATTTAACAAAAACGTATAAAGCTTATTCAATAAATGCCAGTTATTGAGTTTCTACACTATTATCTAGCCCTTAAAGTTCTTTGGAATGGCATTCAAACCCGTGATGTGTTTTCGTTTACTAAAGCTAAATATGGATAAAAGTTTACAATTTCAAGTGAACTATGAACACAACTATAGTCTGTCCCAAGATATTTATGATGCATATTTGAACGATTTTTAATAAAAATACACATACCTGTGACAGAAGTGCAATTAAAATCGATGAAAGGAAAAAATTCCAAGATAACTTCATTCACACATTATCATTTTTCCTTCGTCCTACGGAGATTTATAATGGGGAATGTTGACATCTTTTCTCCATTCGAAAGTCCTCGGGACACCTCGCGCAATTTTTCAACGCTATCATCCGGGCGTCTTTATCTCCTTGGCAATGGAAAAACCCCGTAGACTTTTTATTTTTAGCCGTGTATTGATACCCGACAAGCTAGAGGGGGCGTTTCAAAGGGGAAATCTTGGGATTTTTTCATACTATTGATAGAAAATCGACTGAACCAAGAGGTATTTATGAATATCGAATAATTTAAGGAAATATGTGGCAAAAATATCTTGCGACAGACTATTAGAACATGTAGTGTTTAGTGGTAGATATATCTTGTAATAGCATTTTCTGTTAGGCAATCTACATAAAGACACACATGAATTCTGATTATTTTAGCTTGATGCAAGACTGTGACATATTGGTTTGCATAAAAAAAAATTAACGTACCTCTATCCCTATAAAGAATTGTTCCAAACCTACATGTATTCATTTAACCCACTTGTGAATTGATCAGACCTGAAATTAACCTGAGGTTAATCGAAACATTCAGTTCTGTCTGGTGGTTTTTTTCCCGCACTTTCTGGAGAAAAAAAAAACTTGTTACTTCCATGTATTTATTCTTTAAACGATAAATTACAATCACATACAGTAAAATGTTTAACATTCCATTATAACTTAAGATGGAAGTCCAAGCCCTGCAGATCATCAAAACTTGTTGCGCCTACTCACAAATCATGTTGATTGTGTGTAGAAATTGTTAAACAAAACGATACCTTGAAAATCAACCGGCTTTATTTCGTAACAGGTAATATGTACCCTTTGTCGGATTAAGCACCATATTTCTCAAAATATCATTTGTAACGTCCCTGTAAGTACTCTAAACAAATCGCTGTGACTCTTTATATTGCCATTGTTTAAAGCACCATAAGAAACAGTGGAATTTAACAGTAACTATTTAATTAGCATACATCGTGCTATATGTAGAAATGTTATTGAAAGCATAAAATGGTTTACAATTAATATTTACATTAAAAAATCGCCAAAATAGAACCTTATTTGGGCTACTGATATTTAAAACTTTAAAATTATTCATAAGCATGCAGGGAAATGGACAGCTTACAAGCATGTGGCCTGCTCAGAGAAAAAAAAATACTAGAATAATCCGATGAATATTGGCGATGGCCGGATATGGAGGAACTGAAATATGCTTTTAACCCGCGCCTCATGTTGGAGGTATTTCGCACCGTTTAGTGGGAACAGATTACACTCTTTTCTAGACGGTGACCTTTGTGTGGACTTTTCGAAGAAAAAATAAAATATTTTGGATTTTCCGACGAAATTAATCTATGCATGCCTAATTTTGTATTTTTTAAACTTTATTTAAGTATTTTACATAAAAGTTCAATTGAATGTTAAAAATGAAATGAGGGCATAAATACAATTTATTTTTCTTTCATCTACGACGATCGGAATGCAAGCTTTTACCTTGTATAAACGCTTAAAGGTAAACAAACGGTATGTATAGATCAGATCACTTATTAAGTCTATTCATGATCCACCGCATTTGAGTATTTTATTCACCTGAACACGTTATCTTAAACGCTTAAGGTATGTAGAAAACAACCAGTGCACTAAAATGGAATATTCAATGAGACACCAAAAACAAATTAGACTAAAAGAAGCCCACATGTTTCGAAGATTCCGTACCCGAACACCGCTTGTCTGTTTTTGTTATAAAGTCGCATATGCGCAACACATTAACTAAAGAAGATGGTGTACAGATTGGGTGTTTATTTGGAGAAACCAAACAAATAATCACGGTTAAAATGTGTGTCCTACTTGACTAATTTGATACTTGGGTATCGTATATTTACAATTCTTAATGGAGCGCGTGAATGTGTAATGATTAAATTGTTATGCACTATATGGGGAAATTTATGTTAAGTAAGACTGTAAAGTAAAACTGTTTGTTATTGACGATGAATAGTGTATTTTGACAATTTCTCATAAATCCTTTTTTTTAATTTATTATTTTTGTTTCTTTATCCCCTTGCCACCATTTAAGGTACATATAATAAACAAGACAACATAATTAAAAAGGCGCTCATTTTGAAATCAGCAATCTTTTCTGCCTTGCTTTGTTAACTGCATACATGTCTTTCAATACCTCCTCGACCTTAAATTTGCTATCTACGATAGTGTACGGTTAACGAATATTCCTTATATATATAATAAACTAAGAAGGAGGGATTGTTTTTAAAAAAAAATCTGTATTTAAAATCGAACATCTGTTTCATATTTATCTTAAATTTCCTAGAAATTAACCTATTGTGATTAATTTCGAGGAACTGCAGTGTAGCTTTTACCTCGAAATGAAAACCAAAAACTGTTCCCAGAAACGGTAAGATGATCGTTGTGGCCTAAATACCTTAAGATACACGTATCACACCGATTAAACCTTTAATCATTTTAAATACTTGTTAGTTGCAACTTATATCTTTTAGCATTATAAAACTTTTAAATGCACATTAGTTCTACTGTTATTTAAATTTAAATGGCGTCTATAATTCTTTGCGGGAGAATGGAATATAATTCTTTTTTTTTCCTTTTTTTTGAGGAATGTAATGATTTGTTAAAAAAACAAGACTGACCTTTAATTTTTTGTTAACCATTTATACTTGTTGAGATATGTGGAGGAAAATATTCAATTTCATTTTTGCATCTTCAAACAAATGAAAATTATGTGAACCGAAGGAACATAAAAAGCAATTAAAAAAGATTATCAAAATCAAGTACTTTAAATTTCTATTTAAACGTGAAGAATTTAATATATCCGCGTAAAATCGCGAGAACAACCCCTCGTGGATTTTAAAAATCTCGCCATTATTTTTTGAGAGTTGGGAACTATGATAAATGTTTTGCGTTCGTGATTTTATAATCTCTTATAATTTGATACAAAACAGCGGAATTAAGTACTCGCATAGTATAAGGAAATTACAGTACATTGAATTCTTTTAACACATCATGTGTAATACTTTTGTAAATGTAATCATACAGATTGTTAATAGGCTTTTGGAAGTTTCAAAATAGATTGCAATAATGGTTGTCTTTTAAAACAAATATGGAAAAAATAATGTTCAAATTGTTTTTAAAATCGTCCCCCGTTCCATTTTCTCATTGTTCAAATAGATGTAATAAACTCATCAATTTCAAAACATTGTAAGTTTATATAGGTGTTTTGTTTTATTTAAAACTATATAAATGTCTAAGAAGTCATAATGTACAATATATGACATTTTTTTGAATTGAGATATCCCCAATACTCGAATCAAAGAAAACAAGTCATATTCGCATGCCCTGTAAAGTACCACTTCGTCTGTGTAAACAGAATTTTAATACATGAACATCAAATTTATCTGAGAAGTTTTTGAAAACTTAGATCAACTTAATGTTGATAAACTCTTTTTGGCACGTTTTATATATTATTTTTTGCGCATTATGTGTCTGAACAGAAAAAACCAAATTTAATGAACAAAATTGTTTTACATTGTATGTATATTGATAAGATTCACAAAACGTAACAAAATGTTTTGGAGATCAGTATTAAAATGATAGACATCTTTTAATAAATACATATTGAAAAACAAACACGTAGAACTTATTTTTGTAGTTTATACAATGTATGGACTATATGTCCCGTATCTTTCGTTCTTGTTGGGGCTTAGCAAGTGGATATTTCGCAAAGATGCAAACACTGAACCTAAATTCTTAGTATTTATCCAATAATCGTCTCATTATCTTAAAATAACCTAATGATATGTAAAGCTTTCATTAATTAGTTATTATAATGCATGTTTCTAAATATGTTCTGTTAAAATCCCCCCAAGTACCCTATAAAACCTTTAAGTTAATACAAACACCCCCAGATACAGACACATATAAATAATAAAAAATAATCATAAAACACTATACAATTAGTTAAATAAATGACCATCTCTCGCTCTAATCTATGCAAGACACGTTAACGTTGCCCATTGACACAGTGTACCTTGGAGTCGTAGATATAGGTTACCCTTTTTGATACAACATTGTTATGCGGATTGTTTTCAATCGTCTTTGTGTCTAACGCTGAGGTAAGGGTCGATGCCTCTGAGTCAGTAATTTTTTACTTGATGATTATGCCAGTGCGACAGTTGCATTAATGCATGCCTCCAGGGTGCATATTTCAAAAAACGCATGTACTCATTACAGATACCACGGCTTGAAGAGTTAATAACATATCCTGGTTTTTTTATGAACATTACCTTTTCCCGTAGGTTAAAAACATTTCATAGAAATTTTAAAATTGCGTTCCAAAATTAAAAAAAAAACTTTCTTTAGAAATTTAAACTCCGATGGGATTTAAACAAAACTTATGTAGGATTTAAAAATCGTACAGAAAAGATAAATTTCCAATGGGAAAACTACCTTTTTAAATTAAACCCCAGTAGTACATTTTCATTTCCTATAGAAAAATATCTTTACGAATTAAATTTCTTAAGGAAAAAATTAACTCCTATGGAAAATATATTTCTTGTAAATTTTCTAGAATTTCCTGCAGGGTTTTTGAAATATCCTGTAGGAATTTTTTCTCCTATGTAAATTATCATTTTCCTAGTGAATAATTTATTAAAGGTAAATATCTTACTTGTCAATATTCAGTATTTTTCTCTCTCTCTCCCTCTCTCTCTCTCTCAGTTTGAGATATTACATTGTACATCAATGGATAGTTGTTGTTGTTGTGATTTTCTCATTTCCATATATCTCTCAAGTGAGTCAGGATGATGAGGCAACCTTGACCTTTAGGTTGCGACCCAAGACCTTAAACTTTACTGGAAATCACGAACACTTCCAGTAGTGTGAATTTTGCTTAGAGCTTTCGGATTGTTATCAATTATCTATAAAAATGACCTACCACTTATCAAAACATAATCTGATTTGAATGTTAACAGGCTTTAATTCATAATAAATTTATCTCAACTTTAAACAATTTTAAACCACAACATCAGTCTTTCATAAGATTTAACATCCTATTCATTTTGATATAAAGAGTTCTGAGAAAATAAGATAATAGTTTTTCTTTTTAATCTCAACAAAAACAAAACCGCGTTTCTTGACAATTCTGGTATAACTAGGACAAAATAGTCTTGTGGTATGTTAACTGCTCATCAAATGATGTGTATAGTTTTCCTGGTGAATGCATTTAAAAGATAATGAAAGATAGACGTTGCAAGTTTTAAGTACAAACATTAAGAACTTCCACATAACGAGTCTAAAAGAATGTACAACGCAGAATAACAGGAACAAAAACTTTGTTTTAAATTTTATCGTATAGGTGATATCCATTTTTTAATAACCTATTACCATTGTTTTGGAATGTAATACAACAATGTTTGGAAAAAAACCCATTCTTATTAAGGAAAAGGTGGGTTTTTTTTAATTATTATTATCTAAACTACAAAAGAATGTAAAATTTACTTTGACTTTGATAATTTACTAAATGTATACAGTCTCACATTTTAATGTTTATATTCATTATATCGTTATCTTCATACAAGCTCTTGTTTTTCGTAATTAAGGTAGCAGCAGAACAATGAGATGAAAGCTCAAGTGAGCTTTCCTTGTCATATTTTGTCTGTCGCCCGTCTGTCCGTAAACATTTCTCATTTTCGACATCCTCTCAAGAACTACTGGACCAATCAATTTTAACCAAACATGGCACAAAGCATCCTTAGGCAAAGATAATCCTAGGTTGTGCTAATTTAGGACCTCACATTTTTTCAACGGGAGTTAATAAGAAATTATTGAACATTTTTAAGAAATATTCAAAAATCCTTTTCTTAAGAACCATTTGGCCAGGAAATCTGATACTTGAGTACTTGAAGCATCCTCAGGTAATGTTTATTCAAAGTTGTGAAAATAATGACCCCCGGAATACATAGATGGAATCTCTAAAAACCTTCTTCTCAAAAACTAATCAGCCAGAAAAGCCAAAACTTGTGTGGAGGCATCCTCAGGCAGTGTAGATTCAAAGTTGTGAAAATAATGACCTCAGGGTAGGGTAGACCACAATGAGGAGTTGAGCTTTTACACACACACACACACACACACACACACACACACACACACACACACACACACACACACACACACATATATATATATATATATATATATATATATATATATATATATATATATATATATATATATATATATATATATATATACAGAAAAGCTGAAACTTGTGTGTACATGAAAGCATTTTCAGGTAGTGTACATTCAAAGTTGTGAAAATTATGACCCTGGGGCCACAATGGGGGGGGGGGGTGTTCCTCATTGGAATATACATAGAGTAGTATCTTTTAAAATTTCCCTCTTCGAAACTTATCAGCAATCTTTAAAATTGTTTAGACTGTGGGCCCCTGGACTATTCTTGGCCTCACAAGGGATCAAAGTTTTATGTAGGTTTATACCCCATACTTAAACAATTGTTTAGGATCTTTTTGGGAACTGCAATGATCAATATAAATTACAACAGTAACTAAAATCATTTTGTTAAAAAAGGACTATATGATAATAAAAATAAAAATATCCAGGGGTAAAATGGATTTTTATTTATACAGGTTCTACATATATTATACTACATTGTCCAGATAGTTTGTATCATGCTGATTTTATCAAACCTATTGTTCCTCAGGTGAGCGATGTGGCCCATGGGCCTCTTGTTTCATATTTTTAAGATAAAACCAATATCGGTAAGACAACCAAATAAATCTATCCCAGCATATTTTTATTGCAAAAAGTGGAAAATCTCCACGTTGGTACACACAGCATTCAAAAGTATAAATTAAAGGTTGAGATGCAACTCAAATTTGTCTGACGCGTTTAAGAATAAATTATTTAACACACTATTTTGATTATGTAACCACAAAACTGCCTTAAATGAGCCTTTGATTTCAGACAATATACCGAAACTTGTTTTTCATATTGGAATAACTAGGACAACCAAAAATATTCATCACTTCTAGTTGGTTTGACAACAAAAGTAATGTAAAATGCTTTTATAATATTACATGTATATATTCAAGATGTGTCGACCAGAGTTTGTTTAATAAATAGAATGTTTGTGCCCTGTGTTGTTTATTCCTATGACTACGAAAACATACTCATGTTTAAACATATTTAATTGTATATGTTAGAATTTTCACCGCTGTGCAGAACTTTATTCAATATTCAATACACAAAGGGTTTGAACACAAGTTCTTGCAACTTACTAGGTTCTCACCCTAAAATAAGTAATTTTCAAGTGTTTTAAAACATGATATATACATATATATATATATATATATCTAAAAAAAATGGTTAAGAACAAAATTGTATACTTGTATAAATCTCCGAGAATTGGTTATAAAATTCTGCACAGCGGTGAAAATTCTAACATTAGTTTTATAATCTAAGCTGTCATTACCCCATAGTAAAGTATGCGAATCTTTAATACCTAAATTTTGTATTTGGAATAGTTAAATAAGGTATTCCTTGCAATAGAAAATAGTTTTTCAACAAATGAAAAATGATATACGGTACCGATCATACCCAACCTAACACTTGAGTAAACCCCAACTAAACCCCGGTTTTACTTTTTGGTTTTACTTGTTTTTTAAACTGGGTTTACTTTTTGAAAATTTGGGTCCACTTGGGGTTTACTTTGAAATTGCTTTTTGAGGTCAATTGTATGAACTGAAGTGTGAAGCAGACTAGTATTTTATCTAACCATCCTACTGGCTGTAATTCCTATCTTTTGTATATTCCGAATACACAGTTAGCGTCTGTTTTCAGGGGTATATATGACTGGGCTTACTCTCTGTGTCCACTCTCGGTTTACTTTGGGTTTACTCTAGGTTTACTCTGGGTCCACTCTAGTAAAAACGAAGTAAACCCAGAGTAAACCCAGAAAGTAAACCCAGGGTTTAGTTGGGGTTTACTTTCTGTTAGGTTGGGTCTGATCGGTACTGTACATCTTCTTTCTTTCCACATATTCAATTTGGAGAATCAACAATATTTCTTCTGTATAAATCATAATTTGGTTAACAATTGTGTCCTAATTTTGTATAAATGATGTTAGCTACTCTTTTACCATGAAGAAAATATTTAGGAACTTTTGAGTCAATAGTATTATTAGAGATGCTTCTTTGAAACTGGCGGATGGATGTTGATTTGTTGATATCCGAATTTAGTGAGTTCCCATTTGCCTATAGCATCTTAAATAAATAATTTTTTTTTATATGTATCATACTTAACTCTAGAAGGTATATAATTGTCTTCATAACGAGTACTGTAGCGAGAATTATCTTTTCTATAAATGTTAGCAAAATCGCTAAGATATTGTGGTACAAGATTTAAATGATATTTGTACATAATACTCATGTACGAACAAACATAGAATACATAGTTTTTTTTTGTACAAATGCTGTATTTATAAAAGTTTTGAGCAAATCAAATGTAATGCGTTTTTATCCAAAACTTCGTTGTTCTTTTCCTGCAATTTTGTGTACTCTGGCCTTATATCTAACATCCTCATCCTTATTCGTAGACCTGAATACATCACTAATATAGCAAAACCATCGGTTGTAAAAAAAGAACAAAGAAGGAGCAAGAGAATATGCTTTAATCGTTTTTGCAATAGATTCCCTATTTCATTAGTGAAAAAACAAAATTGTATTTACAATATGAATAATGGTGAAAATGAAAAATAATTGTGAATCGATTCCATAAAATATCATTTAATAATGTTGTTGTCTCTTTAATGATAATGTCATATGTTTTTGCCTTGAGTCAAGTCTTTATAATTTTCAGATAGAAAATACAGAGACAATGGTGAAATGCGCTGCAAACCAGTCGAGTTATAATCTATGCTATCCAAATATGTATTTGCAATATGGAACAACAATAAATCTATTTGGCTACCTACATTCCTTTTTAGAATTTTGGGTACAGGGTCTCTCTGAATATTTCCCTATCTAATTCTTGGATTTAACAATTCCTGGAAACCATGTCAACGCCTACATACACATAGTTCTTTTATAAGGACTTCAAGATTTTTGTAACAAAATTAAAGACACCTCTTATCTGAAACGACGACTTTTCAATAAGGTAAGAACAAAGCAACGTATTTATAAAACATATGACCGTAGACTTGCTATCTTTTTTATCAAAACGTATGAATACAGCATATTTTTATGTTCAAAGGAGAAAGCAGATCGTTATTGTCATTATTCCAAAAGAATAATAAAAATCACATTTTATAACTAATGCATTTTTCAATTAGAATGCTGTGACTAATACGTCTGATTATAACAATGATTTTCTTTTAAGTTTGACAAATGTCTAAACAACAAAAAACCAGATTATCATTTTGTATCTATAAAATCTTGTAAACATTCATCAGGTCGACAATGCAAGACAGAATTGCAATGGTTTGGATTTTTTTTATTCCATTTATTATATATGGAACTTTCATGGTGCATAATTTTGAGCACCGTTGTAAAATGCAGCTAAATGTAATAACTTGAAAATATGGTGTACATATACATGTATTATATACAATAATCACATTGCACAACTAACAAAAATACACATTTAAAAGTAAAATTTAAAATAATTGTTCGAACTATTTCTTAATTGTTAGATCAAAAAATATAATAAAGTGAAGATATTTGGAGGGTTGGTCGTTGATTACTTAGATGAAGGAAAATAATTATGATTGCGAATGAAATTTAAAATATACTAGACTTTGACCCATGCGGGTTGACATTGCATATGATATCAGGCATTTGCAACATAGATACATCGAAACACCGTATATTGTTGACATTTGCATAACCAAACTTTAAGCCTACAATAATGCTATAAAATTCAATGCACTATGCCGAGTTGGAATAATCTAACTGTGTCTCGGGAAAGGCCTTCACCACAGTTAAAATGCCTCCCATATACCTGCAATGTAGTAGAAAATTGCAGATTCGCTCCTAGACGATTTTGGAGAAAATTAATAAAGTTGTATTGAAAATACGTCAAGTTGTTCACAACAGACCATTTTGAAGCTGTAAATTCCTTTCTTCGAAAAGTTTAATTCTAGGATTGCAGAATTCGACATATTTAAACAACGTTTTTTACACACCATGTTGCCATTCGAAACTCTCGGGATTTTTTCTTATAGTAAATGCGCTGTGTTAGAGTTATCTTTGATTGTCTTTGATCTTTGATGAACCGTAAAAATTTCCAAAGAAAATTAACACGCATTTGTTTTATCGTTTCCATGTTTATCCATGCAAATGTGATATTGTTGAAACATAAAATAAAGAGCCTTCCGTGATTTAGCGTGAATGTAATGCGCATGCGCAAGATTGTAAAATCCAAAAAACCCAGATGATTTCCGTAATTTTTTGAGGAACTTTCGTTGATTATTAATAAACGAAGCTTGATTGAGAGAAAAAAAACAAATTGGTAATATTCAAGTACCAATGATGTTTAGAAAATATAAAACAAAAGACAGTACTCTTCCGATTTATTGGTAATAAAGCTAAAAAATTTGAGTCTATTATTTTAATATAGTAGTATAGAAACCTCTTCAATAATATTTTCTGCATAAGATAAGAACTTGGTTTTTTTTGTAGCAATATAAAGGGGGAATTAGTTAATTTCATTCCCAAAATTGATCCCTTTAAATACAGACGTTGAATTTCGTGTTTACAATAAAGATTTAGGTCCAATAAAATATTATTCCTCGTATAATGCAAATAAAAGAAAATTGCTATTGTCAATGTGATATGAAAAAAATGTTTGAATTGCGATAAAAAAAACAGTCTGCAATAATACATCATTCATTGTACATGTGATTTGATATGATCCATTTCAATACCAAGAAAAAATGCTTTTTAAAGAAATGTTGGTGTTCTTAATTAGAATCGGTGTTGGTTACACAATGTTAAGAAAGAAATGAAAGAGGGCTCTTTTTCTTCTACAGGTTCGCACGCTCTTGCTTTAAGATAGGAAAGCAAAGGCAATGGACTCCACTGGTGTGCATGTAGACGTGGTAACAAGTCAACCAAAAAAGGATAAAGAGCCTAAGAAAAAGTTTGTGAGTGTTGAAGGAGAGAGGGATTGGAGTACTGGACCTTACGCTTGCTTTCCAGACTTTCCCTCATGTAAGTCAATATTCGAATATGCACTTGATCATGATTATGCAAATTAAGAATTGCCTTTCATATGCCAATTCTCTCTTATATCAATCGGATGTTAATTTATTAATATATGAGTGGAAGTATGCTTACTATGTTTAAAGCAATATGATCTGTGTTCTTTAAATTTTATTTTGGTTCAAAAACCTGTTAGAATGATCAGTCTGCATGTAACTTAAACTTTTATTATAAAAAAAATTGAGAAAATCATTAATTTTTGCCAGAAGAAAGATCTCTCTTCTAAGGAATATATAGCAAATCAATTTTTGTACAGGATAACAATAATTCAATTTGGCTTCTTAACGGCTTTTACAACAAAAATAAAGCTAACAGAAATTTAAAAGCCATGATATTTTATGTCATTTTAGCAGAAAATAACATTTTGTAAAAAGAAAATTCAACATGGAAATTGAAGCTTATATTGCTTTAAGGGGGGATAACACATCATCATAAAATGGCTGACCTCTGATCGTTTGTTTTATTAAAATGATTTTATCGACCGTAACATATAACTTACCTCATAGCCGAGTGGATAAAGTGTCAGTTTGCGATCCGTACATAACGAGTTCGAACCCCGCAGGGGCTTTTGCTGTTACTTACTGATTTTTTTTCTATTCTGTGCTATTCCACCTTAAATAATGAGACTTTATATCACGCTTTTTTTTCAAATCAAGTTTAAAGTTTCTTATTGTCATTGAATTTTAAAGTTTCACTGGGAAATGGCCACTCCGACAAAATGACAAGTTTATAATTTTTTCATCTAGATACATAAACGTTGTTTATATATAGGTTGCAGGGGCTTCTGCTGCATTCCCTGCATGATGTCCGAGATTTCACAGAGACTTGGAGAGTGGATGTGTTTTCCGTTCTTTATGCCTGGCGGTGGTAATGTCCTCAGGACGAGAGTCAGAACCATGGGGGGAATAAAGGTGTTTATATAGTCACAAAAGTACCTTATATTATCACAAAGGTTCCTATTAGGTTTAATTTTTATTTTTATTTCCTTAGCATTTTGAAATATCATAATACATCCTAGTGTTTAAACTTCGTTGATTTGTCCATAAAAGTTATGTTATTATATGTTTCCTGTTTCATATCTCACTGACACATATTGACACATGTATATATATGTTATCATAATAATACCTCGTGTATCTTATTTTTTTTGCAATGCAAATCTTCAAGTGTAATTCATATTTATGAAAGGTACAAAACAATGATTATTTTGCAAATTTCAACATGCATTTTATATTAAGTTCAATTTGTTTGACTATTGCCAATCTAAGGCTGTAACGCAAAAAATAAATAGATAAATACATTTCATTTTTAAATAAAGAAAATAAATACAAATAAATTGGAATTAACTAATTGATTATCTGGTCTACCTGTTTTAGGGAACAGCCTGTGATGACTGCATCATGATGTGCTTTTGTGGCGCATGCGCTGTATGGCAAATGCAGAGAGAGCTGGACGAAATGGGAATACCTAAAGCTTAGATCTGTGTGTATTCAAGGAACAGATGCGTACTCAAAAAGCTATTTGGTTTTTTCCTTGTTATTATTATCTTACTGACAGCTTCTGATTTGTGATTCTAACAATGTGTTTGATTATATTTAGTTATTATTCTAGTTTTATACGGTAAAAAAATATTTCTACAAATGATTTGTCGACATTTTTTATTCCAAAAACGTGAACTTAAACAAAGATGCATTTGGTTAGAATTATATAGCTTTATGATTTGATGGATCGTGAATACAAACGACATATATAATATACATAAATGTTATTATATGTACATTGTATAGTAAAATAAGCAGAGAGAATGGCTGGCATAAATTTTTTCAAAGTGTTTTTTTTTTAATTATTATTATCAGGATAACCAAAAATATATTTCGTATGGATGCGCATTTAATATAGAAGAAAAAAAAAGCATATTTCACAGTTGAAAAGTCTTTAAAAAATACTCACGGCTATTTCATTGAGTAAACATTATTTGATTTGATTTTCCTTTTTTCATTGCTGACTATACGCACGCATGGGTTGTGGCAACGCATTTTGAACAAAAATAAGAACTTTAAAACAATTTTCAAAGTGCGTTAAATTTAGGACCAAATCAAAAAATAAGCATAAGGGTGGTGGGTTTTTCTCTCGCACTGATGTTCTAAAAGATCATGTTGATTTTGATAAACATAACTAATGTATCATTTTTGAACCATGTTTGTTAATTAACACATGCAATTGAAGCCAGTTTAAATACGTTATACAATGATTTTTATTATCAATAAATAAAAATCAGTTTTGTTTCTGGCATAGCCCAACGGTCAAGATAAGAATAAATTTGCAGCATTCACAACAAAAGGAAAAGGCAGTTGCTAAGCGAGCAAATTTATGTCATATTTGAATAATTCAAATCTTTAGAGTTTTTGTTTATGTGTACATTGTCAAAATACGTAAGCTTATGAGAAAAGAAAAATAATTCTAATCGATAAAAATGTTTACTAGTATCAAGTAAGCTGATCATGCATAAGATATCATGGATATCCCATTGAGCTAAACAAGATTAAAACAATAATTATTACATATAAAAGAATCAATTATTTCGACTAAAGCCTGAACATTTTTTTCGAAGTTGACTAATATCGACGATTTTAATGCACTTTGAAAAATAATAATTTTCCAAAGTGCGTTGACCTGGTCCCAAATTTAGCGCACTTCGAATGTACAAATTTTCCAAAGTTCGTTGTAACAATGGGTTCTAGGAAAAGTGCAATCGTATTTAAACCGATTTGAGTGTTAACTCTGTAAGCTTTGCAATTGTTTATGGTTTTCCCCAGATTTACGGTAAGGTGTGGTACATATTCCAGCAACTCAATTTTTCCATTATTTACATATCATTTCATTTTTAAAACACACAGGTAATAATGTATTTTACCTGGTTTTATGTTCTGAATTTCGTCTTATATGCTCCATTCATTTAATACCTAAAAATAGATACAAAGAACTAAATCATTCTAGGATTTATTTTAAAATATGAACCAGTTTTGCATTTGTTTTAAACTGCGCTTTTATACTTATCTCTGTGAAAGAAAAGCTTGTAAAACAACTATAAGTATGATTTCTCATTTCCACTTTGACCTTCATTTAGATCATATGTTCACAGAATGGACTGACTTCGGTATATGGCTTAAACTTCCAAATGCTCAAGATTTGATTTTTAGCAGTTACTGTATCTAAGTACTTGGAGCAAAAAAATTCCAAATTGAGACCACACTGATCTATATTAGCTATTAATGAGCCTCAAAAATAATGAAGTTAGTGATATTGATTTTTTTT
This sequence comes from Magallana gigas, assembly GCF_902806645.1. Lineage (NCBI taxonomy): Eukaryota > Metazoa > Mollusca > Bivalvia > Ostreida > Ostreidae > Magallana > Magallana gigas. The sequence goes on from NC_047563.1 coordinate 56,594,426, forward strand.
TACATATACGTACAATAAAATGTATTGCACATTAATTTCCGTCTGAAAAAAAAATCAATGCATTTGTAGATTTGAACTGCAAGTGAAGATACCTTAGACAATCATACATCAATTATTACATAAACACAAACGTCCTATTTTTAATTAATGTCTACTTTTTAATTAGTTTAGATTGCAATTGATTACACACTACGTTTAAGGTATTGTGAATATCGTCAGGTTTTAATTGTATCATATTTGTTATGCATTAGTTGTGGCTTAAGCACATAAGTAAACATTTGCATTTGAAGTCCATAAAAACATTATTTTGTTGAAATCTTGAGTAGTAATTATTATAAGCAAATGTAAGAAAATATGGCGCTGTTATATTATCCTAACTACATGTTTCTTGACAGAATTCAAGTTTCGTTTTCTTGAACATTAACTTTGATTTTTTTTATACAAACATCCAAAATTAATTTTCATTGTTACCAGTAACGGTAAGTGATTAAAAATCCAAAAACAGTAAATAAAAAAAATCATCAAATTCGAACGTCATTATAAAACACCTCATTTTTTACAATATCCAAAGTACTTTTATCATTCAAATGAAATATAATTTTTGTTTATACAGAGAGGTTCCCCGAGATTTAGCGTCAAAATCATATTAGTCCTAGACCGCTCTTTATAATACATTGTATGTAAATTGAAATGATATAATTTTTTCAGGATCTTTGCATTTTATCATCACAAATGATGGCAAATTTGTTAAGCTTTGATTTAACCATCACCCTATGATACATAGAAATAACTTTATTTGAGTTATCGGACATTACATTGCCTGCTAATAAACGAGGCCCTGAACCTCAGAGTCAGTGTGTGTATGCCTTACGCTGTGTTACATTTTGCTTTTTTACTAATTTTCATTGGTTCTGCTGCATTTTCATTGATAATTTTGTGTCGACCGAGTAACACGGTGATGTGGGATGTTCGTCAACACAGATGAGATCTGTTCATCAAAAGTCTTTGAAGTGCTAAAATGATATAGCCTATAATTATAGACTACGCGTCCAACATATAGGGGTTTAAGAAAATCTAAGCCATGGACAATGTCATATTCAGAACCGCACAATCTGTTACTACAATGGAGTACATAGATTTACATCCCTTCTCGCTATCCTATAAGATCCAAGTCAATACCGTTAGCGGATAAACATGATTTGATTCTGAAACAAAGTGTTTTTATTTAATCTTGAACATTATTACATGTACCAAACTTGTATTCGACAGGGATTATAACCTAGTATGCTTTTAAAAATAACCGTATTGGTGTAGTGAAATAAAGGAAATGCATTGTACACCTGTGCTTATAAATGAAGTTTTGGCTACTATTTCGAGACTCAGTCTGTTATTGATATTTGTCTTGTGGAAAAAATGTTTGCATTTTCAGAAAGTGGTAAGTTAAAATATTAAATTTATCACCAAGGTTAAGTACTAATGTACAATGTAAACATGAGTCTAACCTAGAAAAAATATTTCTATGAACTTACTAAAGTACACTTGCTCAATTAAAATGCGGTATATTACCAATAAGGGCAGAAACTTGAATATATCGTAGAGAAGTTATATAAGGGAGAATGTGTAAGTTTTGTTCTTTATATCAAGTTGAAGATAATGTTTTTGTTATATAATTAATCAAAACACACTATTAACAAGTAGTTGGTGTCTACAGAATTTATACTCAGATACAAATTGTATATATTTTTCTTAATCATGTATACTAAATAAAATGCTTACATATATATGATATATTATGTTTTGACTAGTTAAAAGAATGTATGACTTTTTATTATCAAATAATTCACGCCAGGTATCAAACTATTTATACAATGGATAACCACCAAGATGCTAGGATATGTATTATTACGTATATTTTATTTCATTAATTATCACATTTTATTTTCTATTATTTATAAGGTACAAAGAGACTGACATATCACACCGTGCATGCTGAATACTTTGGTTTTATAAGTGACTAATTTATTCGGGTCTACTTCATTTGTTATGTGTACTGCTACTAACATACTGTGTATATTTCGGATACATGTGTACACGAGTCACTATGATAAATAATTGACTTACTTACTACAGTGGTTATAGGAATAGTAGCGAAAAGGAGAAATGTGGCAAAAAATGGCTTCTACGAGTAGTTTTCAGCTTTAAGCTGATGTCTAAGATTCTAAGATTGATCTTAAACTCATATACATATGTATGTTGATACACTCATAATTTAAGTGAGTCTTGTAAAATGTAAAGAAGCCAATCTTGTGTCAAAGTTATGGACTTTATATATCCATACGTAAACATGTATGTTGTTTATAAAAGACGATATGTATAAAATATGATAATATCATCAATTAAACATGCAAGATAAAAATAAAATTGAAAATAAATTTAGGAAAGTAAGAAACATGAACATGCTAAAGTCACTTCAATTGTTTTTAATAGCAAGATAATCGAGTTTGATAAAATAATACAATGCAGCTTAGACTTGATGAAATATTAAAATTAGTACGTGTTAATACATTCCTTTACGATATTTTAAAATTTGCATTAAATACACGTCATCACACCTTGGCAAAAACAGAACAAGCACATAGAGCCAGGTGTGCCTCACCTGCTATTCAGTCGTCAATGATATATCATTTCTAAAATATATACCTCAATGATATGTTGTAATTTAAACATAAACACAACAATATGTAATTTACTTCCAGTTTATTGTTTGTAAAAATATTTCAATTTAAATAATGATATACTGAAATTGTAGACAAAATATAAAATGTCTTTTTGCAGAAATATGCGAATAACTACCTCACCTTAAAATGCTTTTAAGAAATTCAACTTCACGAGAATTGCAAAAAAGATATCCTTTTACAATATTTCAATTCTAGGTAAGCCCAATGATTTGTCTCTCTGGTTCATTCAAGGCGATGATTTCATATGTCTCAGACATATTTATCTTATCTTGTATTGTCACGATCAAGAAATTCATAAAAATCCAGGAATGCAAACGCCATTTTACAACCGGAAAGTAATCCGAAACAAGGTTTATGGAAATCATCATAGATTTAATGAATCTCACGCATATCCGTTACCAATTTCTTCGTTCGACTGGGGACATTTTGAACATGACATGTATAATAATTGATTCATTGTTTACATATATAGCTTTAACTTATAGGTTGAAAACTATATATTACCTATTGTTTGTTAATAAAAACTTTCATTTCATGTTAATGAATGTCAATTTTGAAGTTTGATTATCAATTCAAATATTATGTAAACGAAAATATAAACTAAAGAAAATACTGTTATGATATGTTATGATGTAGATGTCTAAGTAAAAAAAAAATCCTCTCCTGGTACATCCGTGTACAGTGCATAGGAACCAGATAAACCAAATTATAGTATCCTGTTGGATCAGTACTTTAAAATTTTCAACGAGAGACTAATGGTATGACATGTACACAGATGTGTGACTGTTAAATATCTGTTAAAAACTGTTAAAAACAAGCCCAGTATGCACTGATCAACTTAGGAAGTGCAATGCAATAACCGTTTGTAAAGATTTGATGACTGATTAAATGGAACGGGATGACCTAGATTCGACAAATGATTAAATTTAAGTGTACCTTGTGACACCAAAACAACACTCGCTAGAGTTCTGGGCAAAATTCAGACACATGCTAATATTAATTAAAAAGCTATACATTAACTTTTCATTTCTGGATTCTGTGATAGAAAGTTTAATATAAATGTAAAACGCATTAAATTTTTCATAGTAATGCTTTTTTTAAAAATTCTAACTTTACTCTTTTATGACAATTAGTATATTTGGTAAATTTTATTTGTTATAAGAAATAAGCAATAAGATGTTTAAAAAAATTCGGCGTTTGTTATTTCATTTTGATAGTTTCTTACTTTGCTTCGTTAGACTCGAAATTCGCATTCCTTCCAATATGTAAGTTATGATTATATTTTTAAGATTAGATACAGAGTATAGGTATGTTTTTATCAAATATAGAAAAATACGACTATATTGTTAATAAAAAAAATAGAACGTCATATAAAAACATGACCTGAAAGATAACTTCAAAACGACATCGTAAAAGATGTGAGGATTAATAAAGTTAACACTACTGCATCAAGTAATAGTTACACACATTTAAATTGTTTACAGAAAAATGACTGCACTTTAGTTGGTTAGTTCTACATGTATCTGTTGTCATGTATTTAGTTTTTCATAAGATCTTTATTAAACTATGTTGGAAGTGCATTTGAGCACATATACATGTATTTAATCTTATATGGGTGTCTATTTGTAGGATTGGTGTTACTTGATGCACCATTATAACACTCAAAATAAATAGCCAGCGTCTCAATTCAAGTTAATTATCTATAATAAGTTTAACTAAACTTACCTGATAAAAAAAAATTAAAGACGGGATCTTAATATAATGGGGCAACGTCAATAATGAAAGCCTACACACTAATCATACGTTGCTTTTTTTTAAATTTATAGTTGTTATATTTATGTCTCCAATTTGATGAAATCTTAAAATAAAATCTACATTAAAGCAGGAAGGAATTCAACATGTGTCTTATTGGTGTGAGTTCATCTACAGGACTGTTTAAATCTATTAGGGATATTTTTACATTACCCTGACAGGATATCACGTTCTGTGATTTATACCCTTTGGTTTTTAGCCAAATCGGAGGTGCGCCCTTGTTCTACAATATCAGTTTAACAGCTAACAACGTAAACAATTTTACAATGGTTTAGGATTGAGGAAGGGTGTGTGGTGTAAGTTAGTGCATAAGCATAAAAAAGGTTGACAGTAGATGTAAGATTAACATAAAATGGTATATAATACCCTTCCGTCCTTAGTGAGGATCGGAAGATGATCATCTCTCTAAATCGAAGTGACCTACAGTAGAATCTAGGCTAATCTAAGTCGTTATCTTCATTTTGATGACTGGAAACCAATGAATAATATTTATCTACTCATAAAAGGTCACAGGCGTAGTGTATTGATCCAGTGTAATCTGTCACACACAATATATTGAGCGGACAAAAGAAGATCCCGTTGTATTTTTAGCATACACTTTAAATGTTTACCTTAATATGTGTCTAATAAATCAATGAAGGACTCATCGTAGTCTTACAAGCTTATCAGGTTTATGTTTGTCGAAAAAATAAAAGGTTTATAACTAAAGAAATTGTACCAAAAACGCTTGGTCTTCTGACTCACCTATCAAATAGTCGATAGAGAGGTTCAAACCATATGTTTCATTTAAAGGACGGTATAAAAACCCCTTTGTATGCGTACAATTCGTTGCCAATGGGTATTTTATTTCGTTTGCCTTTTTCTATTTGATAATAAATCAAAGCCATCACAGATTTTGGAAATGCAAAGAAAATGAAAATAGAAAATTAATGTGTTGTTAGTAAATATTATACAATGATCCTGCATTTAGATATCCTTTTGGAAACATTTATAACAACTTATTATACTGTACGCTGTTTATTGTATTTACGCAGTACATTATATTGAATATCACACCATCATGATGAAAATAGAAAATTAATGTGTTGTTAGTAAATATTATACAATGATCCTGCATTTAGATATCCTTTTGGAAACATTTATAACAACTTATTATACTGTACGCTGTTTATTGTATTTACGCAGTACATTATATTGAATATCACACCATCATGATTTTGTCTTTTGTCAAAATACAATCCTCTTTCGTCGTCGTATCGAAAAATGTCTTGCACTTTAAAGGGGTGCGTTAGTTTTGATTATTGTCTTATCTGTATTTAAGGTAGCTCCTTACACCTTGAATTACTTTCTTAAATCAGCAGAAAAAACTTGATTAAAACTATTTTAAGAAGAGCTTGGATTGTGGATAACTGTGTCAAACAGCAATGTGACGTGTGTCTGGGTTTTTTCATTGCTAGCCACTCGGCCATACCTCTGTTTTCAGCAAGATTTATTTGGCTTTTGGACTAAAACTACGTAATCTTTGTACATTTTACTCGAAAAATAGCGTAAGCTATAGCTTGTTTTGTTGAAAGAAATAGATAGTTACATCCTACTCAAAGTCCAGGGTCTTGTTAAAATGGCTCTATGATGGACGGCATGAAAAAATGTGCAATTTTGGATAAAGAATTATATTTTGAAAATTTAATTCAGTCAATGTTTACAAATGTTTACGTTATTCAACCAGTTTAACAAAACATTTGAATCGCAAGCTTGTGATGTTGTGTCTTACAAAGTATAATCTAGGTGTTGCGAAGTACCTTAATACTTCACCTTGTTTATATTGCACCTAGATTCAAGTACATATAATTTGATTTGAAAAGAAAGATCTTAACTGCATAAATACATGTAGTTCATATATTAAATTTTTATATTCAGAAGTATATTCTCACCATATAATTTAATATATTTAATATGGTCATAATAATAAAAAAGTGAAAAAATACAAACTAAAAAGTATTATACACAGGTTAAGGCTATATGGTATAAGACAATAAGTAGGACTAGATGGTTTATTCGAATCTTTTTGTAGATCAAATAAATTCATGTACATATTTAGATATTGCAGTATTTGTTCATAGGTAAGGCTAATGTCACCGTTAAGAATAAGTTGATCATAAAGTAAAAAATCTGTTAGCAGTCTTAAGGAATCTATTTTATTTTTTAATTCGTAAATGTCTTTGAACTCAGTTTCTTGGGCATTCAATAAAAAAAATTTTCATGATTGTTTCCACGCTTGTTACAAATTGGATTGTCAATTAAAAATGATTGCATAAGTCAGTATGTAAATTTGAAGCTGAGTTACAAAGTTGACAATGTTTTTGCTTGAGCGACATGAAATGTAAGGTTGTCCTAATTTTTAGAGGATACGGATTTTGAGGTAGTAAACACTGTTCAAGTAGATCAACTAAATACTGAGGTGAAATTTATAAATTATCTTATAAAATAAAACAAGCGTGTGTATTTTACGTCGAACTACGAGTGCATTCCATCCAAGTTCATCATAAAGCATAGAAATCCTCTCGATCATCGGAACAATTATTTTATACAGTGTCAGAGTATTCAAAAACTGGATTGAGGTAAAATGTTGATTTATACCCTGGCTTTATGGTCTGTTTACCTGTACAATTGATGACTAGTTGTTTATGTTTGGTTGAGATCATTGATTGACAAAATTACGTTTCATATTGACATTTTTGGATGAAATATGAATGAATTAAAAAGCACAGCGAGCGGAAAGGTCTTATTAAGTTTATGTCATAACATGGTGATTATCACCATTTAAAGTGGTGTTTAAGAGAATATTTCTCGTAAGAGAGTCACTTATCGCAGTGAAAGACACTTTTATATGTGAATCATTAAAATTAAGTCATTTATATGTTCAGTTCCTTGAGTCATTCAATTTACAGATAATGTCCTATTAAGGCAATTTGTCTTGTATTTTTTTTTTAGTTTCTGGAACACAATAACAGTACATATAAATACCCTCAAAGACAAGTCCACATAAGTTACAGCTTTCAAAGAAAAGTATTATGAAAAAAAAAACCTTCCAAACATTGTCATTGTCTTTACCATTATCGTGATGATGATGGACTTGTTAATTTACGTAACATAGAACTGTGAGCTCTGTATCATGCTTATAAGGCTACGACTGACACTCAAATTTTCGCTGATCATTAGAAATGCATTATTCAAACATTGTAAGCAATAAAATGATAAAAATAAAATTTGACTTAAATAATGAGCAGGCCCCTTTATATAATTTTTAGCAAAATCAAGGTGAAAAAATGGCAATTAGAACTTAATCATTTGAATTGTTTTTTTCATCATTTTGACTTGAAACTAAAACTGTTGCCCTTTCATTAAGAGGTTCTATAATTTATCTACTTTATTGTTTACATGTATATCATTCTGTAATGATTCTGTTAGGATTCACAAGATTTTGAAGAGACATAATTATCAAAATAAAAGATAAGTTTACCTTTCATTTCGTTTTAATCTTTTTTACGATATAAAACTTAATTTCTTGCACAGGCCACGCTATGAAACAAATTAATAAATGACAGTATGATTGCATGATTTTTGCTTAAAGTAGTCCGAGTATCGCACTACGTCATAATACGGATTTTACAATATTGGTTCGACTTTTACAAAGCGTTTTTGATACCCGGTATTGATTTTGCTCTACATCGCTGTTGTAAACAATGGCAATAATAAGCAATAAGAACGGTAATATATGTATTCTATGAGAGATAGAAATGATTAATGTTGAGAGACTTGATTCTGTTAAAGTAAAATGAAAAACAAAGTTTCTGATTAACCAGGATCTCAGGTATGCTTATATCTTCTTTGTTTTGACCCCCCCCCCCCCGAATGTTTCTTTTTCTTTTACTAAAACCGGTTTAAATTTAGAGACAGAAGCTATTTCGAATTTAATCAATCGTCAATTAATTAATGTTTAAATGATATCTAACATTGTTGACAGATCTAGGCAAAAAACTGTAGCAAAATGTGATTTTTACGGATTTTTTCGTCAGGGTCTACTTGGTTTAGAGCTTATAGCGTGAAAAGTAATCCGTCAACATATAATTTTTTTTACCAAATCTGTTTTCTAAGATGTCAATCTATAGAATAAACACCATGAATTTAAGTTTGAGTCCATAAAATAGTAAAAAAATTACCAAACGCGATACTAACATTGCATTTTTTGTATTCTATTTTGATACATCAGGTCCATAAAACGTACTTACTTACAAAAATTTGCGCAAAATTATTAATGAGATATAGCTTAAATAAATATTTATACTCTATTTTGTATGTTCAGTTCTAATTTTCCCAAAATTGGTAATTATTTTTAGGAAAAACGGACGTCTGGCAAATTTCATAATTGTCAATAATTGTCGCAAGGGGGTACACCCGTCTGAGAGGTGATAATAAACAAACTAGCATGTAAACATACATATTTTCTTTTGTATATGTATTGCTAGAATGTATATTTATCATTTAAAGCTAAGCTTTTAATGATTGAGCCCATTTAGTGCCGAGTATAGGACTACCTTAACATCTGCGTTTCTGTTTGATTTTATTATTGCTTTTGAAAGTTGTAAAAGTAGTTATACTACAACTGCATTTTTATCTTCATGTATACTTTATAGTTTGCAGTAATGTTCTTTGTTTACGATGCACGCAAAGTTTTTTCAGATAAGTTCGTTTTGCTGCCATTTCTTAATTATTTGATAAAAAAAAATCATCCAACTTTCTAGGTTGAAATGAAGTAATAATAATCCTTTTATATGTTTTCAATACATAATTTCTTTTAATCATCAGACACTTCATTTAAAAGTATCATGAATAATTAAAGAAATATTTAGATTTATTTACTATGCAGCTTATTATAACGCAGTATAAAATATCATTTGTTTACCAAGGTTATGTATCACATGATGTTATGGTCAAATTATTCTGAAACTGTAAACAAACTGTAAACAAACCTTTTGTTAGTAGAAAAATGCGTTGTGCTTTAAAGGGGCGTTTTGTTATTGTGTTTTATTTACAGCTTGATTGCGCCTTCGTATTATCTGGTTTGATCTAAATTGTAATACGCACTTGATACATAAAACAATAGATAAATTTCATTTTTTACAAGCACAGTTTTGGGATTTAAGGAAAAGCATTACACAATTTGAGACACACTAAAAAAATAAATGATTTAAACTATGAATGTACCTCCTGCTGATATCACAATGCCACCAGTTTTATATTTATTTCTTGTGCAGGGGGTTGAGGGAATTGGCATAGTATATTTATAACAATTTCACTTTTCATTTCCATATTTTTATTTCTGCCCCCCCCCCCTTCCCATGATGCTACGTGCCTGTTCATTATACACATGGGTAAAAATAAATTGTACAAAACAACAATTATTTTAAAAACAAAGCCTTTCTTTGATGTGCAAGACGTCACTAGCGAATGTATTCATGCTTTTCAACTAAAATAGCCATTTAAAAGTATTTTCTCCTTCTTTTCGACTGTGGGAAGTATATACTGCATTAGTTTTATTAGTCTACCAACATGGAATCATAATTCGTTATTCATTCTCTTGAAGTTCTTGAAACTAGTGAATATGCATGGTCGGCAAATGATATCATCGTTTTAAAGATAGAGAAAACACAAATACATGTACACGTACCAAGTAGAGAATGATTGTACACTTGTACCAATAGTTGTCAAATTGTTAAAAAATTCAAATAAGGACGTTGGATTCGTCATTCGTGTTACTCACTACTGGCTCTAAAAACCCCTGTCCGTATGAAAATCCCCTGTCTTCCCCTGTCAACCCCTGTGTTTTCACTGTCATCCCCTGTACATCCCCTGTGTGCCACTGTACGGAGCCCCTGTATACCCTGTCATCCCCTGTGCGCCACTGTACACAACCCCTGTGTGCTACTGAAAGCCCCTGTCACCCCCTGTACGCCCCTGTCATCCCCTGTAAGCCACTGTATACCCCTGTGCATGCCCCTGACATCCCCTGTACGGTCTTTAACTGCTCGCTAAGTAAATAAATAGCTTTTAATTAATTCGGATTTTAAAAAAATTATATTTAGCACTCATGTTTTAGACGGTGCTTGTTTTTCTTTGCATTTTATTGAGGGCAATATTATTACAAACGTAAATAATTTTGACTCAACATTGACACAAATTATGATATACTTGTATACCGATAAACCGCTTATTTTATTACATGCATTTATACAAATGACCGTGTTCTGTAATTTGTAATTAAAAAAAAAAAGAAAAAAAAAGAAAGAAAGAAAAATAAGCGGAGGAGTGCATGAAACCTGCAATGTTCTGTGCCATGTAACCTGACTGAGATAAAACGCATACTAACACAATATTACCAGCACGTGCAGATAACCACACACCGATCGAAATGATGAAATAATCACCTATATTTTGACTGTTTTGACCAGTGTAATGATGCAAAGAATTAAACAGCCTTAACAAAGTTCAAGTAAATCGCTGATACTTGCTGTCAGTATTGTTTTTTTTATAAATCATGAGAGAGAGAGAGAGAGAGAGAGAGAGAGAGAGAGAGAGAGTTGATTTTTTTCGGAAAGGGGGATAAGACCGGTCCATTGACACTTTTAACTTCTATCAGCTAGTGTGCATTTTTCAGTTGAGTCATCTATATGCATTATTCTATAGAATTGTCCTCATGCATATACACTGTAGAGCAATGCTACCGTTAATGAATGATTTAATGCATGACTGTATGCAAATGCCGGTAACGGGGTACCATTTAATTATACACGCATGCATTATTTCATTTGAAAAATAAAAAAATATAAAAGAGCAATATACAGTTTTAATTCATATCACTTTGCCAAATAATGTTCTGAATTTAAAGCTCTTCAATCTGTTCATGTTTGAAATTCTCAGAACTGAAAAATTGAAATTTTCAATTTCTTGTTTCTTTACTTGACAGACTAGGAAAAAGGTCATAAGGGGTGTTTAAACAACATATTGCATTATTGTAGCATTACCGAGCCTCCAGACCTGAGAACGTGTGTGTCTATACAAGTACACGTGTGTCTGTCACCTCATTGTTCTTAATCTCGCTACCGTGCACTGCAAATTGTCAAGAAGGGCTGTATACAGTATATAGCTATTATATAATCACTGACCGACCATTCAGATCTGAGGAACTGTGTGTATATATACATGTACACGTGTGTCTATCATCTCTTGCTACCGTGAACTGCAAATTGTCAAGGAGGGCTGTGTACAGTACCTATTATGTAATCACTGACCGAGTGAAATAATGTCAACATCCTCTCCTTTGAAAACTGTAGCTTCAATCAGCTCGTTGTTAATCATGTGTCTTCCAAGTTCTTTGATCAATTGATCTGGTCTAGTATAAAACATTGATGTATCAAAAATCAATATGACAGCTCTAAGTTAATCTAAATAATTATAGAAAATTGGTTATGAAAATTAATTAGGATTGCATGTTTACTTATAGGAAATTAATTCCCGGTTAAACTATTAGTAACTTTTGATTAAAAATCAATGCAATATCTCTCTCTCTCTCTCTCTCTCTCTCTCTCTCTCTCTCTCTCTCTCTCTCTCTCTCTCTCTCTCTCTCTCTGTATAAACTCCTTAGGTTACATGTATAGAAAACACGTTCTACATTTACATGTATGATGTGTATGTTCTGACCAGGGCTGTGGAATGATAAAGAATAGGTAATACAAATTATTAGGAAATTAATTCCCGGGTAAACTATATAATTAATAAATTTAATTCAAAATCAATGCAAACTCTCTGTCTGTCTGTCTGTCTGTCCCTCTCTACTAATCATTTTTTTTTAAATTTCTCAATATCTATAAAACCTCCTACATGTAGAGAAAACACATTTACATTTTCTAACCTTGGCAACAGATTTCTGTTCACTGGCAATTAATCAAATTATCTTTGATATCTTCCACTTTGCAGTAAAAAGAGGTATGCCAATTAGATTTTGGAAAGTAATGAAATTGATGAGATTAAAACATCAGTTTGAATTCAATTCAAGAATCCAATAAGCCGGTCAGAAACGTATTGAACAAATATATTAACATAATTTCTTAGGCAAATTTATATAAGCTATTGAAGCTTTATTTTGCTATTCACGGGAAATTGATAAAGGTATAACCAAGAACTTGGTTAGAAAAAAGAAGAAAGGTGTACTCTATCGTTACATAGCTGATTATAAATTCTATATTCTGACTGATTTATTGGTTTTAGTTCGCTCCTACATGTTTAGATATATACAAAATTAAAAACCATGTGCCGCGCCTGATCTTAGTCTCTAGTGTGTTGTTTATTACCAAAAATCATATGATTCATAGGCTTAAGATATTCATAAGTTAAGTGTACATATTTCTGTAGACAATTTTAAAAATTGAATAATTCACTCTATGTTGTATTTTTATGTCTGTTTTTCAAACATTAGGGAGTGGCGATGTTCCCGAGCTCCAAAGGACTACATGCCCTAAGGGCTTGCACACCTAATATAAAAAATAATTCCCGCCCTCACCTGAGTTTTACCACCCGGTGAATCTCAAATCCTTAGTTGTAAGCATGATAACTGAAGTATCAATAAATTATCAACTAAAACATGAGATTTCTAAAATTACGATAACAGTGTGATTTGTGATTCGGCGCTGTTGAGTGCAAATATAGCTCAAAATATAACACATGTGATTTCAATAGTTGAATTAAGAAAATGTAATTGAAAAAAAACCCCAGTCAAAAGCCGTACAGGGGATGTCAGGGGCATGCACAGGGGTATACAGTGGCTTACAGGGGATGACAGGGGCGTACAGGGGGTGACAGGGGCTTACAATGGCACAAAGGGGGGTGTGTACAGGGGCGCACAGGGGATGACAGGGTATACAGGGGCTCCGTACAGTGGCACACAGGGGATCTACAGGGGATGACAGTGAAAACACAGGGGATGACAGGGGAAGACAGGCGATTTTCATACGGACAGGGGTTTTTAGAGCCAGTAGCGCGACGAATTTAACACTGATATCATTGCATTTGAGATGAATCAACCATGCATGTTCAAGATTCTAAAAATAATTTTCATTGTCTTTACTTCTCGTAAGCGGACCCCAAAATTGTCCGTTTAATCATTATTCCTTTCATGAGCTGAATTCGGAGACCTGTCCATGCACGACCAGTTACAGTTTCCAAAGAAGAGATAGATGATCCATCGACTCTGTTGAGTTTTAGAATGGAATGCAAGCAAAATGAATAAACGGATCGAATCGATCGATGGCAATGCAGCAACAACGCTAAAGAGATAACTAACGACATGTATAGGGTTTTCAGAGACTGTATATCAACAATAATTGAGTATATGTACAGATCGAGTAAACTTGCCATCTAGCTTTATAATGAGACTGAGGAAATTGAGAAGCCGGTAGGAGACATGCATGTATTGATTATGTAATACTCTTAGAATGTTTGTTGATATTGTTAATAAAGGCGGAACGTTCAAATTTAAGACAACATGTCAGTCTTTTCTTCGATCTAGAACATGTACACGTCATATATATATCACTTGAAATTCATTTATTTTATTAATTCAATTTTTTAGGAATGTACATATATCATATAACTGCATGTAAGCTTGAAATCTTGAGTAAATAGTCTTTTTTTTAAACTGTATTTGTTATATTAAGATCCAAATTCTTTAAAAATTTCCAACCATATGAAATATGAAAGGGTATACAAACACGTATTGTTTTTTGATGTGTGGGCAGCTTTATCAAAATCATCTTGACAAGCAATTAAAAAAGGGCGAATTCTCAAATTCATGAAAAAAAACCCAAACTGTAACTTCAATTCAATTAGAATTCCTTATTTGCAGTTTTATTTATTACATGCTCCTACAAAGGTGGAAGGGGGGGGGGCAATTCCATGATGTTTCCATTTATCATATAAAGTTAAGAAAATACGTGCCAGCTGCAAAAAAAAGTTGGGAGGGTGAACCAGCCTCCCCCCCCCCGATATCGATGCTACGTGTCTGTGATGTAAACACATGGTGTGCTCTGGGGTATTCGCACCTTCCCAACGGACTCGTCAACTCATCGGTGCGCAAAAACTATGAATGAGACATTATGGCGCGAAATCCTGCAATTACCGTTCACGCAACGAATGAACTCATCCATCGGCAGAGATCCATGAGGAAAGGGTCAGATGAATTTTTTGACATTTGTTTTGTAACAGCTACATACATGTATATTATACTTTGGATCGGATGTTTTGGACGAATTCTATCGAATTAAGAAACGCACTTGATTAGTAATTGTTAAATGTAGTAATGTACATTTAGTAAGACGCGAGTTATGACCCCTTTTCAAGATTCATGAAATCGCCCAACTGAACGAAAATCGGGTCACACCCCGCTTCGGCGATTTAGTTCCTCCAGTAAACATTCCAGCTGTATAAATATATTTTTGTTCTAATCCAAACTGATGGCTCTCTTGTAATAATGATAATCTAACACCAATTATTACTTACATTGTATCATAATAGACAAGATGTTACAACGTGTTGCGATGACCCCCTCCCCCCTTTTCACCGTTCAAATATAGTGGAATGCTGATCTATTTTTAAATCAGGATTACACACGTGCACTGCATGGTGACCGTCCCTTTTACTTGAAAATTCTTGCTCGCTGTTTTTATTACATGCCATATACCATTTTTATCAATTGTGAATGTAAATGCTGACATCTTAAACATGCATCGGTTAATCCTTTTTGTGAAATATCATGATATTGCTTGTCCATTGCCTGCACTGTTTCGGAGAATGCAACTTTTAAACCTTAGATATGCCTGACGTCATGACGTCAGGCAATAATTGTCTTCATAACGAGTACGTAGCGAGAATTATCTTTTCTATAAATGTTAGCAAAATCGCTAAGATATTGTGGTACAAGATTTAAATGATATTTGTACATAATACTCATGTACGAACAAACATAGAATACATAGTTTTTTTTGTACAAATGTTGTATTTATAAAAGTTTTGAGCAAATCAAATGTAATGATAAAAATGCAACCATTGCGTTTTTATCCAAAACTTCGTTGTTCTTTTCCTGCAATTTTGTGTACTCTGGCCTTATATCTAACATCCTCATCCTTATTCGTAGACCTGAATACATCACTAATATAGCAAAACCATCGGTTGTAAAAAAAAAAAAAAGAACAAAGAAGGAGCAAGAGAATATGCTTTAATCGTTTTTGCAATAGATTCCCTATTTCATCAGTGAAAAAACAAAATTGTATTTACAATATGTAGAATGGTGAAAATGAAAAATAATTGTGAATCGATTCCATAAAATATCATTTAATAATGATGCTGTCTCTTTAATGATAATGCCATATGTTTTTGCCTTGAGTAAATAACCCTCGTCTTTATAATTTTCTGATAGAAAATACAGAGACAATGGTGAAATGCGCTGCAAACCAGTCGAGTTATAATCTATGCTCTCCAAATATGTATTTGCAATATGGAACAACAGCAAATCTATTTGGCTACCTACACTCCTTTTTAGAATTTTGGGTACAGGGTCTCTCTGAATATTTTCCTATCTAAATCTGGGATTAAACAATTCCTGGAAACTACGTCAACGCCTACATACACATAGTTCTTTTATAAGGACTTCAAGATTTTTGTAACAAAATTAAAGACACCTCTTATCTGAAACGACGACTTTTCAATAAGGTAAGAACAAAGCAACGTATTTATAAAACATATGACCGTAGACTTGCTATCTTTTTTATCAAAACGTATGAATACAGCATATTTTTATGTTCAAAGGAGAAAGCAGATCGTTATTGTCATTATTCCAAAAGAATAATAAAAATCACATTTTATAACTAATGCATTTTTCAATTAGAATGCTGTGACTAATACGTCTGATTATAACAATGATTTTCTTTTAAGTTTGACAAATGTCTAAACAACAAAAAACCAGATTATCATTTTGTATCTATAAAATCTTGTAAACATTCATCAGGTCGACAATGCAAGACAGAATTGCAATGGTTTGGATTTTTTTTTTATTCCACGTATTATATATGGAACTTTCATGGTGCATAATTTTGAGCACCGTTGTAAAATGCAGCTAAATGTAATAACTTGAAAATATGGTGTACATATACATGTATTATAAACAATAATCACATTGCACAACTAACAAAAATACACATTTAAAAGTAAAATTTAATAATAATTGTTCGAACTATTTCTTAATTGTTAGATCAAAAAATATAATAAAGTGAAGATATTTGGAGGGTTGGTCATTGATTAATTTAGATGAAGGAAAATAATTATGATTGCGAATGAAATTTAAAATATACTAGACTTTGACCCATGCGGGTTGACATTGCATATGATATCAGACATTTGCAACATAGATACATCGAAACACCGTATATTGTTGACATTTGCATAACCAAACTTTAAGCCTACAATAATGCTATAAAATTCAATGCACTATGCCGAGTTGGAATAATCTAACTGTGTCTCGGGAAAGGCCTTCACCACAGTTAAAATGCCTCCCATATACCTGCAATGTAGTAAAAAATTGCAGATTCGCTCCTAGACGATTTTGGAGAAAATTAATAAAGTTGTATTGAAAATACGTCAAGTTGTTCACAACAGACCATTTTGAAGCTGTAAATTCCTTTCTTCGAAAAGTTTAATTCTAGGATTGCAGAATTCGACATATTTAAACAACGTTTTTTACACACCATGTTGCCATTCGAAACTCTCGGGATTTTTTCTTATAGTAAATGCGCTGTGTTAGAGTTATCTTTGATTGTCTTTGATCTTTGATGAACCGTAAAAATTTCCAAAGAAAATTAACACGCATTTGTTTTATCGTTTCCATGTTTATCCATGCAAATGTGATATTGTTGAAACATAAAATAAAGAGCCTTCCGTGATTTAGCGTGAATGTAATGCGCATGCGCAAGATTGTAAAATCCAAAAAACCAAGATGATTTCCGTAATTTTTTGAGGAACTTTCGTTGATTATTAATAAACGAAGCTTGATTGAGAGAAAAAAAACCAAATTGGTAATATTCAAGTACCAATGATGTTTAAAAAATATAAAACAAAAGAGAGTACTCTTCCGATTTATTGGTAATAAAGCTAAAAAATTTGAGTCTATTATTTTAATATAGTAGTATAGAAACCTCTTCAATAATATTTTCTGCATAAGATAAGAACTTGGTTTTTTTTGTAGCAATATAAAGGGGGAATTAGTTAATTTCATTCCCAAAATTGATCCCTTTAAATACAGACGTTGAATTTCGTGTTTACAATTAAGATTTAGGTCCAATAAAATATTATTCCTCGTATAATGCAAAGAAAAGAAAATTGCTATTGTCAATGTGATATGAAAAAAATGTTTGAACTGCGATAAAAATAACAGTCTGCAATAATACATTATTCATTGTACATGTGATTTGATATGATCCATTTCAATACCAAGAAAAAATGCTTTTTAGAGAAATGTTGGTGTTCTTAATTAGAATCGGTGTTGGTTACACAATGTTAAGAAAGAAATGAAAGAGGGCTCTTTTTCTTCTACAGGTTCGCACGCTCTTGCTTTAAGATAGGAAAGCAAAGCCAATGGACTCCACTGGTGTGCATGTAGACGTGGTAACAAGTCAACCAAAAAAGGATAAAGAGCCTAAGAAAAAGTTTGTGAGTGTTGAAGGAGAGAGGGATTGGAGTACTGGACCTTACGCTTGCTTTCCAGACTTTCCCTCATGTAAGTCAATATTCGAATATGCACTTGATCATGATTATGCAAATTAAGAATTGCCTTTCATATGCCAATTCTCTCTTATATTTATCGGATGTTAATTTATCAATATATGAGTGGAAGTATGCTTACTATGTTTAAAGCAATATGATCTGTGTTCTTTAAATTCTATTTTGGTTCAAAAACCTGTTAGAATGATAAGTCTGCATGTAACTTAAACTTTTAGTATAAAAAAATTGAGAAAATCATTAATTTTTGCCAGAAGAAAGATCTCTCTTCTAAGGAATATATAGCAAATCAATTTTTGTACAGGATAACAATAATTCAATTTGGCTTCTTAACGGCTTTTACAACAAAAATAAAGCTAACAGAAATTTAAAAGCCATGATATTTTACGTCATTTTAGCAGAAAATAACATTTTGTAAAAAGAAAATTCAACATGGAAATTGAAGCTTATATTGCTTTAAGGGGGGATAACACATCATCATAAAATGGCTGACCTCTGATCGTTTGTTTTATTAAAATGATTTTATCGACCGTAACATATAACTTACCTCATAGCCGAGTGGATAAAGTGTCAGTTTGCGATCCGTACATAACGAGTTCGAACCCCGCAGGGGCTTTTGCTGTTACTTACTGAATGTTTTTTTATATTCATTTTGTTATCCTCAATTTGCAAATATTTTGCTTATTTGACATATGTATAGTTTATTTATCATTACATCTCTCATAATCAAATAATTTAACGTAAATTTGATTGACTTTTTCCAGGTGTGCTATTCCACCTTAAATAATGAGACTTTATATCACGCTTTTTTTCAAATCAAGTTTAAAGTTTCTTATTGTCATTGAATTTTAAAGTTTCACTGGGAAATGGCCACTCCGACTAAATGACAAGTTTATAATTTTTTCATCTAGATACATAAACGTTGTTTATATATAGGTTGCAGGGGCTTCTGCTGCATTCCCTGCATGATGTCCGAGATTTCACAGAGACTTGGAGAGTGGATGTGTTTTCCGTTCTTTATGCCTGGCGGTGGTAATGTCCTCAGGACGAGAGTCAGAACCATGGGGGGAATAAAGGTGCTTATATAGTCACAAAAGTACCTTATATTATCACAAAAGTACCTATTAGGTTTAATTTTTAATTTTATTTCCTAAGCATTTTGAAATATCATAATACATCCTAGTGTTTAAACTTCGTTGATTTGTCCATAAAAGTTATGTTATTATATGTTTCCTGTTTCATATCTCACTGACACATATTGACACATGTATATATGTTATCATAATAATACCTCGTGTATCTTATTTTTTTTGCAATGCAAATCTTCAAGTGTAATTCATATTTATGAAAGGTACAAAACAATGATTATTTTGCAAATTTCAACATGCATTTTATATTAAGTTCAATTTGTTTGACTATTGCCAATCTGAGGCTGTAACGCGAAAAATAAATAGATAAATACATTTCATTTTTAAATAAAGAAAATAAATACAAATAAATCGGAATTAACTAATTGATTATCTGGTCTACCTGTTTTAGGGAACAGCCTGTGATGACTGCATCATGATGTGCTTTTGTGGCGCATGCGCTGTATGGCAAATGCAGAGAGAGCTGGACGAAATGGGAATACCTAAAGCTTAGATCTGTGTGTATTCAAGGAACAGATGCGTACTCAAAAAGCTATTTGGTTTTTTTCCTTGTTATTATTATCTTACTGACAGCTTCTGATTTGTGATTCTAACAATGTGTATGGTTATATTTAGTTATTATTCTAGTTTTATACGGTAAAAAAATATTTCTACAAATGATTTGTCGACATTTTTTATTCCAAAAACGTGAACTTAAACAAAGATGCATTTGGTTAGAATTATATAGCTTTATGATTTGATGGATGATGAATACAAACGACATATATAATATACATAAATGTTATTATATGTACATTGTATAGTAAAATAAGCAGAGAAAATGGCTGGCATAAATTTTTTCAAAGTGTTTATTTTGTTATTATTATCAGGATAACCAAAAATATATTTTGTATGGATGCGCATTTAATATAGAAGAAAAAAAGCATATTTCACAGTTGAAAAGTCTTTAAAAAATACTCACGGCTATTTCATTGAGTAAACATTATTTGATTTTATTTTCCTTTTTTCATTGCTGACTATACGCACGCATGGGTTGTGGCAACGCACTTTGAACAAAAATAAGAACTTTAAAACAATTTTCAAAGTGCGTTAAATTTAGGACCAAATCAAAAAATAAGCATAAGGGTGGTGGGTTTTTCTCTCGCACTGATGTTCTAAAAGATCATGTTGATTTTGATAAACATAACTAATGTATCATTTTTGAACCATGTTTGTTAATTAACACATGCAATTGAAGCCAGTTTAAATACGTTATACAATGATTTTTATTATCAATAAATAAAAATCAGTTTTGTTTCTGGCATAGCCCAACGATCAAGATAAGAATAAATTTGCAGCATTCACAACAAAAGGAAAAGGCAGTTGCTAAGCGAGCAAATTTATGTCATATTTGAATAATTCAAATCTTTAGAGTTTTTGTTTATGTGTACATTGTCAAAATACATAAGCTTATGAGAAAAGAAAAATAATTCTAATCGATAAAAATGTTTACTAGTATCAAGTAAGCTGATCATGCATAAGATATCATGTATATCCCATTGAGCTAAACAAGATTAAAACAATAATTATTACATATAAAAGAATCAATTATTTCCACTAAACCCTGAACATTTTTTTCGAAGTTGACTAATATCGACGATTTTAATGCACTTTGAAAAATAATAATTTTCCAAAGTGCGTTGACCTGGTCCCAAATTTAGCGCACTTCGAATGTACAAATTTTCCAAAGTTCGTTGTAACAATGGGTTCTAGGAAAAGTGCAATCGTATTTAAACCGATTTGAGTGTTAACTCTGTAAGCTTTGCAATTGTTTATGGTTTTCCCCAGATTTACGGTAAGGTGTGGTACATATTCCAGCAACTCAATTTTTCCATTATTTACATATCATTTCATTTTTAAAACACACAGGTAATAATGTATTTTACCTGGTTTTATGTTCTGCATTTCGTCTTATATGCTCCATTCATTTAATACCTAAAAATAGATACAAAGAACTAAATCATTCTAGGATTTATTTTAAAATATGAACCAGTTTTGCATTTGTTTTAAACTGCGCTTTTATACTTATCTCTCTGAAAGAAAAGCTTGTAAAACAACTATAAGTATGATTTCTCATTTCCACTTTGACCTTCATTTAGATCATATGTTCACAGAATGGACTGACTTCGGTATATGGCTTAAACTTCCAAATGCTCAAGATTTGATTTTTAGCAGTTACTGTATCTAAGTACTTGGAGCAAAAAAATTCCAAATTGAGACCACACTGATCTATATTAGCTATGAACGAGCCTCAAAATTAATGAAGTTAATGATATTGATTTTTTTTACATATACGTACAATAAAATGTATTGCACATTAATTTCCGTCTGAAAAAACTCAATGCATTTGTAGATTTGAACTGCAAGTGAAGATACCTTAGACAATCATACATCAATTATTAAATAAACACAAACGTCCTATTTTTAATTAATGTCTACTTTTTAATTAGTTTAGATTGCAATTGATTACACACTACGTTTATGGTATTGTGAATATCGTCAGGTTTTAATTGTATCATATTTGTTATGCATTAGTTGTGGCTTAAGCAGACAAGTAAACATTTGCATTTGAAGTCCATAAAAACATTATTTTGTTGAAATCTTGAGTAGTAATTATTATAAGCAAATGTAAGAAAATATGGCGCTGTTATATTATCCTAACTACATGTTTCTTGACAGAATTCAAGTTTCGTTTTCTTGAACATTAACTTTGATTTTTTTTATACAAACATCCAAAATTAATTTTCATTGTTACCAGTAACGGTAAGTGATTAAAAATCCAAAAACAGTAAATAAAAAAAATCATCAAATTCGAACGTCATTATAAAACACCTCATTTTTTACAATATCCAAAGTACTTTTTTCATTCAAAATATAATTTTTGTTTATACAGAGAGGTTCCCCGAGATTTAGCGTCAAAATCATAGTAGTCCTAGTCCGCTCTTTATAATACATTGTATGTAAATTGAAATGATATAATTTTTTCAGGATCTTTGCATTTTATCATCACAAATGATGGCAAATTTGTTAAGCTTTGATTATACCATCACCCTATGATACATAGAAATAACTTTATTTGAGTTATCGGACATTACCTTGCCTGCTAATAAAAGAGGCCCTGAACCTCAGAGTCAGTGTGTGTATGCCTTACGCTGTGTTAGATTTTGCTTTTTTACTAATTTTCATTGGTTCTGCTGCATTTTCATTGATAATTTTGTGTCGACCGAGTAACACGGTGATGTGGGATGTTCGTCAACACAGATGAGATCTGTTCATCAAAAGTCTTTGAAGTGCTAAAATGATATAGCCTATAATTATAGACTACGCGTCCGACATATAGGGGTTTAAGAAAATCTAAGCCATGGACAATGTCATATTCCGAACCGCACAATCTGCTACTACAATGGTGTACATAGATTTACATCCCTTCTCGCTATCCTATAAGACCCAAGTCAATACCGTTAGCGGATAAACATGATTTGATTCTGAACCAAAGTGTTTTTATTTAATCTTGAACATTATTACATGTACCAAACTTGTATTCGACAGGGATTATAACCTAGTATGCTTTTAAAAATAACCGTATTGGTGTAGTGAAATAAAGGAAATGCATTGTACACCTGTGCTTATAAATGAAGTTTTGGCTACTATTTCGAGACTCAGTCTGTTATTGATATTTGTCTTGTGGAAAAAATGTTTGCATTTTCAGAAAGTGGTAAGTTAAAATATTAAATTTATCACCAAGGTTAAGTACTAATGTACAATGTAAACATGAGTCTAACCTAGAAAAAATATTTCTATGAACTTACTAAAGTACACTTGCTCAATTAAGATGCGGTATATTACCAATAAGGGCAGAAACTTGAATATATCGTAGAGAAGTTATATAAGGGAGAATGTGTAAGTTTTGTTCTTTATATCAAGTTGAAGATAATTTTTTGTTATATAATTAATCAAAACACACTATTAACAAGTAGTTGGTGTCTACAGAATTTATACTCAGATATAAATTGTATATATTTTTCTTAATCTTGTATACTAAATAAAATGCTTACATATATATGATATATTATGTTTTGACTAGTTAAAAGAATGTATGACTTTTTATTATCAAATAATTCACGCCAGGTATCAAACTATTTATACAATGGATAACCACCAAGATGCTAGGATATGTATTATTACGTATATTTTATTTCATTAATTATCACATTTTATTTTCTATAATTTACAAGGTGCAACGAGACTGACATATCACACCGTGCATGCTGAATACTTTGGTTTTATAAGTGACTAATTTATTCGGGTGTACTTCATTTGTTATGTGTACTGCTACTAACATACTGTGTATATTTCGGATACATGTGTACACGAGTCACTATGATAAATAAATGACTTACTTACTACAGTGGTTATAGGAATAGTAGCGAAAAGGAGAAATGTGGCAAAAAATGGCTTCTACGAGTAGTTTTCAGCTTTAAGCTGATGTCTAAGATTCTAAGATTGATCTTAAACTCATATACATATGTATGTTGATACACTCATAATTTAAGTGAGTCATGTAAAATGTAAAGAAGCCAATCTTGTGTCAAAGTTATGGACTTTATATATCCATGTGTATACATGTATGTTGTTTATAAAAGACGATATGCATAAAATATGATAATATCATCAATTAAACATGCAAGATAAAAATAAAATTGAAAATAAATTTAGGAAAGTAAGAAACATGAACATGCTAAAGTCACTTCAATTGTTTTTAATAGCAAGATAATCGAGTTTGATAAAATAATACAATGCAGCTTAGACTTGATGAAATATTAAAATTAGTACGTGTTCATACATTCCTTTACGATTTTTTAAAATTTGCATTAAATACACGTCATCACACCTTGGCAAAAACAGAACAAGCACATAGAGCCAGGTGTGCCTCACCTGCTATTCAGTCGTCAATGATATATCATTTCTAAAATATATACCTCAATGATATGTTGTAATTTAAACATAAACACAACAATATGTAATTTACTTCCAGTTTATTGTTTGTAAAAATATTTCAATTTAAATAATGATATACTGAAATTGTAGACAAAATATAAAATGTCTTTTTGCAGAAATATGCGAATAACTACCTCACCTTAAAATGCTTTTAAGAAATTCAACTTCACGAGAATTGCAAAAAAGATATCCTTTTACAATATTTCAATTCTAGGTAAGCCCAATGATTTGTCTCTCTGGTTCATTCAAGGCGATGATATCATATGTCTCAAACATATTTATCTTATCTTGTATTGTCACGATCAAGAAATTCATAAAAATCCAGGAATGCAAACGCCATTTTACAACCGGAAAGTAATCCGAAACAAGGTTTATGGAAATCATCATAGATTTAATGAATCTCACGCATATCCGTTACCAATTTCTTCGTTCGACTGGGGACGTTTTGAACATGACATGTATAATAATTGATTCATTGTTTACATATATAGCTTTAACTTATAGGTTGAAAACTATATATTACCTATTGTTTGTTAATAAAAACTTTCATTTCATGTTAATGAATGTCAATTTTGAAGTTTGATTATCAATTCAAATATTATGTAAACGAAAATATAAACTAAAGAAAATACTGTTATGATATGTTATGATGTAGATGTCTAAGTAAAAAAAATATCCTCTACTGGTACATCCGTGTACAGTGCATAGGAACCAGATAAACCAAATTATAGTATCCTGTTGGATCAGTACTTTAAAATTTTCAACGAGAGACTAATGGTATGACATGTACACAGATGTGTGACTGTTAAATATCTGTTAAAAACTGTTAAAAACAAACCCAGTATGCACTGATAAACTTAGGAAGTGCAATGCAATAACCGTTTGTAAAGATTTGATGACTGATTAAATGGAACGGGATGACCTAGATTCGACAAATGATTAAATTTAAGTGTACCTTGTGACACCAAAACAACACTCGCTAGAGTTCTGGGCAAAATTCAGACACATGCTAATATTAATTAAAAAGCTATACATTTACTTTTCATTTCTGGATTCTGTGATAGAAAGTCAGTGATGGACTTATAAAAAGATACAACTTGGATTTAACATAAATGTAAAACGCATTAAATTTTTCATAGTAATGCTTTTTTTAAAAATTCTAACTTTACTCTTTTATGACAATTAGTATATTTGGTAAATTTTATTTGTTATAAGAAATAAGCAATAAGATGTTTAAAAAATTCGGCGTTTGTTATTTCATTTTGATAGTTTCTTACTTTGCTTCGTTAGACTCGAAATTCGCATTCCTTCCAATTGTAAGTTATGATTATTTTTTTAAGATTAGATACACAGAGGTATAGTATGTTTTTATCAAATATAGAAAAATACGACTATATTGTTAATAAAAAAAATAGAACGTCATATAAAAACATGACTGAAAGATAACTTCAAAACGACATCGTAAAAGATGTGAGGATTAATAAAGTTAACACTACTGCATCAAGTAATAGTTACACACATTTAAATTGTTTACAGAAAAATGACTGCACTTTAGTTGGTTAGTTCTACATGTTCTGTTGTCATGTATTTAGTTTTTCATAAGATCTTTATAAACTATGTTGGAAGTGCATTTGAGCACATATACATGTATTTAATCTTATATGGGTGTCTATTTGTAGGATTGGTGTTACTTGATGCACATTATAACACTCAAAATAAATAGCCAGCGTCTCAATTCAAGTTAATTATCTATAATAAAGTTTAACTAAAACTTACCTGATAAAAAAAAATTAAAGACGGGATCTTAATATAATGGGGCAACGTCAATAATGAAAGCCTACACACTAATCATACGTTGCTTTTTTTAAATTTATAGTTGTTATATTTATGTCTCCAATTTGATGAAACTTAAAATAAAATCTAATTAAAGCAGGAAGGAATTAACATGTGTCATTGGTGTGAGTTACTACAGGACGTTTAAATCTATTAGGGATATTTTTACATTACCCTGACAGGATATCACGTTCTGTGATTTATACCCTTGTTTTTTAGCCAATCGGAGGTGCGCCCTTGTTCTACAATATCAGTTTAACAGCTAACAAACGTAAACAATTTTACAATGGTTTAGGATTGAGAAGGGTGTGTGTGTAAGTTAGTGCATAAGCATAAAAAAGGTTGACAGTAGATGTAAGATTAACATAAAATGGTATATAATACCTTCCATCCTTAGTGAGGATCGGAAGATGATCATCTCTCTAAATCGAAGTGACCTACAGTAGAATCTAGGCTAATCTAAGTCGTTACTTCATTTTGATGACTGGAAACCATGAATAATGTTTATCTACTCATAAAAGGTTACAGGCGTAGTGTATTGATCTAGTGTAATCGTCACAACAATATATTGAGCGGACAAAAGAAGATCCCGTTGTATTTTAGCATACACTTAAATGTTTACCTTAATATGTGTCTAATAAATCAATGAAGGACTCATCGTAGTCTTACAAGCTTATCAGGTTTATGTTTGTCGAAAAATAAAAAGGTTTATAACTAAAGAAATTGTACCGAAAAACGCTTGGTCTTCTGACACACCTATCAAATAGTCGATAGAGAGGTTCAAACCATATGTTTCATTTAAAGGACGGTATAAAAACCCCTTTGTATGCGTACAATTCGTTGCCAATGGGTATTTTATTTCTTTTGCCTTTTTCTATTGATAATAAATCAAAGCCATCACAGATTTTGGAAATGCAAAGAAAATAAATAGAAAATTATGTGTTGTTAGTAAATATTATACAATGATCCTGCATTTAGATACCTTTTGGAAACATTTATAACAACTTATTATACTGTACGCTGTTTATTGTATTACGCAGTACATTATATTGAATATCACACCATCATGATGAAAATAGAAAATTAATGTGTTGTTAGTAATATTATACATGATCCTGCATTTAGATATCCTTTTGAAACATTATAACAACTTATTATACTGTACCTGTTTTATTGTATTTACGCAGTACATTATATTGAATATCACACCATCATGATTTTGTCTTTGTCAAAATACAATCCTCTTTCGTCGTCGTATCGAAAAATGTCTTGCACTTTAAAGGGTGCGTTAGTTTTGATTATGTCTTATCTGTATTTAAGGTAGCCCTTACCTTGAATTACTTTCTTAAATCACAGAAAAAACTTGATTAAATTATTTTAGAGAGCTTGGATTGTGGATAACTGTGTCAACAGCAAGTGACGTGTGTCTGGGTTTTTTCATTGCTAGCCACTCGGCCATACCTCTGTTTTCAGCAAGATTTATTTGGCTTTTGGACTAAAACCTAATCTTTGACATTTTACTCGAAAAATAGCGTAAGCTATAGCTTGTTTTGTTGAAAGAAATAGATAGTTACATCCTACTCAAAGTCCAGGGTCTTGTTAAAATGGCTCTATGATGGACGGCATGAAAAAATGTGCAATTTTGGATAAAGAATTTATTTTAAAATTTAATTCAGTCAATGTTTACAAATGTTTCGTTATTCAACCAGTTTAACAAAAACATTTGAATCGCACTTGTGATGTTGTGTCTTACAAAGTATAATCTAGGTGTTGCGAAGACCTTAATAGGGTACTGTAAGCTTCGTCAAGTGTACCTGCCGAGATATGCGTGAAAAATCGACTTCGGTGTACATCGCCTTCACAATGGCGTATCGATCGTGTATACTGGGCGAAGTTTGTGGAGGGACACAAGAAATTAACTAGAAAAAGCGAGGCAGCGAGTAGAAAGCGGGGACGAGTGCTTCGGTTTGTTATGGACGAATTACCGTGTCATAAACAGCGTGTGTACAGAGCACAATGAAAGATACATGTACAAAGTACAGGTACATATTGTTGTATACACATGCCCTCTCGGATGTGATGCGAAGATGTTTATATGAATTTGTTTATTTCCATTGGAGGGTAAGATTGTGGAATAAAATTTTTATCAAGTGCTTGTATCATTGTTTGACTGAAACTATGTTAGATATTTTTGGTAAACGCCTGAAAGGACAACGGCATTGGGAAAGATTTACACATGTCATGCCCTATGGGACAGTTTTAGATTGCACCCATGTGGCTGCAGCATTGTTGTTGGTGTAAACGAAAAAAAAACTGTCGTTGAGAAATTATAATACGTATTGGTCTATATTAACAACAAACAGAACTCGAAAATGGTATAGTTTTATCTAGGTACCAAACGTGCAAGTAAAACAGATGTCAATGCTCTGGCTGAAACACCCCAATGTCAGCACCCCCCAAATCAACTGAACATGTCGATCTTTATCTCCTAAAAGCAGGAAGTACAGGTATGTCTCGCAAAGGACACCCCATCATGATATTTTCGATTGAAAATTTCTGTACTGTAGACAGGTAGGTTGTTTTTAATAATATAAAGTGAATCAACATGTTTAGAGCCACTCACAAGGAAAGTAACCGATGAGACAGAGATTTTTATATAACCAGCTGGGGACCAATTAGGACGCTTCACAGGTTGCTCTGTTCTGTGAGTTTATTTTTAAACATTTACTGCGTTGTTTGAAATAGGCATTAATTGTGGAGATTGAACTATGCTTCGTTGGTGATGTTTAAAGGACGAGTGCATTATGGGCCCCGGTAAAAAAAGTGAAAAATAAAGATTCAAATTAAGCATTATTTTTTCCCCCTAAACAATATCTATTGAGATCTATTTCATAGAATTAACAAAAATTTAAGTGCTGAATGTATTGTTTATAAAAAGCACGCAAGCTTTAAAACATGAGTAGGGTCAGCAGAATTCGGGATATTTGCTACAGTAAATCGAGGACGGGCATTCATTCAAAGCCTTGCTTTACTGTCAGCCTAACGAGTAAAACTGTGGAAGAGACAAAATACGCATTATACATTTAGAAAACTCCTGTTGAGTAAGAAGTTTGACTACATTTAGGCTGGGGTACTAAAAATTGAAAAACGTATGAAAATTTCAAGGTTGTTCTTGATAGCCAGCGAAAAGCTATTACCCGCGTCACCCATGTTTTGAACCACGATGGAATAAATCATTTTCAAACAATCACGTGGGTTCTATCCAGGTAAACGTTTGTCAAATGTGATCACTGTAAAACATTGACAGTTGTAAACGCTTTCCATCATATTGTAGGTCAGGATGATTTGTTTGGCCACAATGGTAATATGACGACTTCAAAGCTTGATGTGATATTTTTTCAGACGTAAAATAATAAGCATAGTATTATTCAAGGCAAACGCGCCGATAAGACTCCACAACAGGGCACATGTTGATTTAAATATATCATCCTCTGATAAAGAATAGGACACAATTCAAGAGGTTTCCCCCCCCCCCCCCCCCCCCGGTTCGATTTTTTCGGATTTAGATATTATAACATTTAAAAAATCCTCATTTGTTTAAACTGTATGCTAATTTTTGGTAAAATTTAAGCTGCATATAAACAGAGTACCATCTAGTGCTTAACAATTACGAGAAAAAAGCCAATTTGTTGAATATTTTTACATAAAAACGGCACTGAAAAAAAGGTCCCATCTCTATAGCTAAGGGCACTTGTTCTTTCAAAATCAAGATGTTGATATTGTTGCATGAAAAGGATCCAGAAATATTTTCAGGGGGATGTGTCTGACGCATAAGTTGTCTTCTGTGGGGAGGATGGGGGGGGGGGGGGGGTGGGTGGTACAAGGCCTATTCATGAATTTAAAATAAGCTTTAATTTTCGGG